>CAJRST010001113.1:3889265-3947700 GCA_907169785.1 Menidia menidia | reverse complement strand
CCTGCCTGCCCCTTGTCGGATTTGTTTGCCTCTTCAACTGATCTCCTGGTTTTGACCCCTGCCTGTTTTTGGACTGAGTAAAGTGTTTTTCCCTCACTATTTGCCTGTTTGAGTTGTCGTGCTTTTGGGTTCTCTGTTGCCTGGACCAGTGGTCGTGACACCCTCTGTCTGCACAAGAATGTGAGCTAAACATAAGCAGCAAACTACATCTCTCCTCTTGTCTCTGCTCAGGAAGTCATTACACAAATAAATCACTCTCTGTGCCTTGTTTGTAGGCTGGTTGTGTGGCCTTTCTGTTAAAACACATACCCTTCTTTTCTTGCACTTAAGAAAAGAAGAGTATTCATCTTCTGGAATTGTGCCACTCTGCTTGTCTTCTGAGCTTCATTAGAATGATTTTATGTCAAAGCAGTTAGTTTTCCCCATCTCTTTTACACTATCACAGTCTACCACTTTCTTCCTGTTTTAAAGGGAATTATGCAAAATAAGCTAAGGACTGTCTTGTTCGAGGTTATGCTGTTAACATCCCAATCTGGAAACGAATTCCACAAATGCAATTAGCTGCGCCGACGATGCAATGGTACGTGTTATCTTTAGGTCCTTAATTAGACCAGATTCCATGCCCTTTTGAATTATACGATCTGGCATGGTGGGGCTGTTTACTCCACGTGATGGTGGAGGTGTAGGCATGTCTGCATACTGAGCTGTTTTGGCTCCGTCTCTCCGCATGTAAAAACATTACATAATGCGTTGCTTGTTTCATCACTGGCAGAGAAAGCTTCGGGAGTAAACGACTGGAAAAGCAGATAGGACAGAAAGAGCTGTTTTGCTTCTTCTCTTATTCATTTTTTTATCATTCATCCCAGCTAAATATAAGTTTCTTTAAAGTATGTCGGCGCTGATTGAAAAAAAATCTAAATATCAGATGCAAAGAGAACAGGTCGATGGCAAATGAACACTTCCTTTCCAGTAGGATGTGCATTTATATAAGTGATATAATTGTAAATATCAAGAACATGTTTTAATTACAAAATAAACCTTCAGCGCTGGGAGTTATGATTTTATGAATTTATAATACATGCTGAAGAAATTACATTCATTTTTATTAAACATTCTGACTTTGCTTTTACACATTTACATCTTCTCACCACTGTATTTGCTTTAATTTTCCACTTCTTTTTCTGCTTCTTGAAAATGTCAGCATGCCGACATTTTTCTTCATAAAATCTTCAAATTGGTTTTATTTTTTTAATTTTTTTAACAATGGCATGTTCAAAAATGTTTGTATTAAGGAATAAGTACATGGTGGAGGTAGACCACACACAGTCCTGCTAGAAAAGTTAGATTAAGTCCTTGTTGCACATTATTGTGTAAAAACTTCTCATTATTTGAGTTTACTGCCAGTTGTCTTTGGTTGTGGATATAAATCAAACCACATAGTCTTAGGTGTTAATTCATAGATAAATAATGGTATATATATCACATTTCCTCAACGCTTCCTTACACAACAGAAAAATCCATGACAATAATTGCATTTTAAATGTTATTACCACCTTTGTCATGGGACTGGGCTGATGTATTGGTAACATTAATCCACCAGCTGACAGATATATAGGAAAACATGCAAACATTATTCAACCGTCAAAATCACATAAATCCTTCAGTCATATTTAGTATTTTAAGTCTTACGTCAACCAAATGTTTAGATTTCAACAGCTTCTGTAACTATCTTTTTTACATGATAACTTTAGTGTTCTAATGTGGCTTGCATATTATTTCTTTACAATAATTTGTAATTTCATGTACAAATCTAGGATTTTTGATGAAGCAGCAGTATTATCTGATTAGTACCTCCTTAAGTTGTTCTCCATCTGCTAAGTTAAGGTTTATGATTTTTTCCTCCTACTTTGATATTCTTTATCTATGAAACAGAGGCTGTTGGGATACTCCCAAGGGTATTGATCCGGTATGAGGAATTACAGTACATTAAAGGATAATCACAGCTCTAAATGTGCTCTCAGTATTGTGCACATTGGAAGCTAAACAGCACTAGGTGTTGGAGGACTCCATGTTATTAGAAAATCTTTTGTTTAAGGTGACCTCCTCTGTGGTTGTGAAACAAAAAAAGTTCACAGATGCACTGTGCTAATGACAGCGTAGAACCATAAATCGAGCTGCACACTGCAAGAACTTGTTGACAAACTCTCCTGGGCACACTTGGATGTAGTTTGTCTATGTAATGACAGGTCAGAGCTCTTTTTGAAGCATGATTAGGACCATTTTAGATGGTTGGTTATGACATTATATGAGATAACTATTATTGTAAGGCATGCTGTGCACACACACTTGAAGATTTCAGTAGATTAAGCACTTGAAGTTTTAATGTAATTAATTAACTTCAATGCACGTCCCCCAATTAATTATTATTAAAGATTTATTTCCCAAATAGTTCCTATGTCAAGACATTGCAACATATTGTCATCTAAGATAATATCATTGTGTGCAAGATTTATTTTGTGCATGAAAATAAAGTGTTGGTTAGAATAGAAATTGTCAATTTATTATGTTTGGTGTAAAAAAAAGCTATATCACATTTCTAGAATGCTCACATGAATAATGAGCCATGGCATCTTGTGAGACGCCTGCTGATTCGCCAGCAGCTTTGAAAGTCTAGTGTATGTACAGTCAGTCCACGAGCGCCTAACAACCTTAATTCGCTTAAGAGAACACGGTCAGCAACAAAGAAACAGAGACAGTGTGTTCGGTATTGGGTGATAAGCATGAAGTGGTGAGCAGAGCAATAACTGATTCTGACTCTATGGTGTTGCCATGGATGCACTAATACAAATAACTATTGTGGAAGGCCCAGATGTACTTGCCCATCTGTTTATTTAATCAGACAAAAAAGGGACACTGGAAATCATAAATCTAAGAACATGGATACATTTACTCATACAAAGCAAAGGAACATTCGTAATTATCCCCTTAAATTCTAACAAATTCACGATTCTGGTGACCAACAGTCTGTGGTCCCAGAATGGAAATGACATTTCCATGACAATAGAAACAGACGACAAAAAAGATGGGTAAAAAAAAAAAGCAGTAAGTCTTGTTTTTGTTTAAAGGCGTGTTACCCACGCATGGATTTTCTCAAGTTTCCTGTCGATGTGTTAACGAACAGGATAAAAGATTTGTCCTCGGTGCGCGCCGAAAGGGGTGCAGAGACTGTCGTCCGTGTCACAAGGTGAAACAGCGCAGCGCCGCACATTATATCTCGCTAACTCATTTGGTCTATCAGCAAAACAACAGACCCTTGCCAAAGGGCTCTACCAATGCCAGCTGCTTCCCTTGTTAATTTGATTCCTCACCTCATTGCCTGAGCCTGGAGCAGTCAGACTTTGAGCCGTCCAAGCGTTTTGTCTAGACATTCGCTTGTGAGACAAAGGGACTCTTGTTGTCACTTTTTCTAGTTTTTATTCCGTCACAAACTTTGTGGAATTTGAACCAGTTGATTTCAGATTATGCTCCTAATCACCTCTGAGAGGCGGGAGTGATAGTTTTCACTCATATGAATATATCTGAATTGATGAAGCTAAAGCAAAGAAACTTGATTTTCTGAAAAAGAAGCATTCACATTTGAGAACGCAATGGAGTCTGCCAAGGACACAGACATGAGTTTCTGAAAGGGTTCAGTCAGAGCTTTGTGGATGCTGACTGCCTTTTCAAGGATACAGATTGCAGTGAGAGGAAATCTTTTAAACTACTCAAACATTTTTCAAATCTCTTTTGAAAAAGAGTTACAGAGAAAAATCTACCACAGTTTAATGTTTCGTGTTTAAAATTCCAGTCAGAGGGCAGGTTCTAAGTTAATCCAGTTAGTTATTTTTACATCCTTTACATACCTGCATATTTGGGAGCTTGGAACCTCTGGAAAGAAAACAAAACAGTTGATGTGGAGCATAGTGCCACCTACAATACACGTATACCTGGCCTTCACCCACATGTCCTCACCTGTGTTGCTGGATGAGTAGGTGCAGGATGTGGGAGAAGTGAATAAATTCTACCACATTTTTGGAGAAGTAAACAAGGTTTTTGGCAGATGTCATTTAAACACACTGTTCAGTTTGACCATAAGGCTCAGATGGTTACTGCTGCAAGACAATGGCTGTCAGAATCAGAATAGTCTCACATAACAAGCTTAATTCGATTATATGTGCATATGCTTTCAGGACAGCTCTTCAAATATATATGCATAATACAGATATGATGTTATTGTTGTATCATTCTGGTTCTCTGTGTGCTGAAATAGAAGGAACGGAAATCTTACTATCCATATTGAAGCCTGTGCTCCTAAAAATGAACCATCTTAAACATGAAGAAAAGCGTTTATTTGCATATTGCATGATTGTCAATAAAATCATGGCAAGCAGTGGTCTTGACATACAGCTTCCCTGTATACACGCTTCCTTTAAAAAAAAAAAAAATCACCTTAAGTGCACTTTAATAGACAATTATTGATATTTTCCCAAGGTCTTTCATCTCATACTCGATCCGACTGGTGGCTCTTTTATCTGGTCTTCAGGCCCCAGAATGATGAGGAAGACTGATTAAAAAAAGAAAATACACAACACAATGTAACAAATTCCGTGAGTCAGATATAAAGAGATTCTGCTGGGTCTTCTTATAACAACGGAAGCTTTGGATGAGAAAATTAACAAAGGGGAATAAAAAGAGGGGCAAGCAGTGAAGCAGAGGTGCAGTTTGTGTAACTACATTGGGAGTGGAGCTGAGAAGCACAGGAAATTTGCTAAGAGTAATTTCTTTTTTTATTCGAATGTGTTGTTGATTAATCAGACTGAGGTTGATAACTGTGTGCTAAAAAATAGCTACACTTGTGTTTTGCGAATAGATCATCAAATCCATCCAAACAAGTTTTTCGGTCAGAAAAAAATTGACAGTGGCTTTTCTTTCAAATGATCTGGTTGGCTTACAGTTGTTTGCAGGGTGTTGGTTTTTTATGTGAAGTCTATTTCCATTTCTGTCATTGAGTTATGGTTCCCAGAAATAAATGTTGCTCTCTTTTTCTCTATGTGTCGGCCATCGTGAGGTTAGACCCAGTTACTCCAGAAAACCTTAAAAATGCATTACAGTTGTACCCAAGGGCCAAACAAAGCACGGCACACAAACATAGGCGTTTTTGGAAAACCTTTCAGTCCTGCGCCAGAGCGCCCTGACCAAAATGATAAAACAGTCAAGCGGCTATATTCATTTATGTATCTAATTGTTGCTATGTTCTAAAATGTAAACAGACCTGTAAGCTAAGACAGCACCTTCCATTTTTTTTTAAAGCCTGTCACTGCCAGATAAACATGGAGGATGGCCTTTATACTTTTCTGGAACTAAGGAGATGTTTGAGCACAATCTGATGTTGCAGTTCGAAAAAAATATATATATTTTTTTAATATATTCACTTCTATACGTTAAAGTTAGAGTGAAATATTCTATGTTAGCTGAACTGAAGTAGCACTCACAAGTAGATGTTGTATGGTCCCTATGGTTTGTGTTACCTTGTATAGCTTTAATGGTGTGATGCCATCATTAGAAGACAATCACATGTTTTTGTGAGACGTTCAAGCTGTGCAGGTCTTTGTTTGACTTCTGGTATTTTGGGTTTCATTATTTATGTTCCTCTTGCTTCTCTGCTTCTCTCTACTTGTTGGGATACGTTGTTTCTGGTTGTTTTCACCATTTGTAGTTTCTGGGGTGAATGAGTCATACCTCAGTAAAATAGCTCTCCATTCTATTCTCTAATACCGCCTGCAGTTTTACGGATTGTAACATGCAAATAATGTTACAAGCTCAGTGTGGCATCTTGGTATTCGAGTGTAAATTTGCACACATTTACGAGCTGTATTCTTGCATTTTCAAATGACATAAAAAGCAGGACAGAGGTTGTTGGTTTTTTGAAAAAAGGATGCTTGCCTCCGAGTGTAAGCAGGCGATTAGTGTAGGTGTACATGTGTGAAAACAAGGGTGCATGCAATGATGCCTGCAAGGAGAGGAGAAGAGAAAGAGGTTGGAAAGAGAGGTTGTTGGCAGCATTGTGGAGTTGGGCTGATTTATCTTCCCACATTGTGACTCACCATTTGTCAGCCACACAGTTTACATTTTTTTTAAAGCTGCTACTAAAATGAACAAGGAAAATTATGGAAAACTGGGGGAAAAAGAAAAGAAGGAACAGGAGATAGGAAGGGATGAGAGGGAAAATAATTACATAACTGTTTGAGATTTTAGTAGGTGGAGTATCAAGTGTCACGTCCTCTATAACACTCGATAGCCTTTGTCAAACCTTCTCTGCTTCTCTGTTTGCAAGTTTGGGCAATGTGGAGGTCATGTGATAGAAAACGAAGATTCATGAACTCCACTTGACTTAACAGTATGTTATCAAAGCAGAAATAAATCTGCATTAATATCCAAATGAAGCACACTAAATAGTCAAACAGAGCTAATTTTAAGCAAAGGAAACTGCTGAGGTATGAAATTACAAGTGCACACCACATATATTGAATATTTTAGCCACCTTACAGCTTTAGCCTGCATCACTACAGTTACATTTTCATAAATGATATCATGCTGCAGGAGTTTCAACTGAGATGTCAGCATTGTTTGAGCACCCTAAGGTGAGTCAGATGGGCAGGCAGGTGCAGCTCTGGATTACATTTATTAATTCCAGGGGTTTTTGGAAAAATTGGAAAAAAAAGAAACAGGGCAGGTGCAGGTGGTGACCTTCAACTTTATCACCAATCCTGTAAAAAAATCAATCAACTCAGCATCCACTTAACAGTTCTTAACACTTTAATACTCTAGTGCTTTCCTTCTCCTCTCAAACCTTCCCTGCAGACTCTTGATGAATCAATCAGCTGTATCGACTTATTCCAGTATGTGCAATTTTATTTATGTTGAAAACTGCAGGTTGCAAGAGTCCATTTTCACTTGTTGCCTGGTCTGCTGTGTTGGTGCCTTTTCGATTCCACTTTTCACAGCATTAATAGACATCCTGATTTCAGCAAGTTCAAGGAACACTTCTTGAAACAAGAAAATTCACCAAACTGCTTGTAAGGAAAAGGCTATTGCATTGTAATGAGCCTGTGTGTGGCTTTTTCATTCTCAGAGCTGAGTTCAGCTTTTTCTCACATTATAAACTCAATACTAAGGGAATGGGTAGACTCTGTTCACTATTGAAATCCAGAATTAAGTAAAAGGTAGCTCTTTGTCTTTAAGGTCATAGCAAGTGCTCTGAACACAATTGCTTCCATGCATATGCCTGATTTTCTTTTTACTGAAACTACGAGACTGTTGAAGAACTCTACTGCATTTACTCTTTTAATTCCAAATTTCTTTCTTTTGAATGAATTGATTGTCCATGTCACAGCAGTGTTTTTGATTAAAGAATGTTTACAGTTAATACCTGGCAAAAAGCATCATGACTGGCAAATACTCATTAAAAACAAGAGAGGGCCATGTTTGTATCTTGTTGCCTTATAGGATGGAATCATTGTGAATTCTAAAGCCATGCTTTTATGTGATAAGTCACCATACATTGTACTCATCTAAGAGTCATCACGGTTAATACAGACAGTTGTTCCCTCACAAGTGGCTGATTGAATTTCCATTTCCTTCCAATCAGTGTCTGACTCTTAAAAGCACTTGATAAGCACAGCAGAACACTTTGTGATGCCAAGCAGAACGGTGTTATGGATATTTTCTTTCAAATGTGATGTTTGCGGCTTTTGAGGTGTTCATTTCTTGATTGCCAATGAAAGCTGCGTCTGAAAATATAATTGTTTTGCCTTTTTAGGTAAGCAGCATGTGAATTCCTGCAAACAAAACTATAGGCTTATACATAATCATTCCAACATGAGAGATCTGGACTTGATTCAAAGGTCTGGTGCATTCCACCATCATTTGAATTTAATGCTGGATCAAACATCCAAACCTCAGTTAGTTCAACAGCATTTGTATACAAACAGTATCATATGATTTATTATATTTATCGCGCAATGCTGTCTGAACAAGGGAAAGACTGCTCAGATTAAGATTAAAATGCATACAATTCAGAAGAGACAATGCTTCATCTTTATCACCAAAGCTTATCAGTGAATAAAACAGTCAATATGGTTTGTGCGCGCAATAAACTGGAAAACTGAAAATGAACAGGAAAAACCTAAGTTAGAGGGAGATCTTCTCCACCATCTGGCAAAACATAGCCAACAGCAGTATCTGCAGTGAGTGCAGCTTTCACTCCGCCGTTTGTCTCTGGAGCAACACTTCAGTTAGCAGAGCTGACATGTGCAAAGGCATCACAGTTTCTGGCCAACATTCTGCACTGACACAAACCGAAAGTTTCAACACCTCAAGTGATCCTCAATAGATAGTGGCATGGACTCTGCTCGTCACTTAACTGATCACAGGAAATGGGAATGTAGAAGTGAAAGGCAGTTTGGCACAGGTGACGGGAGATCCTTGTGTAATAAAAAACAATGAGAGTTGTTAAAGTGTCTTGTCGCTATAAATGGAAATGGTAGTAATCATGTTGTTTTTATTGGTTTTTGTTTTGTAGTTTTGAAGATGCTCATTCAAGCCACCGGCTAGGGTCATTGTGTTTTTGTAGAAAAGTGTTTATGATGTGTAGAAAAGAATAAAATAATTCAACACTTGGAGGATTCCATCCAAATCAGAGGTTGTAAATCCCTATTCAGGGAAGCGAGAAAAAGGTGAAAAGTCACTTTAGGGTCAGGAGAGTTTTAGTGTGTGTGTTAGTGTGAATGTCTATGCTTTGAAATTCTGTCTCGAGGGACACAGATGAGTGTTTAAAGGGATTATAAAACTGCAGGAGTGGGATTTTAAGAAAGTAAGTTGTTTTTTTTCTGCAGTTGTGCTCTCACATCTCTGCCTTGAATGTGTTCAGTGGGCAGTGTTTTAGATGGACAGATTGTTAAACTTGGATCTGCTAATACTTACGGCAGTAGGCCATGTTGATATGAAAATGTTGCCCTTGATTGTACTGTGTCCTTTTAGCTGTTGATCAGGCTGTGCCTTGCATCGCATCATAGTCAATTGAAATGCTTCACTTCCTTATTTTTTAAACATATGTTGTCTGTCTATATCATCTACAATGAAAGACCTAATGGGAACCCATGCTATAGCATTTGACTAAAGTCAAAATCTTAAGTTTTCTGAGATGTTTGCTGATGGATCACCCTGCCGGCTGTTCTGAAACACCTGGCTTGAGTTCATTCTGAGTGATTAAAATAGAACTGAGGAAGAGTCACACACATCTTACAGATTAAGCATTTGCCTTGAGCACACAATTTCTGACAGTTACCTTTTTTTGCTTAAATATTCAATTTTCTGGAAAGAAAAAGGACATTTCTCCCTTTGGTAGAATATTTTCTCTAAGGAGAGGAGTTTGTTTTATGCAAATATTAGTTCATACATATCATTTTCCTCCAGCAGCAAGGAAGCGTTACTTTATCAATTGTAATGTCAATATCCACACATCTTGATGGCAAATCAAGGGGTGACACTTGATATAGACTGCTCATTTAAAAAGAAAGAAATGATTGAGAAAACTGATTTTGAAAAAGAAAATCAATTTTTACAGGCCAGAGAATGGTGATTAGATTTTTTAAAATGGCTGTGTATAAATGCTGTATTAAGGGCATGATTATTTGATTAGAAGTAACCACTTTAAATAATCTAATTTAATAACTATTCATAACAAGTTCTGGCATTTGTGCATTCAAGCAGTTCTGAAAGTCATGCACAGACACAACGTGGCAGCATGGATCCTGTAAGGCTGTGCTCATATGTTTTACGCCTCCACACATTTCCATGTACCCACTGCTGACTGTTACTCCACATGCAGTAAGGATTAAAACTGCAAATTTGCATTTGTGAATAAAAGTTGACGCAAGAGGACTTAAGCTGTGTTTTGGGAGGTATTAAATGTAAAAATTGCTTCCTTTTTTTTCTGGAAACGAGGTGCAAAGTGATTAAGCATCTCAACATCACTTTCAAAACCTTTCCTAAGCTTTAAGTTAAACCTTAATAATCACAAAAATTCCCTTTAAATCACTTGAAGCTTAAAGGCTGTAACATATTCTGTTTTGGTTTGTTTTTTTGCAACCTTCCTTTTCCCCCTCAAGCCTTTCTTTTCCATGTATACAGATAATAATGTGTCATTTAATACATCCCTTTTTATCATAACCATCCTACTCATCATCCTTTGCTGTATTTTTTTTACCAGTAATCTTTGATAATCTACCCTTGATTTGAATGTCTGCCACAGACTCCACGATTTCTCCCTCTCTCTCTCTCTCAAATATTCCCCTCATCTACATTTGTCTTTCTTGCAGTTCACCTTCATTCAACCATGTTTGCGATGGCCATCATTATCTTCCGCTCCCCTGCTCTGACTGTCACCCCAGTTCTTTTTTTTCTTCACCAAATGTCTCTGCCTAGATGGGGATGCATTGAAGCAGGCAAAGAGGCAAGCTGGGCCTGGCTAAGGGTCATAATGATGGTGCTGGATTCTATAAAAAGCCCGCAGGCTGCTGAATCGATAGCTCCAGTTTTCCAATTGCACCTTACCCACAGACAGAAAGAAGATCTTGAGGTTTCAGTAGCTGCAGCTCTCTGTCTGTGCTCTGCCTGTGTGTGTGCTATGTTTTTCTGGAATCTGCTTCACTGTAAGTGTGATTCTTGATTGGGAGGGTATGCATCCAGGCAGGCATGTATCACAGTGGGGTCTTGTATTAGCAGCACTTAAGTCTTTGGAGCATAAAATCTCCCGAAGGCTTGTCACTTGACAAATACCCCAGCTCTGATTTTTTCAAGTCTTAAAACAAAAACGTCCATGAGATAGATGCATGTCCCAAATGAGGAGACATTTTATTTTTATGCTGCTATTCACATTTATTTTATTTTTATTTTTATTACATAAGAATATATGAGTAGAAGAGTAATTTAGCATCTGACATTGCCTTGGCTTTGTAGCATTGAAAGCGCTATTTGTGGCAAACAAAGGAAAATATCTTGTTCCCTATGTATGTTCTGTTAGGAATATTGGCTAAAAATGTTGTTTAATATTTGGAGAGTTTCATAATAATTTCCTTTTTTGGGTATCTTCCAGGCATTTTTTGTGCTTTATTGAGCTTAATCAGCTGCTCACTTATTTAGAGCAACTTAAAGTTGCCAAAACAAGATTTATCAACAGAAGAGATTAAAACACTCTCATATTTTTTTACAGAATTATTTTATAGTCTAAACTCCTAGAAGTTTATTTTTTTTACCATGAAAGATACATCAGTCCGCTGCAATTTTGCTGTTTACCTTTGTACTGAGAGCCTGTCTGTTCTGCATTATCTCTCCAGCTTCTGAAGGACAGGTTTACGTCCTCAGAGCAGGTTATCAGCAGGTTAATTGCACTCTGAGCTGTTCATTAAGATGGAGCCATGGATGTACAAAGTGTATTAGTTTTGTATACATGTGACTGCAGTGAGTGGTCATTCTTTGCTACATTGTACAGTGGCCTTTCAATGGCACACCCTAGGCATCTAATAGTTCTGTTATATATATATATATATAAAACATCTTTCTTTTTTTTAACAGTGACCTTTATCTGGTCTTTGTAAGACTAAAAGATTAAACTTAAGTTAATGGATTTGGGCTCAGTTTTCACATAGCATTTATTTTCAGGAGCTAAATATTTTCTCAAAATTAGTCACAACACCTGCTAACATCTAGCTTTTCACTGTAGTGCTCAAAGGCCAAATTGACATGCAATTTTATTACTCTACAGAAGTTGCAAGTATTTAAAGGCTCCAGTTCCAAGTCTCCATGGCAGCTGATGCATCACATGTTGAGGTCTAGTCAAAAATAAAAGAAAGTTGTACCTATCGGAAATTGTGATCCATCACAGCTTGCAAGATAGTGTGTTACATCATTCCTTCCTGCTGAGGTGGCTTACAGGGTTACAGGGAGGAAATTGTATCTCCCAGATATAACTCAAGTTCATCTGTAGCCCTCTGTGCAATGAGGGTAAGCACGCCCCAGCTGGCAAAGGGAGGGGATTGCCTTGTACCTCCAGGTTCACCTGCATTGGAAAGATATTTGAACAAATACAAAGATGCACTAGAAATCTCAGAGAAAGGAACTTAAATTTTACAGCTAACGTGAAAACACTATTCCGTTTTTATAAAGAAAGACTAAAATGTTACTCCTACATTAATTTCTAATTAATATCAGAAAATGACAGTGTATCTCAAGGCTACAAAAAAGAATGAATCAAGAAATAAGTCAATAAAATTAAACTGACTGAATATTTAAAAATATTTGTATTTCTCAGGGTTGGACACAAATTTGGTATATTTCTGCCCGCACTGGAGAATGGATGTCAGACAAATAGCAGACATCTTTGTTCACTGTGTGTACACCAGACTCAGACCAATGTGAGCCTTACCACCTTTTAAACGCAGTTATGTGATGCATTAGCATTCCTTTCTCTTGTCAGGAAACGTTATCTGGCAATAAGTAGCAAGCTGGTACAAGATGCAAACAAAGTTTATTGTAGGACATTTAATCTTGGAAGGCGTGTGCAAAAGCAAAACTCATTTGCTCATTGATGTATTTTTAATACATTTCACAAATTACTTTTGTTGAGGAAATATTTAACATTAATTATTATCTTGAAAATATCCAGCAGAGTGTAAAATGAATGAAAAATTAATTGAATGGTGTTCATGAGGCTGTCATGCATTCAGTTTGATACTCTTTAACTCACAAGAGACAGGACTTACCAGTACATTTATTTAGCCATAACAAATAGTGAATGCAATTGCACATAATGGTACAACTGGAGATTTCCATTAATTTCCATTAACTGCCTTCCCATATTAATACTTTTGCTTTTGGTGGCTATTTTTGCCACACTAAGAGCCTCACAACTTGTGTCGAAATCTGATAATGTTTTAGTACAAAATTAAGCACAAATGCAGTCATTTCTAAATTGTTTACAAACATTCATGCACCATTGTATTTACATCCAGCTGCCAACACACCATTCGCACACAGACTTTTCTGTATCCACTCGGCTGTGAGATGTTTGTGCTCCAATCTAAAATTGCCCAGCTGTGTCCCAACTGCTCCACCAGCATTATTAAACGCACACAAAACAGTTATTATACACTCTCTTGTATACACACCAAAACACACGCTACGAACAGACACGTGCACACATAACACAAAGATGGAGGTAATAGAGAGAACAATGATGGAGGCAGGATGAGAGTAATTAGATTCACAGAGGAAGAAGAGATTTTGAGCATGGATTGGGAGTTAGACACACATTTGAAGACCACAGCGGTGTAATTTTGAAGAATTGCGTTTACTTAATCAAGATCCAAATTTAACGTCAGCACTTTGAGCGACCATCTACGCTCAGGGTATCAGGAACATTGCTTGTAAATACCTCATTCCTGTGTGCTGTCTGTGGCTCTAAGCAATAAAAAACAGCGACAAATTGGAATATTATTAAAGTTGTCTTGTGTCACATTTAAGGCGAACTGTTAGACGTAAAGTAAAATAATATTAATTGTCATGGGCTCTTTGTCATATTTCCATTAGCATTTTAATACTTTTAGAGTCAAATACATATTTTGGAGTGAGTTAGAGCTTTAACCATCAGAATAATTAAAGTTCAAGTATTTCCAGCATTTTCCAGAAAACATAGGATTTAAAATGTTACTGATATTGGTTAGTGTTTGCAATATCATTGGTTGTTATCAAGACATTCTTATTAAGTTTACCATCCATTCCTTGCCAGCTGGGCTGGCTTTGGGCCACAAACTGGATCTAAACGCTTTGGCTAGGCTCCCTATGTGCGCTGTAATGTTGTGAGTCATACGGTTCACTAAACAATTTGGCAGACTTTTACTGAACTATGGAGGTCTGCCCCTTTATATCAGTCCACATTCCAAAGAATGTACAGTACATACACAGAGTGTGTGCTATATTACACTTTGAATGGACAAGTTTCTAAATGTAAAATACTATCTGTATTCACGCCCACACTCACAATCATCAAGTCGCTGTAAAAAACAGATCAATTGATGCCTTCTTTAGGTGTTTAATTTTGGAACACATCCCAAATTGAGATAGTGAAAGAGCAGAATGATGGAGATTAATGTACTTATTAAGGAAACAGCAGGATATACTGGTAATTAGGAATGTTCTGCTTACACTTAATGTCAGATTAATCCAAGTTTGTGATGCAAAAGAAACACACCTAATGGGGAAAATGTTAAATGGAGTTCTCTGAATATAGTTCGAAATATTTTCTGAGATACTGATGCTTGAAAATATTTATCACATCGACTTCTATCTTTGTTCTGAACTGCACATAGCCTACCAAGTTCTGAAGATAGTTTTAAGGCTGCAAAGGCAAAATTGAGATTATATATTAAATTTTAGAATAATTTGTTCCTCAAGATTGCTTTGTCCTTACCGGAGTAGTTTTTTCTTCTTTCAAAAATTCGAAATTTGGTATATTTGGAACGCTTACTTGCTCGTTGGTCTGAAAGGAGACTATTTCTTTTGAACATATTTTCCATTTTACATCAAGTGATTTCTTGTGATTTCTTGTGTTTTCAAGTGTATCGCTGGCAACATAAACCAATGATCCATTAGCGCTCGTGCTAATGGAACGAAGGGAATCAGCAGATCTAAACAGACACTGTGCACAGAGAACACATGTTTTTCATTTCAAAACTTAAACATGGTGTGGTGGTGAGTAAAGAGTGGTCTGTTTGTGGCTCAGCGACAGTGACTGAGGAACCAAGATCAGCAGGTATTATGTGAGTAGCAACGGCCTCCATGGCGGAATACAGGTAATCTCTAACAGATTGTGTCTCAGTCTGCCCTGTGGCTTTGTGGTTTTGGACAGATATAGAACAGGGAAGCGGCGAACAAGGAAGGGTTGTTTTCTCATTGCCTGTGAAGCATCTGCACACCTCAAAGCAAAGCGGAGCTTGTTAGTGTAAATGTAATCTAAGCAAACTAACGGGAAAGGACTCGGGGTGCGTTAATTGTGAATCATGAAGCACATGCCAACTTCAATTATTCATAATAAAAACATACTGTGATGCACCGAGGCAAGGAGCCAAGCAAGTTATGACATTATTTGGACCTGTCGTTATTTTCATATGTGACCGAATGCGCATAATTTTCACTGGAATTAAGACGCCGCAGTCGTTCTTTCCTCCTTTCTCTGCTTTGAGCTGCAGACGGTATCAGCACAGCATGGATGGGATTAGCTGCTTATCATCATGGTGAAGTGAAGCTGTGAGGCTGCAACAACACACAGTCAAGCCCCAAAACTGCCTTGTATGTACAGTGATTAGGGCACTGAATGAGCCTGGGTTCTGCTCTGAGTACAGATGTGTCAGCATCTTTGTAGAGTGGGCAACGCTCTGAATTCCAAGTATGGGGCGCGGTAAAAACAATAGAAAACAAAGTCCAACTGCCCTGTTTGACGCCATGGAAAAGGGAGTTATGGTATTATGTTACTTTGTGAGAGCTTTCCTTACAACTGTGCAGAAATTCAAACCATTTTAAGCCCGTTTTTCTTCCTTGTTTTTGCTAAAGTTGTCCCAAATGCTACATTTGGATGAAAAAAATGAGTGTTTTATACGGCAGTGTGCCAGATATAGTGTGTTTCCTGCTGAGCTAATTAGACATATTTGATTGTAGTCTTTCATGTGCAGGTCTGAACATGCTATTTGGCTGTTTATCCACAGCTGGGTAAGTTAGTGGCTTTTTAATGTAATCATAGCCTTTTGCCAATTGAACAAGTTTATAATCTTTGTGTAAAGAAAAATTAAGCATACAGAGAAAAATTCATAAATCCTTATCCTAAATAAGAACTGTTTTTGGCTTGATATTATTTTAATGAATAATAAAGCAAATGATACCCTTTGAATTAATGTTTCTGTGTGCTCCACTTAGAGATGGACACAACAAAACGATGGAAGAAATTTAGAGAAAAATGAATTTGTATATCTCAAGCTATAATTGTGATTAATTCTATTCTATACGATGCCAACGTGGGTCCTTCAGCCATCCATCATTATAGATTAACGTCCACATCATTCCAATTGAAATATGTATTTATGAATTCAGAACACTTTTGATTTTCACATAATGGCTCTAGAAAATCTGACATTGAGAAATTCTTTGCTGGCAATTTCTCCTGTTGGCTGGCAGCTGGCAGCAAAAACTCCTGTGTAAATGGAGGTGACTTTCCTTTTGCATAAGCTTGTGTTTTGACAGCATCTTGTGTTTTGACGTGTCCCGAGTGTGATGTGAATTTGAATATTATGTGCACACAGACTCCCCTGTCGGGGCAGAAAATGATGTAGAGTGACAGAAATGGTTTTGGTCCACCATTCCCTTTCAAGTTGGCTCTTGAGTTCACAATTCCTTTAGTGAACACATCTTGCAATGCTCATTCAATTGATTTAAAGTTGTCTTAACTCAAACAAAAACTTTGTTTGTTACTTATATAACAGCTTTTACTCAATAAATAAAAATTACTCAATATGGTGTATCATTATATGCATATAATATAATATGTTATATTAATATGATTATAGGATGATGATTACTATATGTGGTACTGTTGATATGACTGCAAACATGTGTTCAACTGTAGTTTGGGCAAGATATGACATCAGTGCCCAAGCAAAAACAAATCTGACTCATTTTGCCGTGACTGACATTTGGAGTAGTTTTCCGTTTAAGCCTTTAATGCTGGAAGCCACCAGCCGTGTGGGCATTCAGAGCAGAAGGATGTATTGACTGCTTCGTGTCCACAGGCCATTTCCTTCTGTTCTGTGTATTGGCACAGGTCAGATAGCAGACATTTCTCTGCGGTTTGGTGGCTTGCTGTTGGCGCTTGAGCACAAAAGGCCTCCACTATCTGAATACGCTTGAAATTTTGATATTTGTTTTTTCCTTTTTATTTATTTATTTATTTATTTTAGGTGGTCCAGTTGAATTGTGCAAAAGTTAATGAAAAATGACCTGAGCTAAAATAATTCAATACATACCGGAAACCTAATAACTGCCTCAAAACACTTCTCTTTGAAACTGAGATGTAATAGACTTCAATATTAACCTTTAATACCAACTGTTTTGATTTCTCTTTAGTTTAAAGGAATGAAAAAAAACAGACTTTCAACATCAGTCCATTTTGTGGCATATTGGGTGGATTATTTGTCGGTATAATTGCACACAGTTTTCTCAGGTGAGTAAAGTAGAAATCTGCAGGTAGTGCGTGTTCCTCGTGCTTCCATCTCCTCTGAAGATTATTTTCGGCTTCCTTGGCTGAGCCCCAGCTGTGCAGGACTTTCAGTCTATCACACATACATAATGGGTGCAAGCAGAGGCAAACATAGACCCACACCTTAGACAGATGTCTGACCGCAGCCTTGAGTTTGTCAAGGGTACAGTCCTTACATCTCAGCATGGTGTTTGATGTCTGAAATGGTACTTTATCAGACTGTTTACTTCACTGGTAAATAATGATGGGGTTTTGCACATCAGATTCCAGTTTAGTGAAAGAATAAAAAATGCAATGCAGTGACAGAGAAGGAAAAATTATGAGAATGAATCTTTCCAAGCACCATTTCTTTCAAGTCATTAAATTTAATTCACCATATTGATAATGATCAGTTCCAGAGAACATGGTGTCTGAAAAACATAAAAAAAGGATTTTACTGGAGGCTTTAGGTTTATGCATGCATTGTGTGAATGACAGCGCGTCCACCTATGGTTAGTTAAAGGTAACAGCTATTTTTTAAGAATCTGAAATCAAATAAATCTGACAGTAGCCTAAAGTTTTGCGGTTGTGTTTTCGACCATGAATTCTCAGAATATCCTTCCTGAGTGCACCCGATATGTACAGACTAGTCCACCAGTTGTCTGCCTCTCAGCCTGTGGCTGCTGCCTCTGTAGATGTGATAAGTCTGTTCAGCAAGACTGTTCCTTTCTGCCCTGTTGGCTTCAGAACATATTGTGAGATTGTCATAAAAAGCATTTACTCTGTTCTTTTTTTTTATTATTGTACAGTGGAAACATTTTATCACAGGAAGAGGTTTGAGAGTCCAAAACACATACTTTTACAATTCAGTGACAATGCCTTTCTGGGGTTAGGGCTCCAGAAAAATATGTTTAAACATAAAAAATCCTTTTACTGTCAGTTAAAGTGGTTCTTTGGCCTTATTTCTATATATTTTTATTTATAAAGCTTAATTTTCTGTGTCAACAAACAGTTATTTGCTATTTGATTGTGGCTCACGCAGTCATCTTACCCTAAGCTGTGTTCAAGGTGTCATAGGAAGCCAGTGATGCTAAATAAAGTTGACAGAAATCCCTTCAGGGAGAACAGGAGGGTAAGCTATCCAGTCACATCAGACCACAAGTTTTTGTAATGGAACAATACTGCTCATATGTGCATGATATTATTAGGTATTTGAAAATAAATCAGCTTAAGAAATACATAAATGTTTCTTCAATTGAGAGAAATAATACCACCGATGCAAAGCATTCTATATAGCAGTTTCAACAAATTTGTCATATTTTGAAACACCCCATTCACGATTAGGTATTCATATTTTAATGCAGATAAACATACTAACAAAGACCAGTTTGGATAGATATCAATTGTATTTGTCACTTCTTGGTGCATTCTGCTTCCCACATTCTGAACACTGAGTCGTCTTTTGAGTAGCTTATATTTGTGGAAATAGAAAAAATGAATAGAAAGAGAGAAAACCAGTTGTCTTATTTTCCCCTCGTTGGTCATTTCTGTTTTGTGTGTTGAGTAATTTTGGCAGCATGCTGCAGAGGATTCCAAACAAACTGTAGTGACTGGAAAACTGCTCCTGAGTCAGATCTACCAGGCTCTATTTTCACATGAAGTCATTTCCCTCTCCTGCTGATTTCCACCTGCTTTGAAATATGTACATTGAAATTTTGCTTCCTCGAGCAACCATATCTTGATCCAGATCAAGCTGTATGTTCATGTAAACAGCTAGTGTATTTCCGCACACATTCTAGGGTATTGTGTTCATTTATATGCTCAAACATGGCCCCAAATCAAAATGTTCATGAGGCAGTTTAGTCGCAAACAACTTTAATTATTCATTTCAAAATAAAAATAGAAGTATGTTGCATACACGCCTGTCATTTCATGCATCAGTATGCTGAAAGAGCAAAAATATAAACAATACTTCCGACATTGGATGGGGATAGAAAAGCAAAACTATAGGCAAGAGGAGAAACTGAAATAACTTCCGTTTCACTCATTCTTTTCTCTAATAGATACTCTATAATCATGTGTTACACCCCAAATGTACGTCTGTGCCCCCTCCTTGACTCTGTGCCATCAGACTGGGGAGACCAGGGGTGGATTGCTACTGTCAGCATGAAAGTGGTGCAGCTGTTCTTCAGCTTCAGTTTCTCATCAATGAGGTAAGCCATAAATATTCAACAATGTTTCCATCAACAATTCCAGAAATGGAATGATAGAATTCATCTTTAATTTGGTTTTGTTACGTATGTAAATGCATTTATCTGAATTCATTTCTATTTGAAGCAACAATTATGAGGCAAATCACAACATATTTCACCTCAGCTGACTTTACATGCTGAGTTTTTCTAACAACAATAAATCCCAGAGGAAAAAAAGGCATATATGTGAATGTGGGCCTTTTTTGGAGTGTTTTACTGATTGTCATCAAGCCTAAAGAGAAAAACTTCAGGTCTGACTCACTGCTCTGCCTTTTTTAATAGCTAAATACCAACTGCTATTAATATCCAGCGGTAAGATATCCAGCAAGTCTAATGCAAATCCTAACAGAATGATCAGCGACTGTCTGCTACAGATAAGAAGCTGACTCCTCATGAGCGCTTTACCAAGGCCCACTTCAAAATAAACATTAACAGAATCCCCTTTAAGCAGTGATAATTAATCATTTAGCTGCAGCAGCACGAGCTCCTTCCATTGTTAATCCACAGGCATTTCCAAATGCTTCTGTTTGGCACTGCCTGTGGTAACAGTAACGCAATCCCGGCAGCTAGAATGGTGGACCATATCAGGGCCAACAAGACGGATTCTGCTGTGATCCACCTCGCCAGGCACGCATCGGAAAACACTGGCCAGGAGTATCAACTGTTCCCTTTACTTAACCCAGACTTTAATGTGCCCCTTTTGCTATGAGGTAATCAATGATATACACTTAATCTGTGAAAGGTCTTGATGCTTTGGCTCATTGGTTTATATGGTGTATGCTTAATGGGGTACATTAGCTAAAAATCAATTTCACTAAGAAGAAGCCTGTCTTAAAGTTTTATTTGCAGAAAAGCTTACATTCACTGGAAAACTTCTCGTGTTTGAAATAAGAAACAATGCAACACTGGAATTTTGAATTGATATACAGCAGTTACGGGTATCAAGTTTTTTTATATATCTGAATGAGCTGAAAGCCAAGGAGCCAAAGCGCTGTATATAAATTCTACCTAATGATTATTACTTACCTAAAAACACATGCCGTTTTTCCTTTTTCATTTTACCACCTGTTACCTTTAGTTATTGACACACCAGTGCTGCTTGGGCTTGAACCGTGTTTTAAAACTTTAAAAGCAGTCTAATGTCCTGTTTTAAGAGTGAGCTAACAAAGTACTGTAGGCGTAGTAGGGGGAAAATGGTTCTCATGTTAGGAAAGGAGCAGAAGCCAGGTCACACGGGTCTCAAACATAAAGCTGCTTCTGTCCTCTTCCCCCTCTTTGATTCTGTGGTAATCTCTCCTCCACCCTCTTTTTGCTTTCACATCTTTCCCCAGTCTATTTCGTTTTAAGCCCACTGGCTCTTTCGGCCCACTTCTCCATCACTCACTGACCTACTTTTGATGTGTCTGTGCCAAATAGAGGTGGATGGTTTTGAAGAGGGCTTCCCGTTTTTGCGACGGGTATCGACTTTGCATGTGGGCGTAGACATGTGCGGAGGTCTAAAGGATCCAAATGTTTGCGGACTAGTGCATCAGCATGCGTGTAGTTAGCATCTGGCGTGTTTCAGCTACGTTATTGTGAAAACACGCATCTGTGTTCAACTTGTGAACCACTCAAACAGTTTTTTGAGCGATGTTTACTTTAGATTTTAGGACCCATACAGAGTCCTTAATGCACACATTAGGAAAATCTATTATTTCTTTCACACAGAGACCACACAACTGAAGTTTAATTTTGAAGATTATTACACGATAATAATATCATAACACGTCAACCTCAAAAGCCTCTCAGTCGCTATTTTCCCGTCAGTGAAGGATGATGATTGTCGGTTTGGGTGTCCCTGAGCACCTGACCATTTGATGATGAGTCAATGATGAGAGCTAATGATGCTTTCATTTCCGAACTTGCCATGTGACTATTTAGCCATTTCAAATCATAATATTTCTTAATATTCATAATGGATTTACTCATCTTTCACTGATAAAAACAAACACAAGAAATGTGGCCAGTAATTATTCATCCATCAATAAGGCACTAGCTACATGAGGTGTATGTTGTTTGGATAGTTTTACCTTCTTCAGAGTAATTGCCCCCCAAAAAATATGTCAACAATAACAACAATAATGCAGCAAGTTAGGGACTTTTTGAGGGGACTAATTGGCTTAAAAGACATTTAGATACTGGTTAATCACGGAACACCTAACGCTCCAAATAATAGTAAGTTAATGGATGGGATATCTAATCATCAGTAAGTTGGTTAAAATTTTGAGAGTGACAATATGATTCCGCCAATTAAAAGAGATAAAGACCAATATTTTCAATCTCATCCAAATGAGCTTTACATAGACACAAATGTGGGCATCTACTCTCCAAAGAATGTCCTTTTTGTGAATGTTTGCTCATGTTCGCAACTTCACAGTCTGTAATGTCTAAACGGAGATTGCTGTTTTTATTTTAAAAAAATAGAGCTAAAATGCATGAAAATGTCATCATTTCCTCTGTACAAGCCCCTTTTAATCCCCTGGAAAGCAATTATATGTAATGATAAAATTGAAATGAACGACACTGAATTGAGAGTGCTCAGTAAGGTAAGATTGGAAAATGAAAAGGAATGGAGGATGTCAGACATTAGAATTTTCTTCACATATCAAGTAATTATCAGCCCATCCCCCGCCGCTCGTATTTAAAATGTATGAGCCGCATCCTGACCTTTTCTCAATTTTGATGTGGGGCAGTACAAAAAACAGGCAGTGAGTGGAAAATGCTCTAATTCCTTTTCTTGATAGTGTATGAAGAACTAGTCAAAATAAACTGAGGGTCATCCTCTTAAATCCTCAGATGACAGCCCCTAATAATTGTATTTTTTACTACACTTTTTCTTGTGGAATGAATTATTTGAGAAATGAGTGTAAAATATTACCAGTATCGGAATGAGTTTGGAAGCAGAAACAGTACTATAAAATCTTGAAGCATATGATTATGTCTGTAATCTAAAGCTAATTCTTCCTGGGCTTTATTTTTCATTTTTTCTCACGTTCATTTAATCCAATGTAGAGGTATTTGTACAACTAAGAACGTGTGAGAACACAAAAGAAAAGTACTTAAAAGTGGAAGCATTGCTAAAATGTATAGTAGCTGAACTGCAGGTAATTCAGAGGTTTTGATTGTGGAAATTGTGCACATTGAAGAAAGTAGGTCTAAATGTGATTCATATAGTACCGTTTAATCACATAGAAATGTCATATGGTTGCATCTTTCAAAAAGGAAGAAAATCTGCTGTTAAAGCAAACAAATAAAGGCAGCAAAGGGGGTATAATAGACTACATCTCAATTGAAATTTAAACAGAATCCCCTCTATTGGTAAAAAATTTAATATTTAAAAAGAGAGGGGGAAAAAATTATGTTGGCTCTCAGATGGCAGCAGATTTGATGGAGCCACCAATTGTCGTTCAGACATTATACGGAATAGAGGTGTGCCGTGTTGTTGTACAGTGTTGTTTGACAGCAGTCACCCCAAACAGATCAAGCAATCTCTATGAGTTTGTCCTGTATTTTTTCCTCGTACGTTTCATTTTGAATTCCAACTTAGACTAAATATGACTCCTACTGTACCCTGTGTACAGGGAAGAAAAATGCATGAGCTCCGATGACATGGGAAATTGAATCAGAATGAGAAACTACAATACATATATAAATATGTGTTTTTTTTGTCTTTGTTCTATAGGGAGCCCTGGTCACAGCCTGCGCAGATGACACGCTACACTTGTGGAACCTGCGTCAGAGGAGGCCGGCTGTGCTGCATTCACTCAAATTCAACAGAGAGAGGTAGACATGGACTCAGCCTGACAAACAACCCACAGGCAAATCCGTGCACACACACAGACACGACACACACAGCGCTCACAAACTCCGAGCTGACTGACAGTCACACGTGTGATTTTCAATTGTTCATACTGATTTGAGTCCCCCAGCCCACGTTTACTTTGGTTTTCTTTCTGTCTCATGGACTCAGCCAACTGGTCACAAGATGTTTTAGCCGAAAAGGCATTGTTTGCTGTTTTAGTGCCGTTGTTCTGTTGAATTGTGGTTATCACACTCACCTAAAGATCATTCCACCTGCCTCCTGTGGTGCATAAAAGGCTTTTGGTTTTTATAACTTTTAGACACTGTGTACTTCAATCATCCCTGGCTGGGAGAAGCTGTTCACCAGGCAAACACATAGTGTGTGATAAATTGGGAATGATACTACCTTGTTCCACACAACTGAATGTGCGTTGGTTTGATTCTGGCTCAGATTTTTTCCCTACCTTCTATCCAAAAGGGGAAAATTCTGCAAAAAAAATGTGTGTCCTTACCTCCCACCTGAAATGAATATATGGAATTTCTTGTGTTTTATGTCATACCTTTCTTCCTCCACAGATGGATAAAGGAGCACTTTTTGCTAAAGTCAATCCACTACTTAAACCACTTTTTCCCCATCAATAAATGCATAAGCAGTGTCCTAATTGTCTCTTTTTTTCATCTTACAGGAACAGCTTTTTTTTTTTATTTACCATAAAACTGTAATATTTAAGACTGAATTCTAAGAATTTCATTAATTCCTTTGTAACTTATAAACAAGATATGACATGTTTTGTGGCACTATGAAACAGGTTTGGATTTTTTTTTCAGGCTCTTTCTACATATTTTTACTTTCTACATAAAGCAGTCTTTTGACTCCAGTGAAATGCTAATTTCTATTCATGTGACATGTTCAAGGACCTCTTTTGATATCACTGCTCCGTGGAACGTAATGGAATATACTTTGAGCCTATGCTTTTGTTCCGAGGACAACTTTTTTTTTCCTATTGCAAAAAGTTTCCACAACCCTTTGAGTGTTACCATTAAACGAAAGAGCAAAGAAATAGAGACTCAGCTTAGAAACTAATCTTTTATATGTGAGATTTTTACTTTATTCAATGCAGCCTCTCAAGTTGGAAACATTAGGCAAATGCTACATCTGAGAACAAGTCACTGTTTTAGAAAAGCAATTGGTAATGAATTTCATTTAATTTTTTGTTAAAAATCCAAATATAAAGAAGTCCTCTTTCTCAGGTTTTTTTTATTTTGCTGCTATGATGAACCATCAATAAATGCACCACAAGAAAGTGCCTACCTGTAAACCTCTAAATAAACTTTGAAACTTTTGAAGCAATTTTAGCCTCATTGCCTAACAGCAATCAACGTGAGATACGTACGATACCTGTAAAAACACAGTTGCCTTCTACCTTTCTTATGACGCAACCAGGTAGGAGGCAGAGCCACTCGCTCACAGCGGAGGAGCAGTGACTCATCCGCTAAGACAAAAAAGGGTTCCATGACTCATCCATCAGAAGCAGAGCTGTGCCTTTTCCATTTAGCTCTGTGTCTCTGGGCCGAGCCTCTGACAATTAACACCCGAGCACCTCATCAGGATCCCATAATGAATGAATAAGGTTGTTTTTGTGACAGCTGTCAGCCAGCAGCTTGTGCCTGTCGCTTGCTGTTGACTGGCGCGCTGTTGTCAAAAGAATTTTAGGACAGTCCGAACAAAAAGCGCTCTGCGACGCGTGGACACATTTGACAGATACTGTGGTGTTCAGCGAATTAAAGGAAGTCATTGGAGCTAATGTAGTCATCATCGAACAACACTTCTGTTCTTTAGTGATACAGTGAGTCATTGCAAGATTCTTTTTGCAGTTGTCATGAGTCATGGAGAGCAAATAGAAAAGGTTGACAATTTCCTGAGTGATGCCACGATTGAATTAATCTGTAGATCTGTTGACTTCATTAAGAATGTTTGTTCCTTGGTTAGTGTTGCAAAGGCTTGTAAAATTCTGCCCCCTTATGTCTTTCTGAACAAGGTATTACATATATAGTGATGATAACTGGTTTTACAGCTACTTGGCAACATGTCCAACATAAACAAGCACAAAAATAGGTGACGACCACAAAAAATGAAGACACTGCTAAACTGGTGTGTTCATACCTCTGATTGCATTCTTGATTTGAACAGCATTGGGAAGTATTTAGCAGAGTTTTCTTGATTTCTCAAAGAAAATGTTAGCAAAGAGTGCAAAAGTTTAAAAAAAAAGAACAAAGGAACAATCCTTTCACGTTTAGTCATTCATGCTCTACAGTTTCCAACCTATCACATTCATTTCACCATTTACATCTACAGATTTTGACAGTGCTGCGTTTGTGACCAAAAGTAAAACAATCACATGTTTTCAAGTATAACTGAATCTTATGAAAGGCAGAAGTCTGCATGAATACATGTTACTGGCCCCTTGACAGACACAATTGTATCATTTTCTGGAAGGCCTTAAAGTCCTTATTGAATTTGCTGCCCTCTTCTTTGTCTTTTATCTAATAATCCTGCTACTTGCAGGTGAGTTGCTCCTTACTTCCTACCTCTATAAGGCCAGTGATTTACTCGGTCCTCATCTTTACACTGTATTTAAGATGACATCAACCAATAACAGATTAATAACTCCTTAAGCAGCTTGTTGTGTTACCAATATTGTTTTCAAACCCCATCATGATTGATGGTACGGAAGATATTGGGGGTAAGAATTAAAAACTTCCGTTACAGTAGAACTCATATATTTGCTGTGTGCAAGCTTTGAGCAAGAAACGTGTAGATAATGAACTTATGGAGGAGAAGCTGGCGACATGAAAAGCAGGAAATGTGAGGGCGGGCAGTAGCACTAATATGCAGGTGTTACATTGAGGAGGCAGACAAGACAGTGTTCTAAATTAATGCTGACAATTAATGAGTCAAGGTATGGCCTCTGAAAATGAATCACGCATCACAGTTGTGAAGAATGGTAATTACGCTCAGAGTATGTCACAAATGTTGCCTTCCATTCCAGACACAGTATTGAAAAACTAAGGTTTGTTTTAATTACCTCATCTTTACTATAATCAAATTACTTAATAGGATATTTCTTCTTTTAGTTTTCTTAATGAAGAAGTTTTGAATGCCTTTACCAAAGCAGCCTTTACAGCATGTTCCGGGGTTGACGTGTAGTCAAGGCAACCAACAAAATGGCTTCCAATAAGATGGCAAACATGATGTAAAAATAATGCTGGCAGGGGATTAGAGTCTTTTTTAAGGATTTGAGCAGATTGGTTGCTTATTTTGATTGAAGGACATTTTGATTGATGGGTGTGTACGTGTGTGTGAGTGTGTGTGTGTCAGTTATTTCTATTTTGAAATTCTTTCCTGTTTCATTCTGCTTGCGTTCCAGAATTATTTTGTTTGCCATGCCTTGTTGACTGGAAAATGTGTGCACAAACTTTGAAAGTAGACACAATTTGGATCAATGTGTGTACAGTGTGTAAGAATGTACTGTACTTATCGAAGCCGGGAACTTACCCTCATTCATTCTTGATGCAAAATCAAGTGGAAACGTCTTTGCAATGTTAACGCTCAGACTCTTTTTGCTTCTTTGTTCTCCAGGATCACATTTTGTCACCTGCCCTTTCAGAGCAAATGGCTGTATGTGGGGACAGAGCGTGGAAACACACACATTGTCAACATTGAGTCCTTCATTTTGTCTGGATATGTCATCATGTGGAACAAGGCAATAGAACTGTGAGTATCCATTTTTGCAAACTCTAAAAAAATAAGAGACGGGAGACATGCACTTTTAGCCAAAAATAACTAGTAGTCAGGTAATATGTTGCCATATTTTGAGGTTTTTTTTTTCACATTCATTCAATAATGCATAAACTGTGTGGCCAGTCTTTGGAAAAAGCACAAGCTGCTGTCAAATACTTTTCCCCAATGCTTTACATGATTATTAATTATTCTAAAAACCTGTCCTTCAATATGAGCCTTTATTCCTTTGACATGAACTTTTGTTTGTGGATGTATGAGTGTGTTGACTCTACAGCTGACATATACAGCAGATTGACAACTTGAAGCACCACCATGTCCACAAATGGTGTTCAGTGGCATTGTGTGCCCATTTTCCTTGGTCTCACCCACCTACACACCACGCTTTTGGTGTCGCCCTGACAAGTTCCTTGCCGCAGTGTCAGTCAGAAAGTCACTCTTTTACCAAACCATCTTGTTGTCTTGTGACAGCCCAAACTATAGTGAGCAGTTTTAACACTGATGTGTATGTGTGGGAGGCCTGTCTGCCAGTCAGTTCAAATGTCTCAGAGGCAACAACTTGTTTTTATAGCACCGACTGGTAAACATGCAAGACTGCTCCTCTTGAGAGCAAATGGTTTAAAATTGTTATTTGCAAATTCATCAAAGAAAGAACCCAGCCAACTAGAAAAACTAACAACATAAAACTGACAGTCGTGTTTGTCTTGCTCTGTTTAAAATTTGCTCATATTTTCTTGGATTTGAATCCGTTGAATTCTCTGAAGCCCTCTCACCATGACCCTTGTATAGTTGTTTTTGTACCCCACTTGAAACCAAGATATCAGATTTTCCAATATTTTTCTTGCCAAAAAATTAAAAAGTGCAACCCAGTAGGCACAAAATGCCAAGGTCACTTTTTAGAGTACTGCAAATGTCACAATATTGAGACAGAAGTTGGCCAGAGAAAAGCTGCCAGTCCACTTAAGAGAATAATTCAAACTCTTAAGGGAAAATTAACCTTTCTAAAAGATCTGATCTTTTGCTGATCTTCACAGTGCAAAAGCAATAGAAAAACATATATAATAAATACAACAGACAGTTCTGAGGCTATAAAACACATGTAAGAGATTGTATATGCTAGAATAATGGACATGGTCTGTAAAACAATAGCAGAACTGAGAACGTAAAACTAAAACCTTTGCTTTTAAGCAGATAACCTAACAAACACCTCATCAGAGGATTTATGTGCTCACTTTATCGTGATTTCTTTGACTATACAGTGTAATTTATTTACCCTTTTCAATATGTCAGAATTGACTTCTCTTAAAGAGAGTTCATGGAAAGTTTCAGCAGAATAGAATGAATATTGTCCTATCAACATCAACATACTGGGGGACTTGAGAAGTGCATTGTTTCTCAGGGAACACTTTCCACACAACATGAATAGGGATGAGAAAAAACTTATTTAGATTATTCTGTGAGCAAAAGAGAAATCATCCACCTAATCAAATAGGTTCAAGCAGCGAGTGTTGCATTTGCACTATTTTGTGGGTTTGAGTCCTCGCAGTTCTCTTTTGTTTGTGTGATACTCATTCACAGTTGCATTAATTTGATACAAATCAAAGGGTGCTCGCGTGAAAAGAATCTGTTACAGCAGCTACGCAGCGATTGCTGGATGGGAAATGTAAAGGCTCGGCTCTCATTGAAATTCAGATGGGTTCGCAACATATTTAATGCCCAACTTCATCTTCGGGAGATGCACACCACAATGAGATCTAAAAATGAGATGCAAAGAGAAATTGGAAAAACACAGCCGCCCAGTGCACACTCTGCTGCAGCTCACAGAGATTCCTGATGAACAGAAGTGTGTTTACTCCACGCGTAACGCAATCGCCGCTGGAATGTTTAACTTTCAGCTTTTAGGACAGCGACTGCCTGATCCAGTTATTTATCATTTTCAAAATGAGGTACCAGGAAAAGAAAGCTTACATGCTACAATGTATCAAATGATAAAGTTTGGTTTATGTCATTTTTATCCCTTCGACACATACAAATCAGGTTACCTACAATCTCTGGTAGCAAATCCCTCTACCTGCTGACTGAGCCTGAGCCATCAGAGAGGTGCCCACCACATGAGTGACAACCCCAGATTTAGGCGAGGTGAAAATATATTTTAAGACTGCCAGGTTGGTAAATTTGTATCCCCCCAAACATAACAAAACCATTTTCAATCTCACAAGTGTAAATATGTCTAACCCCCATTCCCAAATCACCTCTTTTGTATCTCCGTCAGTAAAGATACAGTGACAAATAAATAATAAATGAGAAGCATGCATTAATATTAAGGAGAATTGCTACATAAAATCAGATTTATGATTTTACCACTATGCTGCTTCAAAATTCTTTGTACGGTACTGTGATTCATCATTCCGTTAAACATCTCTTGTTGTAATGCTGTAGACGCTGTAGATGTTTAGTAGGTGTCACACAAAGCTTAAAAAAGATAGTGAGAATATGTGTGATAGATAAGATATGTGATGCCATTTGGATATCTGACTGACTTGCTATTTCCTGCTCAGTTCCCTCCTGTCATGCTGTTGAGCTGATTATTAACCCGTTTCTAATAGTAATGGATTGAACAGCTCCCGCGCAAGCTCAAGATGTCTCTGCATTTGTCTGTGCTCACATGAAAAGCCTTTCCGGATTTACTTACTCATTGATTCATTCGTCCCTTTATTCTCACTTTTCCGACTCGTTCGCTTTCAGAGAATTTTTTTTTAGCCGAGGCATATTTCTTGTCTTTTGTCCACTGAAAAAACCTGAGATATTAGCTCAGCTTCAGATCCCTGAGCCAGGTTCATCCTCAGGATTAAGTAGCGTCATTGCTCCAAAAGCATCAGGACGCCACTACCTTTAATTAATGCTTTTAGACAGACAGATTTGATCATCTATGAATTAAACAATGCCATTACATGACTGCAGAGACAGAATGATCGAATAAGCCGTGCTCTCCTCGCAGCACAGAAAAAAATGGAATCTCAAAATGATCGTGGACGCCACATACTAACACCACATACAAACTTTTTAAATTGTTTTTTGTGGGTTTTGTTTTTATTAGTCAGCCAGCTAGAGTTCCATCATAAGCTCAGACATGTTTTATGCTAGTCTGATTAAGAAAGGACCACTCCTCAGAAGAGGATAAAGGCAGGGATGGATTTATTTTTCACAGATTCACAAGTTTAATATCTCACATTCATCTGTAAAATAACACATGACGACCAAATATTGTTATTTTTTAATAATTTTAAAAGTTATTTGGAATATTCCAAGTTCAACAAGTACAGCAACAGCCATATCAAATTCTTTGCTGTAAATTCAAGCTCTCTTCGGCCATGTAGACAAAGCAAAATTCAAATTTAAATGTACTGTCTCCAAACTTTGAATGATTTTCTTCTATAGGAGCTTCGGCCATGGCCATTTTAAATTCAATAACTGTTGCATTTTTTACCTCTGCGGCAAAAACATTTTTTTCTTTTTCATAAACTCTAACTTTGTGAACTTTGTGTTATCTGAAGCAAGTGCTTCTTTCTCTATATCTGTTTGTGTGCGTGTAGATTTCAAAGTGTGTAACAAAATGTCCAAAGGCAAAAGTACATGTGTGCAATAAATGGGAGTGCACAAATCAGCTCTTTGTTCAGGATGGGTTGTATAACAGGGTTAAACTTTTGGCAGTCACAGTGGTGCAACACTGCTCTAACTGGACAGGTGATGTATATTTCAGAATTAGTTGATGCATTATTTTATTACTCCTTAAAGCGTCGAAAGCTTGCCATGTTTTCATATTTTTATCACACTCCTGCAGCAGGCATAACTAAACGGTTCTATCAGCGCATGTCAGTCACACTTCAGTTCAGATTTCACCTTCATTGTTGAAATACAGATAGTTTTTTTGGCAGGTGCAGTGACTTGTTTTCCTTTCCTGGGGATCAGTTTGGAATTGAAAAAAAATGACAATTTTTAAATGCTACCTCAAAGTACTTATTGTATGAAAGGCTATTATTTGGTTAGGATTTTGGTAATTAAAGGCTAATTACCTAATTATTATATATCTTTCATAATATTAACCTTGGGTTGTTGGATTGCAATGTTGAGTGCAACCAGGTCATGTAAAATTTAAATGACAAAGTCTGTTGTTAGTATAAATCCATTGAAGGACACCTCCTTTGCACACAATAAAAACTAATAAAGTGAATAAATAATATGCAGAATGGGATGAAATTCAATGTGCACTTACTTTCAATCAAGGTTTATTATAAGGATTCCCTTTATTATTGTCAGAGCATGCTCCCTCCACCTGTCCAAAAGCTCTGAAGACATTTCCAACACAATATGAAACAAAAAGCCAATTTTAAGTATTTCCATGGTATTTATTTGTTTCTGTCCCTGTACGGGGGAAATATTTCTAGATGATTGTGTTTTCTTTCTCTTGGTACATCTTTATACCAAGTTTGCTGACAAATAGTTGAAAGAAATGCACTTCCCAATAGATGCAACATGTTGAACATGTCTATTTGTTTGCAGAAAAAGATAACTTATCAAACATCTAAATGTCAGTTGGGAAATTGCACTTATAACAGAAACACTTTTTAAACCGTACAAGCTGTTTTTTAACCCCTCTGACTTGTGTGAATGTGTTCAGTGAGCAATGTTTCCTCTGCACACTGCCGATAAAAGTCTCACTCTGTAGCAGCAACGTTTCTTTCCCTAATGTGTGTGATCTGGATGCTGTTTGTTGGAGTTGAGTAAAAGGTTTGTCTTCTTTTTTTTGTGCTGGAATGGAACAAGCTGTGGTTGTCTTCTTGCACTATTGTTTCACACCGTTACAGTTTATAACAGTGTTTTCCAACCCTATCATCTTTCCTTCTCATCATAGATCAACTAAAACTCACCCAGGACCTGTAGTGCATCTGAGTGACAGCCCAAAGGATGAAGGCAAGGTGAGTGGGCAGATAAATAAGCACCCGAGCCATTTCAGCTCTCTATCCACACAACCTCTAACACTAAAACACTCAGCACGGAGGCTCTCCTCCATCTCTTCTAACAGCAGGTTCTGCATAGAATACATTAAATCCCTGCTTTGGTTTGCCAGTTCTGTGACACTCTACTTTTCAATTAGAGAAAGCAGAAACCAAAGACTTGTGATTCTGCTCAATTTAAAAGAGTTAAGTATTTCAGAGTTAACGTTTGTAAAACTGGAGTGATGAATGATAGGTGGTGAGACAAAGATGAGACCGATTTCACAAACTGTAAAGACGCTGCAGTCAAAACATGAAGTACATGAATAAATAAAATTTATGGATGTTACCTCACACAAATATATACATATATATTTTTTTAGATTCATGTGGAATAATTTGCTTACATAGGGAACTTATTCTAGGGACATTCTTTTTTTTATGTAAATAACCAAATATGTGCTTTAATATTGTGCTTTAATATTGTGCTTGTTGGTTATATTTTTTCCAGTCCGCTACTGTTCAGTTTATCCTTAAATGTCCACATAGGCTTTAAGAAATGTAAATTTAAAAAATAACTGAAAAATAACTCAGATTCTCTATTTTAAGTTTGATGAAATGAGTCCATAGACCTGTGCCTTTTAATTCCGACTGGTTTTTACTTGCGAATTCTTGCCAGTTTGACGCATGTCTGTGAAAAACACTGTTTTTGGATTCGTACCTGAATCCTTTATCTGCTTCTTCCACCTGCTTCCCTCCAAATTTGGAGTAAACCGCCAATTGTCATTTAAATTTTCACACCAATACACGGTTGCTGTTTTATTCAAAGCAGATGTGCCTCTAAACATTCATTCATTTAGGTATAAATATGCTCCATCATTTTTTATCTTAATAAAGACTTTGCATTTCAAATTATTCCTGCTCTTGCTGTCGCTGTTGGAAGGTTTCAACAGCAGTTGCTGAATCTTGGAGGAGCAGTTTATCCTCTCCATCTCACCTACAGGAGAACAATTTAAATTTAGACGTATTTTTCCTGCCTATGCATGAAGTTGTATTTATGTATGAGTATGGGTCTTCCTCTTTTTATTAGCTAAATTAATGACTGTGTAGAGCATAGATGCAAACATCCAAAACAGTTTAAATCAGTACTGATGGCACTTCTTCGCTGCATAGCTTAAAATGTCAATTATCTTTAGAACATGCTCCCATTAACCAAATGTGTACAATCTTAGAATTTGAAATGTTTGATAACAACAATGCTTATACTGTACATTTTTCACATTCAGTGTGAAAATAAATATATTTAAAAAACAAAATTCAATAGTGAATCAAACTGCATCTGAGGAGATGGATGTTTTTTTTCTTTTAAATTCATTTTTAATTATCATTTTTTGAGCAGCTAATTAAAATTAAAGGTGCCTTAAATTTTAACCTGGAATAAGTTTAAGAAAGGTTGAACATTATGACTGTTAGTCAAGCCAAATAGTTTTTCCAAAACCATCATATATAAATTTGGGAACATCAGCTTACATCGTTGTGGTTCTTCACTGTTGCTGTTCTTCACTGAAGCGGGCTGTGAAACTAAATATGTTTACGGTCTTATGTGTATGGCCACCTTAATGAATTAATTCTTTCTAAACAGCTTTCTAAACACTCCAAATAGTCTTCCCCCCAAACCACAGAAGAATCCCGTTATAGAAATTGCACTCATACTGTTGGTCCACTGTGTGCTATTATATTTTCCTTTACTTGTCTCTCTTCTCAGTTGCTTATAGGGTTCGAAAGTGGGACCGTTGTACAATGGGACCTCCGGGTGAAGAAGGCCGACTTCAGAATCTACTATGATGAGGTGAGCACCACTCTTTACCGAACAAACAACTGAAAATACCGTATTGGTGAGAGTGCACTGGTTTCAGATAATGGTGCATGAGGGCAGGCATTTTCAGTAGCTTCTTGTGTTTTTATTTGTCACATTATAAAGAACAGAGTTTAATCTCATTGATCACAAATTAGGGGTGTCAACAGCAAGCAGGCAGTTAATGTTACAACAATAAACTTGAATTGTTTAATCAAAGGTGTGAATGAAATATTAATGGAACTGCCTCTCTGATATTCAGTTTAATAAATAGTATGATGTTGAGCCTACGGTTCATGTTTACTTATTTTTTTTCTTGCAATTGGAGATTTCCGGAAGAAAGGGTTGATTTTTATTAAACTCTCAATGTGAAATAGTTTGATTGTTAAATGCCTTTTACAGGAACTTCTGGAATTGTCCTTCAGTTTAATTACGTTCACTTACAGTTTTGCTTTAATGTTTCAGAATCTGACAGAAGACAAATGAAGATTAGTTTTTTTTAACTAAAATTCAATTAAAGAATGACCAACCAACCAGTTTATCAATCAATGCTCTGATGACAGTCCAAATAAACTTGGCAAACTGGGTTAACTCAATTTCTCACTTACCACACACACTAGGAACCATGTCAAGCATCTGGTTTTCACAGGGATTAGCTCTTGTTGAAGAATGTGTCACTATAACTATCTGCAGTTTGGTTTTTACCCACTCCTAGTATTTTTAGGGTCTTGATTAAGCTGTTATACTGACTCTGGACATGGCTAAGAGCCTATTTGAAACTGACACAGTGGGCTGTGGTGATTCTAGGGTTGGTGTGAATGAGCGCCCAAATTTGGTCATGTCTTGTTCCCCCTGTTTAAGCAGAGCGGCCATTAGAGATGGCCTGCGGAGATGCATTTTTCTGCCTGACCTCCTGTCTGATCTTTTCATCATTTCCTTCCATCACTGATTGTGTTAGGAAGTACAATTTAGCCTGTACACCTGCTAATGTTTCCACCTTCTGCCAAATGGAGTATGCTTTTCACGTCTGAGTAGCATCAACTTTTATTATTTTCATCGAGGCTCCCGCCGTCCAATTACTACCCTTTGAAGAAACAGTTTCCTTGGTCCTGCAATTACCCAGGAAAACCTCACACCATTGCAATTGTCCTTACATAGAGGAAATGTTTTTTATCTACTCCAGATGATCACGCTGTCAGCTAGAGTACATAAAAACTGCAGCACCTGTTGCCTTTCCACCCAGAGAGTAGTGGAGCATAAAACCAAGGGCTTTCCGAGACTCAATTATCTCTGTTTTCTTTTCGATATAATAATCTTAAATCATAACGTGCTGTTAGAATACAGTTTGGCATTTCTCTTCATTTAAAAATTTAAAAATGCAGCAGATTGGCAGATAAACTATACATTGAATATTACAAGACACCAGGGTCAGATTCATTGGTGTGATTTAGCTCAGCACACACACCATCTTGTCCACATCACATCCTGCAGAATAACCTTTTCAATGCTCATTTGCTTTTGAAAAATGTTCTCCCGTTCGTAATTGTTAGACAGTTAGAATTGTGGGTATTTTATCCAATTGCCTGTTGATCTGGTGAACTGCCAGCCCGTGCAAAAAAATTACTTTTTGCATTCCTCAAAGACAGATCACAAATTCCCTTTTTGTAGACCCATCTACTTCGTACATCCCTCAGACATTCTACATTTTTGCACTTATCCTCAGATTCTGTTTGCCAGCTCTTATCTCCTGTTTAATGAGGGTTCCTGTTCATCATTGTCAGTGTAGCATAACATTTATTTCTCATACGTCCTCAGCTCCGGATAAAAGCAACACTTAGTGATACAAGGGTAGACAGCTAAATTACCACTCCTGGTGTTATTTGAATGATTTGTGCTTATATTGTTGTCATCGAATGGAAAACCGTACGGTGTATGCTTTTCTCTCACATGCAATATGCAGTACACATTCCATTTCCTTTAAAAGACTGAGACAGATTTGAAGCTATTGGTGCGGATGAAGATAACTATATGAAAATGAATTCCATTGCCCTTTAACACAGAGCCCACAAAAACATGAACATTTTCATTTTTTTGCAGATTTTGTGACTATACTACAGAAATTATGGCCACATTAAGTTTAGATAAAGCCCTTATCAAAAGCCTTTTAAGCCTGTTTTTTATCTTTGAAAAGGATGGAAGGATTCTGAATTCCTGGAGGGAAAATGTTGAATTTGTATACGTTTGTAAAGTTTAATTCAGAAGGATGTAAGGTCACTGTGACAAGAATAGCTTTTTAAACCGCCTCTTTAAAGACTGCATAAAGAGCGCTTAACTAGGAACAACAACAGCGCCACACTGGAATTACAAAGACTTTGCCTTAGTTATACTCTTTTGAGCTGGAACTTTGAAAAAAATAGGTTATCTCAGGATTTAACTTTTGGTTTGAAGTTCTGTTTTTTCTCATTGTGGGAAAAGGTACAAAGCTTTTTTAGGATCATTCTGATTGACAAAGTCTTCATACATAGGAAAGATGAAACATAACTGTTTTATGTATAATTTATAACATTGCGTGATTTAAGAAAAACATCTCATCCCTAGATAGACAGAATTCTTATGCCTGATGAAATCCCTCTGTGATTGGTGCAGGCCATCCACTCAGTCAGCTGGCATCATGAAGGAAAGGCGTTCATGTGCAGCCACTCAGACGGCAGCCTGACGCTATGGAACCCCAGAAACACCTCGAAGCCATTCCAGGTCACCTTCCCTCATGGTAAAACATGCACCCATGCCGTGCTTTGACACAAACCACAATTACGGTAAACCGAGCTGTTATCTACAATAGCTGTATTTTTTTAATGTGTCTCTCCTGGAAATGTGGGCAGAAAAGACCTGTTGTGTCACATACAGTCTTCTGGTGTGAGTGTTTTTCTGCAAGACCAAAAAGCATCATCACTCAGCAGTGCATCAAGAAGTTTAATTTGTTTATTTAGTTCATGAGGATATTAAACATTTGAAATATAATATTCAAATGAAATGTAAAATTCTTGATACCTGGCTTATCAGCTCTGTTTTAATGAGGCTCATATTTGTTTTAGTGTGTGAAATCTCAACATCTGCGTATCTAAAATAGATGAAAAGCAAATTAGACTCTCATCATTTTTGCAGAATTGGCAGCACTGGTTGAGAGATATGATTTCCATCATTTGAGTGTTTAGCATCATCCCTTTCTTTCCTTGTTGATTTTACTTGTTAAATGGCAGGGCACCCCAACCTAGTGAGAAATATTCTGCTGTTAGTCAGAGAATACAGAAATCATTTTCATGCAAATTATTTTAGAAATATTTCTTGCTTTTTTATGAGAAGGTTTTTAGAATTATATCTTGTTTTTCAGAAAAAGTTTTTTAATTAATTGAATTACTTTCTTGGATCGCCTCAGACCAAGTAATTCATCTTATCACACACCACCATTTTTAGAACATTTGGATTAGGATTTAATTACATAATATTGTAATTTTCATTCAGCAACATGCACATGCATTCCATTATTTCTAAGAAACTAGCTTCACCAGGTTGTTGAATTAACAGTCTGAACAAGTCAAACTTTTTTTCTCCGAAGGCAGTCGTGGGATACTGTGAAAAGTCTTTGTTCATGTAGTGATGTGTGGAGATCGGTTTGAGCAAAGCTATAGTACAGATACATATTGGCTCTAATAAAACTCCCTCTGAGTGTTGGATTGCCTGTCAGTATTTGTTTCTTTTTTCTGGCAAATAAAATCTTAACAACATATTTAACAAGCCATTTTATTCAAAGTGGAACAGTTCTATGAACTTCAGACTCCATTGGCTGTTATTTATTTACAGATCATTTTACAATATTTTTAAGGCAAATAAATTCAGAAATAATGATGTGTGTCTCATTTTTATATGAAGTGTAGCAGAATTATTGGAGCTGTATCATTTATTCATTATTTTAGCCAGTTGTTATCAGTATGACTCTTTTGGAAATATATTATCTGAAATTACAATAGTCTATCTTGTAAAAGCATGGTCTTAGTTGGTTTAAAAAATATCTGTCAGTGATTTGTTGGGAGTGCTATTCCCATGAAGAAAAGCCAAAGACCCCTCTGCCTTCCAGCCGAGAGACTTTCACTTTGTGTCAACGACAAAATCATTTTGCTGCTAGAAGCAGGGGAAATAGCTCCCTTCGGCGAGTTGAGTCTGATAATGGTCTGCCATTTGCTAACAAAAAAGGAAACCTGATACATAGCAATAAACACAGGCAATGACTTCTTTATATACCAGTTGAACTTGTGGTTCTGAAACGGCACCATAATCATCACTTTTATGCTGCAATGCGCGGCCCAGCTTGTTAGAAATTGCCGCTGTGACAGAAAGGCTTGTCAGAGAGGTGTATGCGGTCAGCCGATATTAAGCAGCGCCAAATAAAATGAATTTCTTGTGATATTTCTTCCAACTCAGGAAAGATACAGAAAGATGGGAGGAAGGAGTCATGTAAACCCATACTCAAAGTGGAGTACAAGACTACAAGAAGCAGGTTTGTGTTTTAACACCTATGAAGTGCCCATATTGTACATGTTAACTTTTGACTCTTTATCTTTGGTTTATGGTTAAAATCTTATAGATTAAAGCCTGATTTATTTGCGTTTGACGATATCTTGAAAACATTTTTTTTAATTAAAAAAAAAAACAATCACAAGGCAGAAATGGATTTATTTTCTGTGATCAGTACATTTGTGTGAAGTGAGATAAATTCACCGAATATATTTTCTCCTTTCCTAGCAGCGAGCCTTTTGTTATCTTCTCTGGGGGTCTTTCATATGACAAAGCAGGACGAAGGCCAACGTTAACTATCATGCATGGCAAAGCCATCACTGTTCTGGAGATGGACTATCCCATTGTAGAGTTCATGGTGCTCTGCGAGACTCCTTACATTAATGGTGAGCACAAAGTCACTTATATAAGATTCCCCACAGTCATTTTCCTTTGATTCAATTTTTTGGTTTCTGTGGGTTTAGAATCACACAGAGAGATTTGATTTAAAGGCTCCTCAAACCCATTGCACACATGGACCAAAGAAAATCCATCTGCACTCTATTTTCTTATTTTAACTGAGACACTTTTTTATTTTATTTTGCTACTCATGAAACTTTCTGGAATTGCACCTTTTTGAGAAATTATATTTAACCTATTCCTTGCTATTCTCTGTCATTTAGTTATATCTTCAGGCCATATCATTTTTATTAGTCACTATTAAATGTTCTATATGGACATAGAATTGTTACTAATAAGCGTCCTTTAAAGTCTCAAAAATCTTGTGACTGTGAGGTTATAAATATTTTCTCATTTGTATGTTACAGAGGTCCAGGAGCCGTATGCTGTTGTGGTGCTGTTAGAAAAAGACTTGATCGTGGTGGATCTGACTCAGAGCAAGTATGTGTCACATGTAATCATTCTTTTTTTTAAACTAATCATTCCGTAGAAAAGAAAACATGACACAAAACAGATGCAGACATTTGCTTTTATTACATGATGGTTTCAGCAACTTTGTAATTTTTTTCTGCTGGCAAATTCTGCTGAATGTTTTATGATATGCATGTTTCTTACAGCTTCCCAGTGTTTGAGAACCCTTATCCCATGGACATTCATGAGTCTCCAGTTACCTGCACAGCCTATTTTGCAGATTGTCCTCCAGACATTATCCCCATTCTGTATTCTATAGGAGCGAAAAACAAGAAGACCGGATACAGCCAAAAGGTTAAAAAAAGGCAATTTTGAATACTAAGAATAACTGTTGATTGTGGTGTACTTTTCTACAGTTTTTTTTTTACTTGTTTCATGGTTAATTAATCAAATTTTATTCGGAAGTATGCTAGAGAGGATTTCCATTTACAAAAGAATAAAGAGATTTTGGTATGCAATAGGAGTAGTTCTTCTACAACTCTTCCAAAGAGATTATATAATGTTTAGAACGAATTCAAATTAATCCAGAACGGCACAACATGCCTACTAGAATGTAGAGTTTCTAAATAACTAGCTGTATTTTTCTTTTGATGGAAGGAGTGGCCAATCACTGGAGGAACGTGGACATTAGGTTCCCACACGTATCCAGAGATCATCATCACAGGGTAAGTCAGAAGCGCTAGTTCTTGCTTCCTGCCATGACTAAATTACTTCTGTATGACCATCTTAAGAGAACACAAGAAGATCATTTTTACTAATGGTGAATAACGAAGCCCATGCCGGATTTCTGTGCTGACAGGCACAGTGACTCTAAGGGTGGCGTTTGCTTCTGAGTTAAACTAAAAAATATCAGTGGCAGCATAAGCCCTTTGATGCCAAAATGGAGATAATTTCCTTTGTAAATGCTTTCTCAAAGGCATTTTTTGCCACAGAGGAAACTGGGATTTAATATTTTACTTTATTTTTTATGTTTGTGTTGGTAAGAATAACTACCAAATTGAATAAAAATGTGCAACTGAGTCCACCTTCTAAGGTCAAATTCTTAAAGCCAATGTTTTTTTGCTCCTTATTATCTCTCAAAATGTCTTCTTTTTATTCAGGCATGCTGATGGATCAGTCAAATTTTGGGATGCATCTGCAAGTAAGTCCTCCTTCCTATGCCTTCTCATCACAGTGTACACCCTCTTTCAGTTGAAAGTTTTGCCAGATGTTAATTTCTCTTATTTCTCCGAAAACCTTTTAAACCAGTCACACTGCAAATGTTGTATAAGCTGAAGACCTCCAAAGTGTTTGAGAAGCCGAAGCAAGGGGAGGGCCGAGCCGCTGAACTAGTGGACGAAGACCCCTATGCTGTCCAGATGGTCAGCTGGTGCCCTCAGAGCCGCATCTTTTGCGTGGTCGGCATCTCGGCTCACATCATCTTGTATCGCTTCAGCAAATATGACGCCAATACTCAGATAGTGGTGAGTGAAGTGAGCTCCAGAAAGTGCTCTCAGCGTCGTGATTTGGTGCTGAATTTTTGTACCCTTGTCATTTACAGGCATTAGAGATCCGCTTGCAGTGTGAACCAGAGGATGTGATCACTCCGTCAGAGAATGAAAACAACCCCTGCTTCTCAGAGCCGGGCGCCCACTCACCCCAGCCTCACCATCAATACCCGGTCAGTCCGGGCAGTCGGACGCCAGAGAGCGGCAAAGACAGTGTCCCCTGCCTCAAGTAAGACACTTTCACACGTTTCAAAGGCACCCCACCGCAGACAGCTTGAGATATTTTAAATGTAGTCACTGATCTGGTGCCAGAAATTCTAAAATCCAGTCCAATCACTTGTGTCCGTGTCAGGGTGAAAGAACGGGTAGTTCGTGTTCCTCCTGGCTACCAGTCAGACCTGGTCATCCAGCTGCTGTGGGTGGATGGAGAACCTCCACAACAAATCACCAGCCTGGACATCAACTCTGCCTATGGCCTGTGAGTTTTCATAAAGATTATGTCTGTCTGTCCAGTGTGACCATCACTTTCAATGTGGAAATTTTCTTCATTAATAGTACAAATCCTGTACAAACCACAGGATTACATTGATATGCAGTAGTTGTTGTGATCTGCAGCATTACTGTCACGCACTGGCACACATAATGGACGTATTCTTGCTATTATTTGCTGAACACTTCCTTTTTATATATTCTTCTAGTCAGAGTGAGGGGTTTACCGACAAATGCTTTCAAAACTAATACAAAGTTTGTGCCCAGGTGATTGAAAAAAAGTGTGAGCGTTGACAGTTCTTCCACACTTCTAATCTCCTTTGATTTTCAGAACACTTGGGTGGCTTTGTCTTTGTAATGCCAGACACCAATAAAATCACAGCATGCCTTGAAAGGCTACCAGTGGGTCAAGGCAGCTGCATTGTTTGAATTTCCTTTCGAAAGCTTTCAATGAATTGCAAAAAATTGATTTATTTATTTTTCCTGTCTTGGCTGGCTCTTTCGCTTATACACAGGAATTTGTGCACTATTTCACTTTGGCCAGTACAAAAAACCCTGTCTTTTAAACTCTTTATGTTACATATATTTTATGTCATTCACTTCAACCAAAGTGGTAAGAGCTCTATTGAACGATCAACGTGTTTGTTACAATAACTGCTTTTTATCCATCCCTGGTCATTTACTTTTCTCTTGGCCAAAATTACAGTGAACTTCTTCCAAAGTGCTGTAGCCATTTACCCCATAAAATACGAAAACATTAAAACCATCATTTGTAGGCATCAGTATTCCTCTGCCTCTTCCTTGTTGACAAATGTTTGATAAACTAATGAACCTATGCATAGCAGTGATTGCACTAATGCTGTTTCCAGGTCTCTCTAGCCAAGAAAAGTGTAATGTGAAGATATATTCATGAGAGTCTAACAGTAAACTATAACCACTTTTAGTCGGAGCAATATAATTTAATGGGATCAAAAAATAGGAGAGAAATGCCACCCTGATTCTGAAAAAGTTTTAGGATTATTTAAAATGTAACATTCAAACGCAAACCACTGACTTGTATATGTGATAAAAGCTTAAGAATATAGACTGAAACAGAAGTAGACATTTTTTTTTTACCAATCTTGTGAAAAAGATTTGTTTGTCTACTATGCAACATATCTAAAAAAAGGTTAGCAAAGTGGCAACATCTATAAGTACGAAACGATATGCTAAGATTCAAAAGTCTCCAAACAACTTAGCTTCTCTTCAAAGAATTGTAAAGACTTTGAATATTCATATAGAGAACCAGGTTCAAGTTCTCTCATGACTAGAAGAAGCTATGCTTATTTAAAATGGACAGACGCAAAGCGGTCAGGCGGAGCCAAATGTGAAAGCAATTTTGGAAATGATGGATGAAGTGGACAGGGACTATCTGTCTAGTTATCGGCTCTCAGGTCTGAAGTCTTCATCTCTGATTACACGCAGTGCTTGTGGAACAGTGTCATTTTATCATATGGGTGGATATCTCAGCCATGAAAAAGGTATACAGCACAGCAAATCAAGGTGATGTCAATGTAATATATATACAATGTACATATATCAGGAAGAAAGTGCTAAACCACATAATGCAAAGGGGATAAAAGGCTGCGGAGGGCTAAAATTACATCTCGGACAAGAATCTGATAAGATCACCCAAAAGATCAGGTTAGTCCAGGTTATAAAGGGTTGAGGACCAATTACATGCAAATGATTTAAATAGAATCCTCAAGTGCAACACAAACAAAGCTAGAGTAAATGGAATTTTTGCAGAGGCTAACACAGCTGGTACTGAATCGAGTAAAAAATTTGGCATTGATATTGAAAAAAACAGCTCTTGTAAAGTCGGATAAATCTAGACTTTTTATAGTTGGCAGGTGCATCAAAACGTCACATTTGATTTGGTTGTGGTAGATGTCAAATGTCAAAGCCAGTGGCTTGAAATGGGTTCTAATAGTACAACTGTCCTTGTGTTTTTTACCTGTGCACGTTCCATCTGTCATGATTGTGTCCAGCTTGGCGTTTGGGAACGGTAATGGGCTAGCGGTGGTGGACTACCTACAGAAGGCTGTCCTGTTGTGCGTGTCGACCGTGGACCTGTACGGAGCCACTGACCCCTATCAGCGCCTTACCCGTTCCCCCCGCCGGAACAGACAGTCCACCTCAGGTAGAACGCGGACACGCCTCTGGAATCCCGCCACACTCACATGGACCTCCAAACACTCACTTTGCATCTACACCAAAGGGTGACAATTGTCCAGCCAACACATCTGCTTGTTTCCTAATCCTATACTTTCTGTATTTTTGCATTTTTTACCCAGTTATCCTGACCCAAGTCTGTTTTCTTCAGATATAGTTATAAATCAAGTCTTATAAATCTTTGGACTTTACAGATTAACATTCGTATAGCCCCTTTCTCATGCAAACAGATGTTGAGCTTACTTTCAGAAAATGCTGTTTTTTCTTTTTTTACGAAATTAAAAACCTGGGAGTACCATTTCAGGAATTCCAAAAACGCCATGTAAAGCTCAACCTAGACTCCTTAGAAAATAGCATACAATGTATTAGACATGCTCTATGCCTGCTTCTCTTTTCTCCTTTCCTGTCACACAATAACATTCAAAGCACAGACAGCTGTCATTATGTTATGAGGTGCATGTTAACAGGTTGTGTCATCATCCAACACTGGCATTACTATGCATGTTGTCATTTGGTCTCTCTGTTTGCTCTGTTAGTCCTGCTTGAGCTCAGATCTGTTAGTCAAAAGCCACAGAGGTCTTGCTGTACTTCCTGACCCCAACCTTCCCTTTCTCTGCTGCTCGTCTTGGCAAGCAAAGGCCACTGAAGCGACTGATATTAATACCTAATGTGCTACTGTTTATTGATGGTCAGCCCACAACAGAGAGCAGAACATGCTGAGGTACTCACTTTAATTTGATCGAAATTAACCTTGGTCAATTATGTTTCGCATTAAATGGATAACATATATTTATGGTTTGCACAGTGCAAATTAACAACCAATCTAACAAGACAAATGTTGGCCTTTTTCTATTTTATATAGTATATTGTATAGTACACGTAATACAGACTCAAAGAAATAGTCAAAAGAAATGTTCAAGAACATAAGATAATGTAACACTTGCCAAACTGTCTTTACAAAAGTGTTTGTGTCTTTTCCAACACATTTTTAGCTGTTCTCACCACATATGTATTTGTACACTTCACTGTGTGCACAGTTATTATGCAAATGTGGATAACAATAGATCAATGCTGTCTTTATCCAATGCCAGGCTCTGGTAATTCAATCACTTATATGCATTTTTTTTTCAGTAAAAGAAAGGGTGGCCATAAGCTATTAGAGCCAGGCACACCATTTTCAATTGCTGTTTGTTTCAAACAGCTTTCAGGCATTTTCCGGCTGCTGGTCACAGATGAGCTGGAAATGCTCTTAAGTTTAAAGATGGACTTGAAATGGACATTCAAGTCCATCTTTTTTCGGGAGTGGCAGATGGATATGACGATTTGGGAAGCATTCAGTTAAGGCCATGATCTCCATGCTGTGCATTGTTACTTTGAATGCATTCGAGCACACACCTGCTCGACAAACCTTTAACCTAACACTGAAGAATGGAAACACAACTCAGAAACTTTCCTCTTACTTGGAAGGATGTGCTGTGTTATAAGATGGTTTAGTGCAGCCCGCCTGTACCTCCTACCCCTTTGTCCGACTGAACAGTGCCAACTTTTGACAGGATTCAGTTTCAAGCGCCAGTGATTTTCACACAGTGACTGAATTTTAAACATCGTCAGTGGCACGACAGGAGCTGTATCAAAGATTATAAGTATTTAACAGACGTCATCATGAATTTACTCTCTATTTCGTATCAGGAACAAAAGTATAAAGCATACCATGACATTGTGTTTATTGTTCCCTTTATAAAATTATCAAAAGGTGAAAAATTAGGAGAAATACATGGTTGTAACATAGTACATAGTTGCCTAGTGATTGTGCACACAGGTTCAACATTTTGTCTTTACTCAGAGTTTTTATGGAATACAGCTTGCTTAACAACTGTACATGGAGTTTGACAATTATTTTTAGAATGAATCTAGAAATGTTTATCGTAACATTATCTTAGTGAATATATTATGAAGCTTCAAACATTATCAGCTGGAGCAACAAGAGATTTATTTTTATGTTTGTTCATGTCAGTAATGATGGCTTCCCTGCTAACACAGTGGTTTTTGTGCAAATTAGTACTTACATCAGCATTTCTGGGGTCTGCTGGAATAGCCGGTATATCTTGTTTGTCTTCCCCTGACACTAACTCACTTGCTGCTTGCTCTCACTTTCTTTTCCTCTCTAAGCTTGTGTGTTCTTCTCTCTCCCCTCCAACCCCCTCCCCCTGCCTTTCCTCTAAAATTTCTTACCAACTTTTTCTACTTATGCTTACTTTTATGCAATTTTACTACCGCTTTCTTATTCCATTCTTTGTTTTCTCTCTTCTTGGCATTCTGCCTCTGCCTCACCCCACTCATGCCTTTCCTTTCTATGTCACTCCTTCTATCACGGATTTCCACGCACTCCTTCCACTCTTTCTTTCTGCCCACCTTGCCTTCCTTCTCTCTTCTTCTCTCCTTCCTCCTCCCACCTTTTTGGTGACTCTGTGGCTGCTGATGTGGGCATGCGGGCCTGCCTGACAGAGTTTTGCATGCGCGGCCTGTCTAACTTTTATTCAGATCCAAAGAAAAGGATCCGTACATCCTATCAGAGTAAGTCGGGCCTTCCTACGATAAAGGCTTGGGGGACACGGTGTGTGTGTGCAGGAGGGATGAGGGGATGGGTGAGTGTTTTGTAGGTTTTAGAAAAGAAAAAAAAATCCATTGGAATTCATTTGGATTTATAGCAAAGTGACAAACCTAAGAGATGACTGGAATAATAATTGTTTCTGTAGGAACGGTTAAAAACCACATACATTTTGCCACATGCAAAATTCCAGTCATGTCTGCAGCGTGTCCTTTGCAGAAAGAAAGAACCTCCTTTCTCTTAAGTAAGGGCAGTTATAAATATTCTATTATCCATGTGATGTATTTTTGAACTAAAGCATAGTCAGTGGTGTGAATAAATCCTGCTTCATGGACTGGGCCCAGAAATAGTATAACGTTTTTTTTAGGAGTGTAGTTACAAAGGAATTCTTGATTCAGTGCTTCAGTAAGGGATCAGTCATAACACTTTTAATTTTTTTCAGTCACTTGTACATTCAGAGTAAATTATTGAAAGAGCATTAAGGCCATTTTCCAGAAACGTTGACAGTGGGAGAATTATTCAATGAATAAAGCTTTTTGAACTGTGACAACTCATGGAGATTGTTAATAACTCCGTAGTTAGGGCAGTGAAACACACCACACTATTAGTCAGACTCAAAGTAGGATGAAGTAGAAATGTTTCCCTATCTTACTTTTTAAATCTAAAAACAGAGGTAGAATTTGATTTTGGATTGTGCTCGATGCATGGTGTCTGATTTGAAGTGATCCTGATTGGACCTTTGTGTTGTTCCTGTTTTGTGCTTTGATTGTGTTTGCCAATTTATTGTGTGATTTGCACTACTTGCTTAGAGACGCTTAATTGGAGTCACATTTGCATCTCAGTGAACTCGGCCTGGATGCTTAGGGGTGGCTATTCGATACCAGTCGTAGTGCAGGTCATATTAAGAATCAGCCACTCTGCTCCCAGGGGACTAAGTTCATCTAAAGACAGTTAGTAAGAATAAACGACAGGTATTGATAACAACCTTTTAGTTTTCATGCTTCGAAGACAAAAAAAGAAGCAGTGAGAAGTGATCATATTATGATATCTCTTACATTTGGTATTTTATTTGGGATCTGCGTGGCTGACTCTGACCAAACTGATTTCTGCTCAGTGAACCTGACGTGGTTCATATGATCTGACAGATAGTTTGTATGTGTTCCTCCTCTTGGCTGCGGCAGGCCTTACAGAGCTCACTGACAACCAGCAGTCCGTTGACATGGAGAGGAGCAAGTCGCCCACTTCAGGTAACCTACCCCAGCACACGCACACTCGCAAGCACAAGTCATTGCATATTTTCTCGATCTTTCTCGGCATATGTTTTTGTTACTGGCACTTTCGAACTTTTCTGGGATGCTGCTGACTAAAAAAACTTGAATTACAGCCTGTGGTCGCCTCACCAGCCATGACAGAGTCTTCCCTCATTTATAATGGTGCCTGTTCAAACTGATGCTTAGTTCTGTGTTTTTATGTGGTGGTCTGAGGTCTAGTGGAGGAAAATATCTGATGCATTTTACTGCAAGCTTTCACTGTTTTTCCTTCATTCTATTGTCCATTTTAGCAATTGTAGGTTTTCACAATTGTAAGAACAGCAAAGGCCTTTACTCTTATTCTGCTTCCCTTCTTTATTTGTGCACTTTTTTTGACATGCCTACCTTAAAGTAATGATAAAACAGCTGCTGTTTGTGATGATGACCCACAGTTGCTAGGTAATGGCAGTAACCATTAGGTTGGCTTTAAAGCCAAAGCTAAAATCCTGTGTGTCCTCACATCAGTTTAACATTTCCTTATGGAAAAACTCCTGTCAGTTAGATATTCATTAACATCTGAGTGCTCGACTTGTATGAGCTTCTACGGGCTGGATAATGTGAAACAAACATCTCCTGAGAAGATGGTGGTGTGATGAAGCATAAATTGTAGTTTTTGAAAGTTTGTACTTGATGTTACACTCATTATCTTGTCACTTGGATCAGAAATCTAATGTTAAATGTGAGAGTTGGTCGGGGAGCAGTGACAGCAGCTGCTGATGAATATCATTTAGCAGAAGACTCTGTAATGGAACACAATAGATAGGGGGCTGCTGGCAGTTTGTTGAAGTCTGCTTGGATGGAAACAGAGAAACTGAATACATAATGAAGTGAGAGAAGGAGAATGATGATAGTATTCTCAAGCAGCTACTTTTGTTTATGTCAGAGGGGAATATTTTTATCTCAGAATAATCAGAGCTTAAAGGTCAGAGTGTTTGACTGTGCTCAAGAGGCTGGCGGTTGGTATGATGTGCTCACAACATGCTTTATTTATCACAGTTTCAAATCTAGCTCCCTTTACATTAGATAAAAGTGCCTTGAGGTTGCGTGTTTGTACTCCTCTTAAACCTTACAAGGTAGAACAGTAGGTTTCAACAAATAAGCATGATTTCCTTGGGTCTTATTAAAATGTATGTGACAGGCTTTAGTCACATTTTCTGCTGGTTTAAGCACACTGGCCCGTCTGTCACTGCTGCTGAAACAACCGGGGTGAGAACAATAAGCAGGGGGAAGGAAATGATATAGGCAGAGCAGGGGAGATGAGAACATGGACCCCAATTCTTCAACCTTATGCAGAAAAGCACTGGCCCGCAAATAGATGTAAGTTAAAGAGAAAATGCATTTGCACTGAAATGTGATTTAGACAAATAAAAGCAAACAGCTGAACAATTGAAAAGCACTCATAAAAGTGTAACTGCAAATGGAAATGTTCAAAGGTCCAAAGCACAGGCCTCACCATAAAGATAAGACTTTTATGTGTACCTGGTGCTGGACTCCAAAAGTTACGTCTTAGCACAAATGCATTTTCCGCATCATAAGTTCCTTTTATTAATTTTGTATGTCCAAAAATAGGAATGTACTGGGCCATCACAAATGATAGAACCGTGATTTTCATGTTAGAATGGGCTTTTTGTTCCAAAAAAGCCTGAGCTGGACAAAGCTTGCTTATGCACTGAAATATCTTTCATGCAGTTAGTATTTGTATGTCAGACAGGTTCCAGTTTACAGCATGCATATAACAAAGACCCTTTTGGAAATTGTGTCTGGTCGGAGGCCATTCATTGCTCTTACCGCACAAATTAGCACACTCTGTTGAAGGCACACTACCGCTGGTCGTGCTTTGCTAAATCTTCTGAGAGCATCTGATTGGCCATGTTAATATTTTCTGTATGTCACAGAGGACTCTTGTAAGTTTGAACCCCAGATAGGCTTCATATCTGTTTGTAGCTAATCATAATTGCAAAATCAGTCATTATTGGTTATAACAGGGTCCCAATGAAGTTTCATTCTGTTGCAAAGACACTAATCCAGTTTCGAGTTTGAAAATTCCACATAGTTTGGCAATGTTATAACTCATTTATAAACCATGTGTAAACCATGTGTAACAGGGAAACACTACCTTTAATTAAGAGATAGAATATCGACTGCAAAGTATGTATAAATACCCTCAATGTGGTGCTCATCAAACCTGATAAGTTTCAGCACTGCTGCGGACCTGAAACAAATTTTCTGTCACACACTTGTAAAATTTACCTTGATGGCCAATTTGTTCTGGTCAAATGCTTTTAGATGAGCAGAGGAAAAATGTAACAATAGCTTTTCAAATCCCTGGAAATTGCATGCAATTTTCCAAACCTATCAACAGATGGAGAGTAATTTGAAACTTTGAATCTCTGTGAAATTAATTACAACAATTTCTGGTGAGGCTCCAGGGGAAAATTTTAATATTTTGTCTTTAACCTGAGCAGATCCAGGGTGAAACTGTGTTTCCTCTCAAATACAAAATAGATGGCTCCTGATCTTTGTATGATAAGAGATTAATCACTATAGATAGTGAGCTTTTTTTATTGTATTTTTACTGTTATGGACAAATCTTCCCCAGAGAAAGTATTGTATCATAATATGTACCAGCTCTAAAGAAAGTTGTTGCATATCTGATAAGACAAAAAATATGAGACAGGCCACTAAAACCACTGCTGCTGCCTGCTGCCCACTTGTCCATGACCACTGCTGTCCTAACAATTTGTGACCCTGCTGGGTTCTGCTGTATGCTGCTTTGTCGCTTTTCTATCCACTCGGGCCTTTATGGGTCTGAGCCTTTAAATTACTTTGAATGTGTCAGTTGACCTCGGACAATTTGCCACGGGAAAACCCAGGTGAGTGTGACCCTCCTGAACCGTCACGAGAACTCACAAGTATTTTTGGACAAACAATCTGCCGATTCTCACTGTTAGTCTTCCTTAAGGGATAGTGTTAGGACCTCAATTATGGTGGAGAAGCTTGGTAAGAAATCATCACTGAAATGGTGTCTCCTTGTCATGTTGCAGGCATGTCTATATCAGTGTTCTCTCGCTTGGGCGAGATTGACATTACATGTCTCATGCTATAGAATAGGGATTGTTCAATTGAGTGGATGGATGTTGAATGACCAGTTCATTAGGTCTTCCTCCATGCGTCACCTAACCTGTGGGTATTATGCTAAAATTTTGCTGTACTTCTGCTGGTTTGTTGTTAGTCTGTAAGTGTGAGAAACACTCCAGGGTATTTTACAGAACCTATCCGAGGATAGCAGATGGTGCACAGCAGAAAATTAAAGCATTGTGATTTCGAGAGTGTTGATGTTGTGTTGCCTGGATGGACCTGGACAATTAGACCAGGAGAATGTGAGTTTATTAACGCAGCTCGTATTTCTAGATCTGAATATGCTTCAATCATAGCAGATGTACGCACATACAAGCGTGTGTATATATGTGTGTGTGTGATATACATATATATATATAAAAAATACAGAATAATGTTTTTATAGCCACAGCAGTAGTTGTTTTGTATATCAATGTTGACTGGAATACAGGAATTTTGCCATGCCTCAGTACAGGTCTGTCATTGAATAATAAAAAAATAGCAGTTCACAATAGGAAAAGACAGCAGCGAAACATTAATTCCTCTCAAAATGTTTTGCAAGATTTTTTTTTTTTTACATATTAATTTAAGAGTGGCATATTGAATTTGATAGGGATACAGTAAAATAAGGCAGAACCTCATCTCTGCTCTGCTTGACAGGCAAAGAGTTCATAGCTTGTTATCTTCAGCTGAATATCAACTGTCAACCTTCTCTGTGGCCATTACAGGCTGTTTTACTGTCCCTGGCACAGCTGGTGTGCTGTATCTGGAAACAGCTTATTAAGAAAGCCGGTAGCATCCCGATTCACCCTATTTGTCAATAACTGGAAGCATCTCTCGGATTTTTGTTCTTTCACAAACTCTTCCCTGTCTTGCACAACCCATTTCCAATCTCTCTTATGGGATTACGCACGATAATTGGCCTTACTCCTGCCAGAAAGTTGTCTACCTCCACCTTTAACTTTTTTGAGCGTGTCATAAGGTCTGCTCTGCTAGGATTATGTCTTTCGTCTCCCCGGGGAGCTCCTTGTCAGGGACAGCTATATCAGGCCTTACCTGATCCAATATTTTGAAAAATGGACTAACAAGATGACATGCTGCTGATCGGAGCTTGACCCAACAGGATATATTAAGACGTTATCTGTCATTAGAAACTTTCATGTTCACTCGAGGTATGATCAATCTTCAGTTAAAAGAAGGTTTTACATCTGTGCACAGAAGATGAGATGTAAGGCTAACAGGAGTGTTAAGGAAGTAATTTGAATTATATTATGTAATCAAAACATTAAACACCAAGTTTAAATATTTTATTTGACAGTTATGTAACAGCCACATGTCCATCTGCATTAAACCACAAATGTACCATTTGAAGCTAAACATGGATGCTTGATAGAAATCAGCATTTATGTACAGTATGCAGTTCGAAATTCCTTTTGTTTGTTGCCTGTTAACGTATCTAGTGTGCAGTGAATTTTTTTTTTAAGTTGCAAAGCTAAGTAAGCCTATATTTCATCCTGAGCTTGCACAAGGTTACAGTAGAAAGAAAAAAAATCAGTTTTAACAGGATGAAATCTCTGACAATACCAGAACACGGAAGAGTATCCCTCTGCCTCAACTGGGTAGGCACTGAGAGGACAAGAAAGAGGGGACAATAGTAACATAGAATCAATCCACGAATACCTGCTGATAAAAAGAAATTCAAGGTAATAACAGTAATGTTTCACCACTGATTTTCAGACAAACAACTGTCTACTTTTACTGTCTGGCATATTTCAGTTGATGAAAAACCTCTACCAGCTATGATTCTGTATATTGTAGTTGACCTGAACTTTCTTCCATCCTTGTTATTCCTAAATTATTTTATGTCCTGTTTTTTTGGTATATTTGCATTTTTATATTAATAACATGCAAATGAACATTCTTGGAATTAGATATATCATAATCCAATTTATGGTTCCCTTAATATTTCTGGGTGAGACACATTTTCAACAGTATCCTTAAGGCATTTAAAGTCAGATTGATTTGTGTTTTTTAGGTGGTTTTCCTTGTGTTTGTCTTGGTAGTTGTAGTCGTTGTTGTAGTATTTTTGTTGTTGTTGTTGTTGTTGGTAATGGCCACATCACAGGAAGTGGAATACTGCTGCTGGGATAGTGTTGTTCTTAAACTTCCTAATAACTCTTCTTTTTCCTAACCTCTCAAGTGTTTCCTGCCTATTACCTGCAAGTCTCTCTTCTCCCCAGTTCACCCGATGTGTTTGTCTCTCCCCTGTTTCCCTGAAAAGTCTGTGTCTGTTTTGTTGGCTCTCCTGTTCCAGTTCATTACCCAACCTCCCTTCACAATGACCCGCGCGTCCTGCCAGAGCCTGTGGCCAGTCTGAGAGCCAGCCACTGCAGTCCAGTCTTTTACTTACTGGACAATGGTAAGGGGAGGGGCCACTGTCGGATCGAAGCCTCTTTACGGACATCTGCTTGTGTACTTTCCTGTATTGCAACATTGCAAAGCGAGAGGGATGTAGGATCGATATTTGGACAGGTTGCTTTGATGTTGCCGTTTGCATGCTAGTCCTGCTTCCACACTTTGCGCAACACAATCAGCGAAACCAAAGAAGTCCGCTCATTTTTTACATAAGCAAGTATTTGGAATCATTTTAACGTAGTAAAAATTGAACAAAGAAAAAACAAAAAGTTGAAACAATCTTGAGATAATCACAGTTAAATGCTTTGTTTTCGTAATCATAACAGAGTAGAAGCTCTTGGACAAGAACAAATGCAATTATGGCCCTCATATGACATCATCTCTCTCAGAGATTGACCTGTCAATCAGGTTGCTTGCAGTGTAAACAAGCTTTCAGGGACTGCATTGCTGAGATTAGAATGTGTGTGGCTGCATATTCTTTGTGCTCCATGCTTTGTGATAATGAGTGCCGGGTAGTGCATTGTCTGGCTCGCCCAGCTGCTGTGATGTTGTCGCTTGTGCCAGATCTGGGCTTTGTCCTCAGACTTGTTGTCATTCTCTCAAAAGTTGTGAGGCAGGTGGGCCTACGAAGACGCCTCCCCTCACTCGTCAGTGCCTCTACTGCCTCATTTTCTGTGACAGTTTTCCATTCGCTCATCTTTGCCACGAGCTTTCCCCAAGTTGTGGCGCTCGGGGTTCCTGTCTATGTGTCCACAAACTCATCTTGTTGTCCTCTTGGCTAACATTGATCATGATCTCGTGTTACACTAACTGCATGGGGCCCACCATGAGGCCAGTTGCAGTGCTGATGAATATGACTACTGCTTGCTTGTATTGGTGTGTCCATAGCGCATAACGGTGAATCGACATTTTAGGATCGTAACTCCATTTGTGATAACAGTGCTTCATGCATAATGAATACTCTTATTCAAGCTTCAGGGGACAACTCAAACTTTTGCCTTTTTATCTTGAGCATATTGGCTTTGCTGGATACCGTTAGTGGATATACTAAAAGGACAAAGAAAGAACCAAACCATCTGTTTTTCTTGAGTATGACACGTAACAAATAGTCAGGACAGCTTCCAGTTTCATCGTAAACATTGCTGTTATTTTGCAAGTCCATTAACCTTCAGGTCACCAGTGCCTGTGTGTCTAAAAAGGTGTTTTCATGATCACTCACCTGCTGCCTGTATGGAGAGATAAAATGTTTCCCTGCCATTGGATAGAGAGAATGTGGTTTATGTAGAAAAAATCTAAACATTGCTTAGCCTGAAGCAGATGTTTTATCCATGCAAAGAGAAAGAAAATGCCAAAATATGCTGGAAAACAAAAGCAGTAAAGCTTTCCATTTAGCTGTTTCGATCCATAGGGATGAATTATGAGGTCAATATGGCGTTTGTCCACTTTAAATTGCTGTTGTGTGTCTTTTTTAAAATTCAACAAAGGCAATGAATAACAAGCAATGAATAAAGAATCTAATGTAGATTTGAAAAACAGTATGCACGTTCAGCATCTTGCAAATGTTCACAAACCCTTTGCCATTTTTTTCTTCCATGTTATTTTAACACGTCAGTGAAGAAATTGGATTTCTTGGATTTACAATATGAAGAAACTCAAAGTAGTTGAGGCAGATATATTGAAATTGTATTTTAAAAGTCCCACTGTGGTAGGTCTGGGTCTTTTATGAAACTCCAGAATGCAAATTTGTACAAATGTAGAAAAGAGCAACATAACAACTATAAATATCAAGGAGATTATATTCAAATCAACTCTTGGAACGTGCAAGAATATTGGTCTGCCAAAAAAATTATGAGAAACACAAAAGCTCATGGATCAAGTCACGGGGGGGTAATCAACCAGAATGGTTACAAAGAGGCCGGAAGTAACCCTGAAGGAGCTGGAAAGCTCCATGGCAGACACTGAAGTGTCTATCCGGAAAAAACTAAGTGCGTCCCTCACTCTCTCTCCCTCTATGATGCATGGTGGTGACAGCACAAAGCTGCTGGCTGTTTTTCATCAAGAGTTTTGGAAAAATGGTCAAAACTGAATGAATGATGGATGGTGCTAAATGCAGAGAAACAGTTGTCAGTACCTGTTTGTCCAGTTAATGTTGACTTACCAAACAAAAATGTCTCACCACTTTAACGTGGTAGGCATTGTGTGTTGATCCAAATGACTATAAGAAAACTAAATGGGAAAAAATGGAGACAGGAATTAACAAATTTGCGCAATTGCTTTTATAAACATACAGTAAGTGATTCTGTGTTTAAAATCTATATTAATGAATGAGAATACATCTAGAGTTTAGTGGACTATTGTTTCTTTCACAATGAGGGCTCCTCTGGTTCCTCAAACAAGCCCCACCTGCTTATTTTGATTTAAAAAATGAATTTTATGAAGTGTTTGTGCAGTCACTGAGCAATTAAGCAGAGCAACCATCTGTGTGTAAAGGGCTTATTATGAAAACTGTTTTCCTGTCATTGTGTCTCCAACAGAGCACATTTTATGTGGCTGCTGCAGTATCTGGTCACCAGGGTACTGTGGGAAAAAAAAACTAAACGCAGAGCTCATCTGCTATCTCATTAGGAGCGCTAATCCAGAGGTCTGCCCTTGTTCCTGGAAAAGAAATGGGCAAAAACTGAACTGATTAAACAGCTCAATCAGGGCATCATAGCGCTCCATTTCCTCTGCGATAATAGAATTTTTCAAAAATGTTTCTCTAGAAATTACATTTGATACTGTTCCGCCAGCACGATCCTCGGTGGAAAATGTATCCACAGGCTACACTACCGGATCCTGAACAAGATCCCTATGAGCTGGATCTGGTCGCACTTCACATTGGGCAAAAGATTGGGTACAACCAAGACCGAATGCCAGCTAGCTAAAGGGCTAACTTAAGCAGAGAAAACCCCTCACATTTACAGTTTTGTACAATTTGACTATTTGACACCATCCATAAGCAATAATAATATTCTTTCACTAAGAGAGCATAGAAATCACTTCAGCAAATCTAACAAACTTTTATTGACTGTTGAACATAATAGGGACGTGACATGTTAAACATAAGCAATATTTCTATTCCATAAGAATTATGGGCTCGTATCTAATCTGATATCTGAAATGGCATTGAAATGACCAGATTTCTAAAGATTGTGAATGTATGGTCATGCCATATTTCACATAGTTATGAAATAAAGCAGTCATCATGTCAACATCATGTTGTGTCTCCTACAACCATACATTGTTAATCATTCAGAACAAAGACACAAAGAAATGTAGACCAAGTTTTCTTTAAGGTTTCTTATTTTTTATGTTTATCTATTTATTTATTCTTTGAGGGGGAAACTGACTCATAGCACCTCAAGTTGAACCTTTGCAGTTCTCTAATTACTGCAGAATACTTGCAAAATGTGTTCCCGATTTATTTTGGTTGTTTATTTTTTTTGTCTGACTGTGATTTTTGTTTTTTTTTCCTTCTATTTAGGTCCCCCCTTATCACACATCCCGAACCAGTATATGAACATCAAAGATAGAAAAAAAAGCAAAAATTTCCTTTTTAGAAATTCAATAAATGAGTTCCATAGGAAGTAAAGAGCACATAAATCAATTTGATTTGTTGTCTGTGAATAATTGAGGAAAGATCAAAAGCCATCCAATCACAGTGTGTGATTGTTTAGTATAATGAAAAGGTTTTTGTACCATATCGATCTTGCAGAAAGAGATCGGAACACCAGCCTGGGACGACAGTGGAGCATGCATTTTAAAAATATGCTTGCTGTGTGTTTCTGCACCAACCTGCATGCTCTGGTTCTCCGTTCATTTGAGTGTAGTCCGAATTTCTTTCCTTTCTTCATTCTTTTTTGTTTGAGTTATATTTTGCACTTTCAACGCAAAGTAAATTAGACCTGATTCAGTTCCATATCATTACTTTTTATTTTCATTTTTTTTTTTTTTAAGGGATTAACTGTTGCTTTGTTTCCTATTCTTTTGTTTCAGTAAAGGGACCCGGCAGAAAGTTAAGTCTGCCCACAGATCTTAAGACTGATCTTGGTACGGTAGGCGAAAGCCAGCAGTTTTCACTTGATTTTCTTATTTCTTTTCTTTCTGCTTTTGTACTAGTTTTCAGGCTTATGTTATGTTGCTTTTTTCCCGTCTCACTCACATTTTGCCTGACTCTTTCTCCTGTTCAACCAGACGATTAAAAAATTAGCCTGAAGCCTTCGTCCTCTTGCGCCCCCCCCCCTTTTTTTTTTTTTTTTTTTACAATATAACTAGTTACTTGTCTATTTTTTCTGCATTTTGCAAGTGTTTTTAAAGGTGATTTGTAACTCATGCCCATATTTGAACCGAGGCTTTTCTATTGCTTTATCATAATTGGACCATCATCTGACTTTGTGTAATATTTCCTCCATTAACAGCCTTGCTCTGCAGTATTGGATCACACTCTGCCTTTTTCATTGTAACTGGATCATTTCTCTCTCAAACAGTCTTTCTTCATTTTTGACTGGATCATCTGCATTACAGACTATGAGTGCACCACCACCATGCATCTATGTACCGCTATATGCATATCTCAGGTTTCCCTTTTCTCTTCTGCAGTGTCTCACACGCTGTCCACTTTGAAAACCTCTAACTTGGCATGTGCCTGTGCCTATTTCTGTGACTTTCCTCATCAACTAACTCGTCTTGTCTAGAAGAAGAAACCCTTTGTTGTCAGATAGTTTGATGAATGTTGTTTTAGACATAGTAAAGTATCGTAAGTTAATTTGATTTTCCGTATCACTGCCAGGAAAAAACATATATACATTTAAAGTGTAATGCAATATGTATTATATTTGATTTATAGATGTCTAAGACCTGTTATATTATCATATAGTGTTAACTTTGTGAAATACAAATAAACACTGTTACATAGAATATTTTCTTTATGGCTGAATATATATATATATATATATATGTATGTATATAAGACTTTACCCTACTTTATATTAAACTACAAAAGCTTTAACAAAAATTCAACACCAATAGAAACAGTCTTTTGTATATAGCGCTTTAAAAATTGTTGTGCGTCTATGGTTTTTGTGTCTGTGTGTCCAAGTGCATACGCTAATTGAACATGTGTAAGGGTATTGGGGTGTGGGGGGGGGGGGGGTTG
>CAJRST010001113.1:3787539-3888865 GCA_907169785.1 Menidia menidia | reverse complement strand
GCCCTTTTCCTTGCTATCATTTATTTGATAACCAAATTCTAACATCAGCTTGTTCCTCTTTACACTGCATACACGCCATCTTCATAGGTCATGTGCTGTAATTATCAGAGTATGCAACAAATGGTGTTTTACATAAAATCGCCTTTACTTTATTTTGAGATTCTATCTTGTTTTGGTTTCATTGCTTATTCAGTGGCTCATGAAGATGGATGTTGCAGCAATGGAATACAGTATGTTTTTAAATTTTAATCATTTCCCTCTTTTTGTTGTTTGCTAATGCTTTGCCGTTGTTACAGATCATGTCAATGGACATTGCACTAGCCCCATCTCCCAGCCCTGCTCGGCAGGGAAGCCTCGAATTCCGATGGGTCCCGAGGGGCCGCGGCTTTCCCGCAGAGGCCCCGGCCGACCGCCCTTCCGCAAGGCCCAGTCCGCTGCTTGCATGGAGATCTCTTTGCCTGTGTCCCACACTGAAGGTGTGTGCTTGTCTTCCCAATTCCCATCCTTAAACTCCGTACCATAACCCCCCTTCTCCCAAAGAGTGCATGTGTGCATCTCTCCTTTGGGTAAGTGGACAAAGGCCTGAAACATAGTTAACACAAGGCAAGCACATGCTAATGCAAGTTCACAGCGTAAAATGTGAAATCCCAATCATAGTGTTGGTACTATGGTGAACATATCAGTAGTTGAAGAAAGATTTGCAGCTCTCTTTATTATCAACATTTGTAATATATTTTTTGCTTAACTCCTCAACCATAGAATTATAATAAGTTATTGCATAGTGAATTTAACAAAGAGCTGCGGGACACTTGAGCGCTACATTTTTCAACATGTTAAAAAGGGGGTCCAGTCTTATATCAAGAGCAACCTCCAAAACATCTGGAACTTCAGCCCTGAGTAAAATGTAGAGCTGTCACAATCCGGGGTCAGAAAATATTGAGTCGGCAGTATAGCTGCTCAGTTGGTGTACACAAAACAGGGATCACAACCTTGAATTTGATCGAATACTCTTCTTCTTACCCAAACCTGGAATTTTACAACTAAATTTAGCAATTTCACAATACACCTAATTGTGTTTTATGATGATCTTTTCTACAGCTTGCATTAGCATCACCTCACAACTTTTTGACTGCAGGTTCGGCTTCTTTTGAATGCAAGAAACAGCCCTTGCATCGTATGCCTTGATACTGACGCTTGTGTCGACCATGTAACAGGCCTGAAGTTTGGTGCAATGTTAAACGCTTTTAACAATCTTTTTTATTTGTTCACAGTACCATTCTTTCTGTGTTTTCTACTGTTGCATTCAAGTTTGTTTAACATGATACATTTTCTTATTTGAAATATAGGCTAGTGATAAGAGTTTAATTTACTCTTGCTTTCTATTTACTCATGTTGTTTCTTTTTGTTAATTTTTTAATGTGTTTTGATTTGATTTGAAAATCAACAAACAACAGACAAAGTTTATATAGAGTGGCCACACCTAAAAGCTTTCTCATAATTTATTAGAGCTTCGGCCAGTGCAAGCGTTTCCTCATCTGTTTCATATTTTTCTAAGGGCTTAAATTAGCAGAAGATTTAGTCTTTTTCATCCACACGTTATGTTTTTTCCACTTGCGCTTGCTGATCCCACTCTAACTCTGACTGACCAAAAAAGTTACTACTCCAAAAGTAGCTTCCCATCACCGTGATCGGCCTGGGAATGTGTGCGTCTTTGTGTGTCACTGAATGAGACTGCTGATGTTTGTGTTGATGTGTCTCCTTGTATCCGTGCGTGTAAAGCCAAAGCCTTTTTGTATTCATCAAGATTAACTGAGTGAATTAAGATTCCTTTGGAATTCCTTTGTGAAATATCTGTCCTATATTCTGTCTTTCATTTCTTAATGCGAAAGAAGTCCTGCGTTTATATAATTATTTCTTTTTATCTTTAATAAATAAGACAGAAAGAGAGAGATAGAGAGAGAGGGAGAGAAAGAGATTAGTAGTGAAAAGTAGTGATTAGTCTGATGGTTACTGTAGAAGTCTATCAGACACTGGCCAGAATAGACAGCAAATTAAGGGGGAAGATTAAAGCCATAGAAGTGGCTGAAGGATGATTGACCCCAGAGGCTGAGAACTTGTTTGACACTGTGGTGCTCTAATTTAAAGTGTAAACCTAATTTACTCTGCAGCTGTACATCGGTGGGGAGCACATTTCTATGCACATTGGCCAAGCTTTTCAGGATCATCATGATGCACTGCTGACGTCGAACGCTTTCTTAGAGCCCGGAGGTATCACATAAATGACCTCCTATACTTCTAGAAGACACTGGAACGTCGCTCATGGTCCACTAATTGGCCGTGATTTCTCTTAGGTAGAGCTCTTTCGAATCATCGAAAACTCTGAGTCAAGTCATAGAAGGCAAAGAGAGAAGAAAGAGTACAGAGCACACAGAGATCATCAAGACAGAATGTAACAGCAACTGCGTGTGTTTTGCACAAATCTAGACTACTTTAGCAGTCTACATTAATTTTCTCAATCATGCACCCTGTGAAATTGTCCGGTCGCTCACCTACTTTGCTACACCAACCCTTTTTGCATCACATCTGCAACCAGATTCATGCTGCCATCTTAATCAGCCTCATTATACAACAGTGACCTGGAACCAAGAGGGAAGCAGTTCTTCATTAGCATGAGCTGGATGTTTTATTAAAGTGACCTCCTGGGCTACAGGTGCATTATCAGCCAGAGCAATGCAAACAAGAGTAGAAATAATTCTTTTTCACACTTGCCCTACAGCATACGTGACCTCCAAAACCATCCATAAGAAGCCACTTGATAGACTTCACCAGGAATTTATCATAGAATAATGTGCTGGATAAGCATGGTCAATTTACCCCTATTTCACCAGACAACATGCAGTTTAAAAATATATATATTCCCAAGCCTATAGACAGGCTAACATACTGCACACTTGAAACTGAAATTCCTTCTTGAGGAGATACAAAGCTCTGAGTTCTCATCACTATTTATTATAGATTACATGTTAATACGTTTAATTTGATGAGAATCACCCCCTCATGCATAAACATTATTTGGATGACCCTGATTCACATCGACCAGCATCAATCCACACATCACGTCTTCCGACTCTGTTCTCACGGTCTTGACTACATAAGCAAACACTTTATTCTGCTTGGTGCCATGCCGTTCCAAAGTGGACGCTGGTGACTTTATCTCACAGTCTCTTGCCACACACAGGAGTAGTTATATGGTCACTGAAGGAAAACAAAGAGTTTGATTTGACAGCACTTTTCTCTGTTTTTTCACTCTGCCCAACCTCTTTATGTGTGACAAACCTCAAGAGCCCAACTCCATGTGTGCAAACAGCTCATTCATGTGTGAAAAAAAGAGCTCAAACACAAGCTGTTGTGTCTGCGAGGGGGGAGTGAGACCTCACCCCCTTACAGCAAGAGAAAGGTAAACTCCTGATATTGGAATCTGTTTGATTCAGAATATGAAATAAAACTTTAAACAATACCAGTCAAACTCAAACGTCCCGTTTGAGTTAATTTTGAGAGCACTCTGCCTGATGGTTTGTGAAGAACTTGCAGGGTTTTTCAAAGCCTAACCCAGGGATATTACAATTAGAATAAATGTTGTAAAATGATAATAATTATAAGGGAAAATGTGCATGTCATTTGTAAATGATAAAGCACACATCTCAAAATCTACAGGGCTGGAAGGATGTCCAACTAATAACTGAGCATGGTACTTATCTGTGCAAAGCTACGTTAGCTTTTTATTCTAGCAGAATTGACACTCTTAGCAAATAAATCAATAAATCAATCCCCCTCCAGTGCTTGTGTATCAAAACAAGGGGAAACGTCTAATCAAAAGGCCCTGCTGAGCTCTAACTCAGGTGAGATTTAACTGAGCACAGCAACATGTTTATTTTACGATTAGTAAGAGTAAAAGATCTGCTAAATTCATATTTTCAGTTGGGAGAAATATCAAACGTTTTTGCTGGTGAAAATAGGCAAACCGTTGCTCATTTGGTATTTGTTATCTACCTTTGGCACAGTTGCGCCTCAACTGCTTTGGGTTACCACAGTGAGGAGCCAGCAGGGTAACTGGAATAATTAAAGGTCAGCAAGCAGTGCGAGAAATGAGGCTGATGTTAATGAGGCCTGCATGCCAAGCGGAGAGACGGAGGAGGGAAATGACAGACTTAATGTATAGTCAACATTTGCCTCGCATCCATCACCAATTAGACAGCACACCTGTTACATGTTAAAGACACAGTATCTCAAAGTTTGAATTCAATCAAATTCTTGGATAGACTTTAACAACAGCTATTCAATATGGGAAATGTGTTGTCATTTATATGTTTATTATTCTAGAGGGAGTGACTATCTTTTCCGATAAGATTCAGAGAACTTGGAGTACCCGTGTTTGAATGTGAGATAAAGCAGATGCTGAAGCAGTTGGCTAGCTATTACGTAGCTCTGTGATGTATAAAGTTCCTCTTGGAGATTAATGATAGTATGTTACATAAATAAATAAAAAAGTTCAAATATAAGCTCACAGCTTATTTGATAGTTTATTCAAATATCAAATTCTGCATGGTGCTTCAATGAAAACAAAATCATGTTCAAATTCACCGCCATTGCAAATATGTAGATAGGATTTGGGGATCCTCCCCGGGTGTCAGTCCTTTGTCTGTTTGAAGATGTGTGTGGCTGGTTGTGTACATACCAGTGCTAAACTGGTACCGTCTCTGTCTCACTTCGTCCGATTGCCAGCCTCTCCTCACCTCACCTGGCTGACACTGCCTCGCCTGCCTCTGGCTCCCTATAAGGGGGGCCCCCATGGGTCCCTGCGTCCTGTCAGAACACCACAGTGCCTGACTTTCATTAGCCAGCACCCCACAGGCTCTGCCACATAGCGTAAACACACCCCGGCGACAACACGGCAAGCCCACCCAGACATGCACCGGAGGGGTATTTCATGTGTTTGATTGTCAGCAGCATTGTACAGCGCTCTTGTGAAATGCGCCAGAATCTTTTTTTGGGGGTTAAAAAAATATTGCTCCGAAATTATGGTGAGCAAGAAAGGACAACTAACTGGCTTGTTGTCTTTCATAGTGTTGTCCTGTTTAGCTCCATTTGACCGTTTTGTAACAGATTGTCAAATGTTAGCATGATCCGAAAAAGCGGCATTGGAAATTTTGGTTGTCACACAACAGTGCTGTACAGTGTGGTCGCTCTTCATCAACCACAGCACAGTGCATGTAGGGATGCTGTGTCCGAGTTACTCATAACATTTGAATGACAGAAACCTGCTACTCTCGCCAATTGTATTCGGATTAGCAGATGGTGCTCCTTAGAGAGAGAGAGTCACGCAAGTGAAAGTGTGGCCACCAGGAAAAGATCCGAGTCTTGCTCTTTGTGTATTTTTTTGCAGCAATCTCACCACGCTCAGTTGCATCTTTCTCTCTTTCCCTTCCCATCACTGGTACTGCTGTTCATCTGTCTGTCTCATCTGTTTCTTGGCTCGGTGTGGCCCCACTCGTGTGTGTGCGTGTGTGTTTGTATGTGTGGGTGTACTCGTTTCTCTTGGTCATGGGGGTTGTGGTTTGTTCTATGGGATCCATCGTGTTGGGGAATAAGTAGGGCATGCATCCAGGAGGGCAATGCTTCAGCAGTTACACGGAGTCACTATGTACTCCCACGACGAGCACCACACCACCACCTCCTACTGCTGGAGTGACAGAGGTAAGGGGGCTTCGGCCAAAAACACATCCACTGCTGTCCTGCCCACCAAATTACGTCCGTACGTCCGTACGTCCGTCCGTCCGTCCGTTCGTCAGAATGTCAGTCCGTCCTATGGCCCTGTGTCCTCTTTAAACATACCTTGAACTGCCTCGTGATGTCCTGGATAGCGTAGGAGCCACACGGATGGTACCGTCCTTATCGTAGTACTACCGAATCCTTACCAAAACCCCTTATTCCATGACAGAAATCTAATTTCAAATGATGCAGGTATGTTGTCCATTTAACGTCTTTCAGGACTGACTTCATGGCAACTCACTAAGTCTTCGTGGGGCTTTGCACCCATCTGTTGTTGCTGTTGCATAAAGTCCCTGCTTGGCGTAACATCAGGCTCGGAGTGCATTACAGCGCATTTCCTGGCTCTGAATAATTCAGAAACGCTGCAATACAGAAATACTTTCCTGATGGAGGCTTTAAGAACACAATGGAGGACCTGATTGTGTAGCATTTGAAATGCGGTTAAAGAAGGCCTTGAATGCGGTACAGCTACCAGCGTGTGTGAACATATTTGTGTGTGTCTGTCAAGGACTAAAGGTCCAGTTAAGTGCCAATAAACTTAAGGCACAAAGGTTGTGTGTGTTTGAGAAACAGTGTTCCTGTCCAGCTGTCTCTTTGTAATAATTAATCACTTTGCTTCTCTATGTATCTCATCTATTCAGTGGCATATTCTTGTTGCAGACAGACCATATTTGACATTTATAAAATATCTTCTGCACTTCTTATCTTTCTCTCTTTTCCATCATGCGTTCTTTTTTCTTTACCTACCCGTCCTCTCTTAATTCCATTCTTTATTATACCGTCTGTTTATTCTCTTCAACCACTCTGTTACCATTACTGATAATTTCCCCCTCCTAAAATTTCTTATTAACCTTTTTCTTTCTTACCCTCCCTTCCCTCTTCATCGCTTTACATCTTTCTCTTGCATTATCTCTGGTGTCGCCGTGCCTCCTTGTTTGGTGGCGGCTGCTTGTGCAGAGAGTCGTGAAAACTCCTTCAGCCGCTCGCGCAGTTCCAGCGTGTCCAGCATCGACCGGGACACCAAAGAGGCTGTCACCACGCTGCAGTTCGGAGAGTCCTACGGGCGCAAAAGCGACGCCCTACCTACCCCGTGTCTATGGGTGGGCACGAGTCTAGGTGTAGTTCTGGTCATCCCAATGTCCATCCCCACCGACCATGAGGAGAGGATGGAGGAGCCTGTCACCATTGGTCCTAGCGGTATGTGCAGTCATTCACGTTATCAGAGCTGCTCAACTTATTTCTGTTGGGTTTTCTATCAACCTTTCCACTTTTCTTTTGTCTATCGGTTCGGCTCAAACATTGAATGTAAAAAGATTTACGTATATGTATAAATATTGAGCTTTTTATAGCATTTCTTGCTCTAAAATTCATGGACTTTTTCTCTTGATTCCACCCAAACCTTTCCAGGAGCTGTCCAAATGCTGAAGGGCTCTGTGTTGCACTTTGGTTTCATGGACTGCAATGGAGGTCTCATTCAGAGTCCATATGAGGTTTGGCGAGACCAAAATGCCCCCGAGGACCCCGATCGACCACGGAGGCGCAAACTGGTCAACTTCTCACCATCCTCCTCCCAGGAAGCCTTTGGAGAGGGGCATTTGGCCGTGGTGTGCTCTGAGAGGCAGGCCAAAGTCTTCTTGATGCCTTCGCAGTCATGCCTCTTTGTCCACAACATTACAGAGTCCTCCTTTGTGCTGCGAGCTGACGTGGTCTCCGTGTGTAACAGTGTGTGCCTGGCCTGTTTCTGTGCCAACGGACATGTTATGACCCTAAGGTATGATTTTAAGAGCACATCAGAGCTCTGGCTATTATATAGATATTTGCATTGAAAATCCAATCTGAGAGCTGTAAAGTGATTTCCTAGAAACTGCAAAGTTCTCCCTGCTCCAATCACAATTTTTTGCACATGTTCTACTGAAAAACGAAATACTGAAAAGATTTTTCAATGTACTCAAAATACTCCATAAATGCATCAGAACACATTGACCTCGATTTAAGTTGGGCATTTTAGATCAGTCTTCCCTTTTATAAATTATACTGTGAAAGCTTTATTTGAATTTTTCTCAAACCTCCTGGCTTTTATTCAAGTTCAATCATGCAAAAAAAGATAAAACTAAAAAGTACATTCTCTGTCATTTTCAAGTTTTTTGAGCATTTGTTAAACTTGGCTGTCAGTTTAAACTTTGCTGTCAGAGAAAAGCCTACAAGAGAGATACTGAAAAAAAAGAACATCCAGAACTTCAGTTAATTGAAATGCTGTGGTGGGACAGCTGTGCAATAAAGAGTTCACATAAATCTGAGGCAGAGAGATGTTTTTGTCATGTAGAAAAATTATGAAAAGAAGCTGTCAAAAGATGGGGTGCTCTTTGTTTTTAACACCACTTCTGTACTTTGGATCACTGGATATTCCCTGTCTATTTGTTCATCAGAAATGTTATTCACCTCTTTTTAGGATGTTTAATACAGCATAGATTTTGTAATATGGATTTAGTGGATTTAGTAGACTGCATTCACATCCAAGCACCAGCATGAATAGTGTGTAATTATTCAGCATAAGTCTTAAACCATAAAACTAACCAGCCTTTGTTTATTAGATGAATTCATAATGACAACTCCTCTCAGCTGGAATGCAATTTTGGAACCGTTTTTGTGGTGTGCATAACTGTTGACTTGCTGGGTATGATTGAAATATCCCAGCATTCCCGGTGCTTAGCATATCATTCACTCTTTTCATTCTGCCTACAGTTTGCCCAGTTTAAGACCACTGATGGACGTCAATTACCTGCCTCTGACAGACATGCGCATCGCAAGGACCTTTTGTTTCACCAATGGGGGCCAGGCACTATATCTCAGCTCCCCCACTGAAATTCAGAGAATTACATACAGCCAGGAGATGTGTGACAACCTGCAGGTGAGCACTGCAGCTCGAGCACACACAGTTTAGAGGAATTTTGGTGCAGTAAGTAAGCAGGCACTGTTATTCCCACTCTGACTGGAGCTGACAGTTGACACCGAACTCAGATGTCAAACGGGGAACCAACTCTGCTGGGTTGAATCTGGCTTTACGGTGCATGTGTGCATGTGGACACTGGCTTATTTATGGATGGTTATTATTAGCAGCCATGGCTGCACATAACAAATGATTCTGCTTTGTGGAACTGCCATAGTGCCATCTACAGGCAGCAGCGGCTGAGTCATATACGGCTCATTACTGAGGAAAAGCTGATCAGTTTTCCCATTGCATGTGTTGAGCAAGTGCTCAATATCGTACTTCTTACAGTAAATTTTCTTATCATTGCAGGAAATGTTGGGAGAGCTGTTTACTCCGACAGAAACACCAGAAGCTCAGAACAGAGGATTTTTAAAAGGCTTTTTTGGAGGAAATGCCCAAACATTCGACAGAGAAGAGCTTTGTGCGTGTTTTTTTCTTGTTTTCACTAAAGTGTTTACTTGTAGCTTAAAATATACCAAAGAAAATTAACTGATTATGCCTTTGAAAGTCGAATTGATAGTTATATAACATTAAAGTTAAATGATCTCAATTATATGACCAAATGTGTTTGCTAGTTGGGGAAGCATCAGCTGGAAAGGCCTCCAGGAGTCTGGCGCAGCACATCCCTGGTCAGGCAGGAATGGAAGGCATGAAGGTGGCTGCTAGTGGAGTAGTGGGTGACCTGGCTCGAGCTCGCATTGCTCTGGATGAGAGAGGCCAAAGGCTGGGGGAGCTTGAGGACCGAACAGCCCTGATGATGACCAGTGCGGAAACATTCTCCAAACATGCTCACGAGGTAAACTCAGCCCCAAGTTGAAATCACGTGTGAATAGATTTAGTTGACTTTCCTTTTTTAAATATCTATTAATGTATAATACATCATTTTTTTGCATGGATGAGCCTAATTAGAATATTGGATTGCTCTTTATAAACATGCTATATTTCAATATAATTTAACATTAAATTGCTTTGTTTTCTTCCAGCTAATGCTCAAGTGTAAGGATAAGAAGTGGTACCAGTTCTAACAGCAAGATCTTAGCGATGAGGCTGCCCTGGGTCTGCTGGAAACTTTGTGCCACTACAGAACTTTCACTTTACATTGAAAGCAATTTGAAAAGACACAAGAGTGACTTTGTCTTCACAGCGTGTGGATCAAGCTGTGTGTACGACGCTTTTGCTTTGCTGAATGGGTAGGACAACCTAGATCCTTGTCCAGACAAGCAGAGACTGACAGAAGATGGTGGCATTATGAGGTCTGAGGATGAAAATGGAAATATACGATGAGTCTGTGTGCGTGTGAATTTGCAGGCGTGTGTGCGCGCGTGCATGTCCAAGTGTGTGTGCGTGTGTGGTTGGGTTTTCTGGACCTGTACTGTGTAGATACTCAAAATCTAAGACATCAACAAGAAATGCATGAAATAACAATGGATGAGTATTTAAAATATACAACTGCCATATTAAAAAGCAGCATGCTACTTTAAGAAGACATTCAAAATAAAGAAATAAAAGTTTTATTTATGATGTAAGCCAACAACAGAAACTATGAAAATCTTTATATTTTTTGAGATACTGGCAAAAAACTATATATAAAAAGGGAAATGTATACCTGCATTGCTATTAAGCCAAAACTTGTTACTTTCCCTTTTCTTATTTTTTCTTTATCAGTTGATATTAACTTTTTTTTATTAGTCTCTAAATATTACTTGACACAGTATAAATGCACATAAGTATCTACACACTTTTAGAATTATACTAAAACTTTGTTCTTCAATTACTCTGGGCTGCACAGTGCAAATATAAACCAGTAGTATTAACACTGAAATCTGCTAAGTCTAGTCACACTGCTTTGTTTTCACTTTTAAGCTGCTGCTGCTTATGAAGGGATATTTCACTTTCCCCCAAAATAGAAATGTATGTTAACAAAGACTGATGTGACACAGGTTCAAAGGGCGTTTGTTTTTATATGTTGTACAAACCTATTTTCAATTTTCGTGCCATAAATACAAAGCTGGATGAATCTGTTTACTGCACATCAACAAAGGAGCTAACATTTGGTAGGCATCATAAAGTGTCCTGTTGATCACACTTGGAGTGGGCATTCATTAAAGGTCAGTTGTTTTTTTGGTTTAACAAAAAAGGGGGTGTTTTTTTCTGTTTCTGTTTATCTTCAGCTGCCTTTGTCAGATGTCCAAGTTTTGTGAGCCATAAGGTTACGTTTTAGTGTTTGAGAGAAGGTAAAAGTGCAACAGATGTCAAGTCTGACTCTTTCTCTGCTGAAAGAAATCAAATATGTATGACACCCTCTCATGTTTCCCCACCTTGGTCCTGCGGTTTGTGCATTTTCAGCATTAACTCAATCAGAGAGCACCCGTAATAATTGTCACTGTCTTTGTGCTACGAATATGAGCAGAAAATTGGACTAGAATTCATCCCTGCCGACTCCATTGTGAGTTGTCTGTCAGTAAATGGTTCAGGAGAAGTAACAGTATTTTTAGTGATGTTCAGATGTTGAGTCAGTGCCGAAAATATGTTCATGTGTAAAACATTTGCAGCAATTTCCACTGAAGACTATTTTATTTTTCTTCAGTAGTGTTCTTTCTGACTATGATATCCTTGTGTCGCGGTCATATATTTGATGGTTATGGCCTTCTAACTGAGGGCCTGTGTATTTTAAAAACATCTAATGTTTAATGATACATGATCGTGTATCAAATTGTGATTGTGTTGTATGTCGGTGGGTAGCCACACGACATGGACAAACAGCATCAAGTGAGGAGGATATTTTGTAATTGTGTATTTGTCTGTATTTTGAACTGATCAGAAAAATCAAAGGGTTACTAATTTTTTGTTCTCTCACATGTTAGACCTTTATGCACATCATCATCAGTACATACAGTCTAAAGAAACACGCCTTGGTCATACAGATGTCACTCCCAGATACAATATGCATCATCAAACACTCTCTCAAAGACTGAAAATAAGACAATAATCATTTCTGCCTGTTCTCTGTCAGGCAGCAGAGACACTCCTTAGATTTAAATGGCCTTCAAACACATGTACTTTCACCTTGCTCACCTGGAATCCCAAAGCTGAATTACTTGCATATCACAAATTACACGTCTTTCAAAGCTGTGTCTTAAACATGTCATAATATAGATAATACATTTCTGTTCTATCTCTGTACCGTCAATGAGACTTGTGTTCAGTGAAGTTCTTTCAGTGCCAGAGATAACACAAACAAAAAAGAAAACAAAACCAAAATAAAATTGAAAAAAAATCTGACTTCTGCTGACAGGGTGTTTTGTTAGTATGTTTTTGGTTTTTATATCCTATGTACAGTTCAACTCGGGGTGAAAGGTGAAACATAAAAAAAAAATATTGAGATATTTTCTGTATATGTTGTACCTGTTACTGCTGGTACTGTACTATCTGGTATTCTGGCTCTGTCTAAATCACTTGAACTGTGTAGTTCTTCACAATGTAGTATGCTGAAAGAGGCATTTTCTTGGTTTTGATGGCAGCAAAGTTTGTCTTATTTAATTGGATTCTACCACTTTTTGTTCTTCTTGATATATACTAGTGTAATAGAACTTATTGACAAGGTCTGAAAATATGTTGATGCAAAAGCAAACTGAAATAAACATTGATTGATGTACACAAGAGTGCTCTAAATTCATTGGTTCGTCACAATCACTGCCATCGTTTTGCTTTTTGTTCATTTGTTTAATTTATTTCAATCAACCATGAAATGCTATATCACAATACATTTCCTATTCACTGTATTTTCATTTTACCTTAACTGTGCCCTGCCATAAGCTTTGCTTTGTAATGTAAGGATACTATATTTCAAAGTTTTACTTTAAGAGAGATGTGTGAAAAATTAATTTTCACACATTTTATAATCCTGTCATCACTCAACTCCTCACAATCTCACGTTGTCACGATAGACATATACTGTATCTCTACATAGACATGTATCTCTATGGTTGTTACCATAAAATAGTTTTACTTCCGTGTTATCATCCAATGACTTTTAATATTTCTGAGCCCTCTACCTTTTGGCCAATCCAGACCAAGTGGCAGCACAACATCCAATCGGATTCCTGTTTTTCACGTTCTGATCCCGCCTCTGCCGTTAACTCGGGAGATACTTGATGTTTGACCAGGATGTGAGAAAAGATTTGTAAAACGAGGTAGTTAGCAGTTGTGGAAGACTTGTGAATACGGCTAAACCATGGATTTATATAAAAAAGACATCGAGAAATGACAACACCGCTGCTTCTGCATGTCATCCCGAACGGAACCGGAACAAATCTAACAAATATACATTTTTAATATCCTTGGGATGTGGACACTGTCAAACCAACATTGTGGGTCAAGACATCAGCAGACCTCTGTTGGGAAAGAGGTGGCAGCTTATTTGAAAGAAACGTGGACGCTGGAAAGTGGGCAACATGTCTCTTCGCTTGTTTTCGTTGTGTCTCCTACCTTTTCTCTTAGGAGTGTTTAGCCATGACCTGTCCGAGGCTCAAACTGGCTCGGTACTCAGCGCTGCCAAATCGTTGGTCTGGGGTCCAGGGCTGGACACCAACATTGTCCTGCCAGCTCGGTTTTTCTTCATACAGGCGGTAGAGAGCTCAGGGAAGAAGTAAGTGGATTTGGCTTTATGTATCGCTTTGTGCTGGAAACGATTTATCTCCTCCCTTAAACAATCCACATTTTTTGTTGTTTTTTTTTCAAGTCTTCCAGTTAATTGACCCTGTCAATTATATGACCCTGTCATATATATATTACATCGTGTTTTGGATTTGGTTTCAAGTAGTAACACATATTTTGCACTTCAGCTCTCACTATTAGATCAGTTTTTTTTACGACTGTTCTTATTCACTGAATCTGGAAGGCTCCAAAAAAAAAGACATATGGATCACATTTGCCTTGTTTTGCACCCCCTACCCTTCAGCAAGTCAGCCAAAATACTTTAAAGTTAATGAGGTCATTATCACAACCTGACCATTTATTGTTGTTTGGAATAATTCTGTTCAAATTCCAGATGAAAGCTTAGTTTGGAATTGTACTGATGCTGGATACTGTTACTGTTTCTGTTGCTATCTGATGTTACCAGCGGGCTTCCATAACTGCACACAAAGATCAATAGAGTAATGTTTTAATCAAAGTATATGAGGAATATGACATTTTAAACCTGTCAATAGGGAAAGAGCTGATATCCAAGTGTTATACCCGGCCAGAAATATGTTACATATCCTTAAATAGCCTCTATGATCAGACAGGCCCATTGACGGTATCGTATTATTCGTGTGGTCGCTCAGAGGTATCACTTTCACTAATGCTTTGGTTCAATTACATAGCTCCATTATTCCATTCTGCAAAGAACAACATCATTCTTTTCTTCTGGAACATAAGAAACATAATAGGAACACACCACTGCAAAGGGCAAAATATCTGCAGTGTTGTATTGTTTTACAGTTTTCAGAGCAGTGCATTTCTTCTGTTTCCAACCTGTCACAGTTTAACAGTATCACCAGGTGAGAAGACCTTTGAAGTCAAGATCATGTCTCTGGTGGAGCCATTCACCAGGATCTGGATTCAGGTCCTGGATCGTCGGGACGGGTCCTTCCTAGTTCGCTACAGAATGTACGCCACCTATTCGGACCTTCAAATCCACATTACGCTTAAGAGCAAGCACGTTGCAAAGTCACCATATATCCTTAAAGGTAGGATACAGTTTCCACTGTCCAGGAAACATCTGATCAGTGAAAAAAAAAACTATAAACCTGTGCTAAATCCTGTCTTCAAGCGAGCTCATCCTGGACACAAGATTTCCCCCTTTTGTTGTTATTAAGTTGTGGGAAATGTAGAAAGAGAAGTGTTCCTGATTTTCCTTTACAGGTCCTGTCTATCATGAAGGATGTCACTGTCCACAACCGAGTGGTTCTTTATGGGAGGCCCACATGAACTGCCCTCAGTCCTTTGCCCAGATAGAGAGGGATCTGTCCCTTTACATGAATGTTGACCCGGATCGCATCGCAGAAGAGATCCCAGAGCGGTTTGGGCAGCGGCAGAGCCTCTGCCACTACACCATCAAAGACAACAAGGTACTGTGCACAAGGACATCTGAAAGATTTATCAAAGAATAAACTTTGGAGGCTTACTTTATTTCAACTCTCAGAGAGTAATGCCATGATCATTTTCTGTGAACACATTAAAAAAGAATCTAACCACACAGTAATATTTGAAGATTAGGTTGTTTTTTAAAGTATGCAGGAAACATTGATTTCGAATTGATATGAAGAATTCAAAGTTTAGCTGCTCAACCATTCCCTGCTGTAGAAAACGGCAGGTCGAATATCCTAAAAACAAATTGTACTGAGAAGTGAAAAGCCAGCCAAGAGCCCAAGGCTATGTGACACACCTGTCAGAGCAGTGTATCAGTCAGGTACTCAGATATAGGCTCCCCTGAAAAACCACATCAGTCCAGGTTGCTGTAACAGCAATATGTCTAAAGCCCTGTTCACACAGGGCTTGCATTACCTGAGACCAATAATTCTATCTGATTTAAGGCAGGGGGAGTGTTTTCAGACAGTTTCGAGTTGTAGGAGGAAGGTCTATCCAATAAACGTATGTGTTCCTGGCACACCTGTGCTTTCTGAAGCGGCCACGTTACAGAAATGAGTTTGTTGTTCATCAGTCGTATTTTTTTATGCAGGTGTGTTTTTGTTTGGCTGCCAATTTTCCAAGTCTTTATTTTTGCTGCATGCATCTCTCTCTGATTGCATGTAATTGAAGTCTCAACAGATGCGAAGACGACCTGAAATAAACCCTTTTAACATATGAACGAGCAATCACCTGGGCAACAAGCAGAGAGTGGCAGTAGGCAGCACAGCTCAGCCATAATACTGAAATACTTTACAATTTCGCTTGCATTTTCGTTGTTTAGGAGGTGTGTGTTTGTTATTTTACACAGAGCAAGAAAATAAACAGTTTTTCTTATAATTTGTCTTCTGATCCAGTCCACTAACAGACAGTCATTGTATGATGCAGTGTAGCTGTGAGTGTATATTGTGGTTAAATTTTTCATCTATGCTTTTTCCTCTCCTCAGGTCTATGTTAAAACATTAGGAGAGCATGTCGGGTTTAGGATCTTTATGGATGCCATCCTACTGTCACTCTCAAGAAAGGTCAGCTCTCATCACACTCCCACTGTGGACATTCACCTCACACTGTTTTTTTCTATAAACTTGTTTTTGAATTTCAGCCGCAGCACACAGCAGCCTCATTATTATTTTCGTTCTGCTTTTAATGGACAGCGCTCCTCTTTTCATTTTAAGTGGAACAGAATTTGTAAGCTTCTCACTGGGGGATGTACTTTGCATGCAGGTGCAACTCCCCGATATGGAATTCTTTGTTAATCTGGGCGATTGGCCACTGGAGAAGAGGAAACCCACCGAGAAGATTCATCCTATTTTTTCCTGGTGTGGCTCCAATAATACCAGAGATATCGTCATGCCCACATACGACCTGACTGAATCCGTCCTTGAAACCATGGGAAGGTAGGAATCGGGGGCCAATATACTGTGCAATCTGAATAATTCAGCCTCTTTCAGAAACTGCCAGTGAACATTCCCTCACCAGGGAGTTGTCCAGGAGGCATTCTTATCAGATGCCCAACCCACCTCAACTGGCTTCTCTCCACAACACCTGAATAGACCTACCAGGGAGACTTAAGAGTGTGATTCTCCTGTAGTTGGAACACACTGTACTATTCCCCTTTTTGAATATAGGGAACAGCAGCACTATCATCCCCGTTACAGAGAACCTATTTTTTTTGTTTTTGTGCTTTGACAGATGATTGAAGGATTAGAAACTACTACAAATGTGACTTTCAGCCTTGTGTCCATGCAGGGTAAGTCTGGATATGATGTCCGTTCAGGCCAACACTGGGCCTCCGTGGCCAGAGAAGAATGCCACCGCCTTCTGGAGGGGGCGGGACAGTCGTCAAGAACGTCTGGAACTCGTCAAGCTTTCGAGGGCGAACCCAGACTTTATAGACGCTGCTTTTACAAACTTCTTCTTCTTCAAACATGACGAAAGCCTCTATGGGCCACTAGTCAAACACGTCTCTTTTTTCGACTTCTTCAAGGTGAGAGCTTTGCACAGCAGCTGGTTTTCTTATACTATTTATTAGTAATATGCAGTGGAAAAAGGGGTGATTATATAAGGAATTACTTGAACTACAAGAACCAGTGAGAACTTGTTTTCCAGACAAAAAAGACCAGTGAGCTTCAGTTTCTGTTTATGAAAATAAAGCATCAGACATTTAAGCCTTTTACTATCAAGCGTTCATATCTGGTCTTTGTCATCACCAGTACAAGTACCAAATAAACATTGATGGAACAGTAGCGGCGTACCGACTGCCTTACCTGTTGGCAGGAGACAGTGTGGTCTTCAAGCAGGATTCTGGTTACTATGAGCATTTCTACAATGATCTGCGGCCGTGGGAGCATTACATCCCAGTGAGAGCAGACCTGGGAGACCTGCTGGAAAAGATCCAGTGGGCTCGTGACCACGATGAAGAGGTGATGATGTTTTTTTTGTGTAATTGTTCACTAGACTTAAGCAGAACGAATATTTTGTGATCATGTTAGATCATCATATCGTTTTCATGTTGCAGGCTAAGAAAATAGCCATTTCAGGCCAGCAGTTTGCTCGGAACAACCTCATGGGGGACACTATATTTTGTTATTACTACAAACTCTTTAAGGTATCAGGCCTGAATTTTCTACAATATATATTGGAAAAAAGCTATAACAAAAACTGTACTTAAATAATGTTGTTGTCCTTCTTGTAGGAGTATGCCAAACTCCAGGTGACAGAGCCAAAGGTTCGGAACGGCATGGAGATTGTAGAGCAGCCCGCTGATGACCTGTTCCCATGTTCCTGTCACAGGATGAGGGTAAGAAATAGTATTATGTTCCCTCACCAATACATTATTTTCCAGATTCTCTTGTCTGCAGGCTGGTGCTAAACAGACCTCACCACCCTATGGTGTGTGGCTCCCTCTGCTGTAGAGAAGATGTCACTGCACCACACTTCCTGAAATACTCTAAATAGACATCTCACTCTGATTATTGCCAGACTGCTTTATATACACTGTGTCATATCATTTTATTGCACTATATCTTGAAAAACAGCAGAAACCAGAGATGGTGTGTAAAAATTCAATAATTCACCTGAACTTTTACTTGTTTTTATTTACAGCCAGCATTAACCCCATATACTTTGTTTATATTTGTTTGCCTAATTTTTGGCCCTTTTTACTTTTCTGTTTCTTCTTCTGTTTGGTTCTGACCACACACATGTCTGTGTGTAATTAGTCAATTATGTTTGTTTTTTTCAGGAAAAGGATGAACTTTGACCTGTCCCTACATTGAGAACAATCCCTTATATTGTACATGATGTGCTGCCAAATGAGATGAGTTGTCAAGGTGTGAAATAACAATCTAATGCAGATCAACACTTTTTAATAAATGTCTCTTTTATTAGTTTGAGTGTGTTTTTGTATTTAATTATGCATAATAAGCCATTCAGTTGTGTTAAAAATAACTGTATTATAAATTTGTTGTGGCAGCTCTTTTTTTACTGAGAATTTCTTAACCACAATACATATTTCAAATCTGATTATGAAAATCGATTCCTGAAACAGTTTTTGTCATCTTTCTTACGTGACCACCTTCAAATTGGAAAACACAGTATTTTGAGCAGATGAATGCCTTTAAAGGTCGTTTCCTACTCAAATTGGAGATCTTTCCTAAAATAAATCTACCCATCAGAAAAAGGGAAACATCCCTCCTCCATGGCACACAAAAATGTAACATGATGGTTTGTCTTATCAATTAATCTATTATACTTTATTGTCATTGACCGGTTTATATCTTATTTAATCTGATCAACATGAAGTGGTAGAAATTAGAACGAAGTGAGTTAATAGAAATTTACTTTTGTCACACAATAAAAAACACCTGATCCTTTGGATCATGCGCGCAAATGCAATAACCACTCCTGAACGCTAGGTGTCCCTAGTGTGGATTTGGATAATGTTCTCCTGATTTTAGAGAAGAAACGCGGTGTTTGTGACAGAAATGTGGAGTGAGGTAAGGGAGCTGTGTGATGTATTGGATGTACACAAGAATCATAATGGGATTATAGTTTAGATTTAAAACACAATGACTCACTATCCTCCATCACAATAGAATCCACGTTTTAATCCAACAGAACATAGACTACTGGCAAGTTTACTTGGTTTGCCAGTTAGAAACTTAATAAGTCATAAACTGTGATATGCTGGCTTTCAGGAAACGGTGAAGGTGCCGTTTGGGACGAAGTACCTGGACGCAGCCTTGTGTGTCCCTGCCTCCGTAAAAGATGCCCACACGGCCGTGATACTCACGCACGGTGCAGGGGGGGACATGAACTTCAGACAGCTGCTTTCTCTGGCTCGCTCCCTGGCTTCACACTGCGTCCTCTGCCTCCGTTTCACCTGCAAAGGCTTAAACTTTGAGTACAGAAAAAGGGCTTATCGTGCTGTGTGGGTAAGGGTTAATATCATGTAAGATGCGTGGTATTCAAAAATGAAGAATGGGCATTGTAAAGTTGCTTTACACACCTTATTTTCTGTTTAGGACTACTGGAAAAACCAGCAGAGGTTTACAGTAAAACACACATTTCTTGGAGGTAATCAGTTATTAAGTAGATCAATTCCACTGTCTTGATTACATTTCTACATAAACTAAGATACTACATTTTTGCTTTTTGGATAAAAAAACAAAACAAACATTTTTTTTATTTGTAATTGGACTTTGAATTGGATTCTATTTAATGCTGTAGTCTTCCACAGGCAGGTCCATGGGATGCCGTGTTGCTGCAGCCATTGCCCGCCAGCTGAGTGAGGAATCAGAGGATGCAGTGCGGGGCGTCGTCTGCCTGTCTTTCCCCCTACACCCGCCCGGGCAGACGCACGCCCACCGTCAACGCAGTGAAGACCTCAGGATGCTTCCCGAATCCATGCGTGTGCTGTTTGTGTCGGGCTCTGAGGACACGATGTGTGACAGAGTAAAGGGCTTAGTTTTTTAACGCTTTTGAATGCAACTCTTTCCACATCTTTGTGTCTCGCTGTACGAGAAATCCAGGAGCCGGGGTGTTTAATTTCTTCTTGAAATGTATGGAAACCCTCCTCATTTAGCCTTGAATTACTTCTATTCATTTTTCAAACATTTTTCTAAGTTAACCTCCATTTTACTTGTGCTGCTTATTGTGTGAATGACACAACATGATGGTTTTACGATCTCTTTGTGCCCAGGACATTTTTAAAAGGACGCTAAAAGAGATGAAAGCCGAGTATGAGGTTTTCTGGCTGGAAGGAGGCAATCATGGACTGACGGCGAAAGGAATGTCTGAGGATTCAGTTCTGGATGAGGTGAACTCAAAAGTCATCTCCTGGATTCAAGAAAAGCAAGCATAGGTGTTTATTTTTGTATTTTCTGCTGTGGTTGTTAAATAAAATATAAAACTGCATGATGACTGTGACTATACTTTGCATGTTTACACAACTGGGGTCTTATTTCACTGCAAATTGAAAAATGAGTTTGTGGAAATATAAAGTACATGATAAATGATAAAATGGGTAAACAGTACAAATATTTAAACGTGTTGTAATAGAGGTAAGATAAAGATAACTGAAATATATTTTTTTTTTCTAATATTCACTAATTATAAGATAAGATAAGACATAACTATCTTGACAGAAAGATGTCTATTTCATAAAAAATAGAGTACTAATACATTTAATTGCTTCATTTATTTCATTGGACACAAATCCTTAAGTTTGCGATCGCTTTAGTGTCCATATCACGTGATCTGGTATTGAACTCCATGAATAAAACAAACGCCTACCATTTAAAGGAACAGTACTCCCAATATCGTCGCCGTTTAGTGGCATGCGATTGGCCCACGGACTTCCGTATGTTTTAGCAAGAGAAGCATGGCAGCTGATCCGTGGAACAGAGTAAACATTCCATTTCCTAGTGCCGTTTCCATTGTCAGTGTACAGTTTACCACATCGACAGGTATGGATGGATATCAGTAACCTACTCTCTCTCCATCACGTGCTGTCTCGCGCTCGGTTCTGCGTGCTCACTCTGTTTCTTGCTACCCCACGTGCGGCTGCAGAGCTTTTCCTTCACGTGAAATGCACATTTAAATCGTGTTTTTTTTTTTTTTTTACAGTGGACACCATTAAAGCCCTGTGTATGGAAAACGACAAGGTTCTGCAACTTCTACGGAGTGAGATTTTCCAGACGGAGGTTCGAGTTCTCTACGAGCTGATGTACATCCTCAACAACAGCTACAGGGGAAACAAGACCCTCAAGGGCTTACAGCAGGTGAGCAGTGAACAGGCAACAGTTGGTCAACCCACAAACTGAATACAGGTCCTTGAAGTTGTTCCCATTTTTAATTGTTATCTTGTAGGTTGAACAGTGCATTAACAGACTGAAGCTCATGAAGCTTGATGGAGCCCTTCAGGAGCTGGCAGATCTGTGTCCAAATAAGTTGCAAAGGTGTGTAACAGCAGGATATGATGAAAACTTATTTTAATGACACATTTTAAAATGTATGAAGTTGTTGGTGTTTTCTTATCTTTTTTTCCTATAGAGGTTTGGATAATGCCAACACTGGGGCTAAGTGTGTCTCACCCTAGATATGATTTTCAACATTCTTGGTCAGATGACAGAAAAAATAAAATGATTAATAATCATGATTTATTGATTGTAATAAGTTAGAGCTAAAACTCTTACACCAAGACATTTTTCTGTTACGTTACTTATATTACAGGTATAATGTAATAACATCAGTAATACAAAAATATTAGGAAACGAATTGTTTAAATAGCAGAACATGGTCTTTTTTCACTGTTTGACATTGTTCTGAATCCTTCTGGTTCATAATTTACCTTCCTTTAAGCACTCTTCATCTGCTAAAAAATGTATATTTTTTATTTTAGTTGATATGTATGAAATTATTTTGATTAGTAGCAGCCCAAACATGAAAATATCTTTCATCATGATTCAGCAATGTTACATTAAAATCCAGATGTAAAATAACGTATATAATATATGATTAGAGGTGTTCACGCTGTAATGGAATGTTTGCATACTTACATTTCCAGAACACTGAGCATCAAGAGGGGCCACGGTGATGTTCCGAGCCAACCCATGCTGGAATGGACCTGTCTCAAGGTCCTGGGAGCTGCTCAGCTGCTGAGCTGCTCACTTACTCGGTGCAGCAGAGCTTTTATGTATCTTTTTTATTCGCTTTAATTGTGTCGAGCTTATTTTTTTCAATGTGTAATTATAGTGACAGATTACTTTGAATTGTTTACAAAAATGGACGGATGGACGCTTGTGTTCCTGTGAAGTTAAGTTAGTAGTTCTATCCTTAAAAGATGTTTGCCCCAGAGTTTCAAAGCAGCAGATGAAGTGGGAGGAGTTTCTCATCCTGAATATGGTTATAACCAGCATGCTCAGTCGTCTGTGGTAAGGAGCAACTGAACATGTCTGCAGAGTGAAAAAAAGATTTTCAAATGTCTACTTTTGAAATGAAATGTCATGTGCATGTCCACCACCTGAACTCTTGTGTATTTGGACTTCATCAGGGTGATTCTTCGGGGTGTGCTGGTCAGCCTCTCCGCTCTGTACCTTCAGCTGCTGGAGCTCCTGGGAGAAGTGGCCCTGTCCCAGCCCATGCCCTACCTCACCGATGTCTCCCTACCAGCAGATATGACTCAGTTCCTGGGTCCATCGTATGCAAGCATACTGAAAAGACACCCAGCATACAGTTCCAGTGCCAAACACCTGAAGATAAAGGGGCACAGAGGGAAGATGGCTTCAGTTAAACCTATCCACAAGAAACAGAGAGGGAAGGCTAAAGAAGACCTGGGTGTCTCTGTAGAAAGAAGTATGGGGTCAACAAAAAATGTTTTTTTTCTGTTTTCTTTATCCTATCTGCTCCTTACTGGTCAAATATAACTAGCAGACCCCAAATAATTTGTGCATCAGACTACATTTTCCACCATAGTTAATTTTTAATGGAAAATACTGATGGATTTTTTTTTTATTCTAGGTTTTCCTATGGAGACAGATATCAGGCCCCCTTTTAACATTTTTAAGAAGGTGTGTAAGTAATACCTCTTTCTTATGGATATAAATGAATTAAATACCTTTTAACTAATGATTATCTTGTGTTTTTACCCAAGGTTGAATCTATCCTGGGAGAATCACACAGAAGTGGCGAGAGACAAAAATTCAAGAAACAAGTGAGAGAAGCTCAAACATTCTCATGCATGTCGGACCGTCTAGAGGAAATAATTGTGTGGTGCCGAGCCCAGAGGATGGGAAAGGAGAAAGGCCTTCTGACCTTCCTGCGTTTAAAGTGCCAGAAGATGAAATCCCTGGAGGCTGCTGGATACAAGTAAGACCACAGCAGAATATAAACTCATTCAGGCAAAAAGTACCTACTTTATGGTGCAATTGCGGTCCTCACTTGACATGTTTATATCATCTGTCCTTGTGTTCAGCATCCAGAAGAAACTGCAGTCCTTCAGACGGGAAATTTTCTGGGTTTTATCTCCTAAAGGATCAACACCAAAGATATTTCGTCCCCCCATATCCCCGAGGAGAAATGGTCGCCTGAAGAGTCGCTTACAAACACTGAAGAGACGGTTTGCGTCTTCTAAAGTCAGGACTGGTGTTAAAAAGAAGGGACTGGAGGGAAAACGGAAGAAAACTGAACTGACAGTTGCTGGACTTTCAAAGGATTGCCAGGAAAGAAGAAGTACGCTCAGCGGGAAATTTCAGATATCTGACAGCGATGACGACATTGATGATATATTTGCCTCTGTGGGCTTGTGATACCTTCACCAAAACTCTGTCTTAGTCATACTAAGAAAAGATGTGAATCTCTCTTTTGATTTAATGTTAAGTTTTTTAGAACTTCTGCACAAGGAACAGCAGGAATGTTAGCTGATGTATTGACTGACATCAGCCAAAGACAACAGACCGCTTGTGGCAAAATAAAAACAATGAACAAAGGCAGGATTAAAGGTCAGATTGACTCTTGGTAGTCTCTCAAAATGGCACCATCTGTTTTGGATGTTGCCATGTTAACTCTTAAGGTCAGATCTCATTTCAGTTATTATTTCCCATCAGCAACTGTGGTGTTTTCTCATTTGCATGAATAAACTGAATGGTTTAAATAGCTCGTTTGAATGGCAGATGAGCTGGTTTTTAAGTTTCAGACTTGATATAGAGCCAAGCATCTGCAGGGATTGATTGCTCCTTGGATAAAATGCCACCAAGTAAGCTTCCTTATTATTATTTCTGGCACCATCTAGTGGTACTGATGCTCTAACAAGCATTGGCCTGAACTCATTCATTATTAGTTCCAGGTTGCTCATTGATCTTTAAGAATGTAGAGCAAGCCCCAAACCTGTTAATGGATATATGTGGCACAATACAATGTTGATGTCAGGCATTTTATCTAGAGCGGAATTGGTGTTCCTGCAGAAACAAAAAGCAGATGTGAATTTGGCTGCAGTAGCATGTGTTGGTAGACATCAGCTCTTTGGGAGTTTTTAGGAAGTGCGTTGACATTGAAGCCTTTAATGTATGAGACAGAACTAACTGTGACTGCTGAGAGAAGGAAGTTCAAGAGTGCTTCACTGGTAGTTCTGTTTTCCATCGTTTCAGTTGTCATAACATAGAACATCTCCACAAAGCTGTTTTTTCTTTCAGTGCTTGATTAGTTTGAGTCCTCAGATATTTTTGTAAACTAGTCTGGATGAACGGTCTCCCCTTTTCTGGAGCTCACTGTATTACGTAAAACATAGTGATTACAATATAAATACTGAAGAAGTAGAGAACTTCCCATATTCTGGATATGAGTAATACTGCAACAGCTTCCTGTTTGTCTATGTGCCTTTTCAGCTGCCTTCCTGATTACCACGCATTGCCATTTGGCCAGCGAAGCAAACTGTAAGGGTAATGGTTACGTGCCATTCTGTCTATTCCTGTAAGCCAATAAACAATTAATAGCCCATAGTTTCTACTAGGCAGTCTTTCATTGGCACATGGTTGAGCTCAGCCCTAAAACTCTTCAATAATTTTCTTGAATCAATAAAGGTTTCACATGGAGCTTGAGCCTCATGTTGCCTATTTTCCCAATATATTTGATTAATTTATTTCCATAATACCAGATTTATTATAGCAGAATGGGAGAAATAGAATATTTTACATGCTCCAAAGCCCAGCCTTTTTTTATATATATTTTGAAATACAGTGTACAACATAAAATAATAATAAACTACTCCCCAGGTAAACATGGAGGGTATGTAGACCTTCACATTATTTTTACTTTTTGTGAGCAGCCTTCTACTTTCAAATATCATTTTTTTTAAGATAGCTCTGTAGCTTATCGTCTTACTTCATAAATGTTGAACCATAGACATCTATTCCATTTTTTTCTGTGATAACAAGCTCACAGTCACTGAGTTCACCATTGTAGTCCAGTACAATACAAATTCCACATTGTAAACTTGCTGTGGTAAACCCCAGTTAACAAAAGTCGCTCTTCAGTTTCTTTTAAATTAAATTGAAAAAAAATTCTTATAGTTTATCTTTTTTAACATCATGGGATGAAATAAATTTGAAAGGATAAACAAAGATACAAGGATAACCTAACTGTGGTCAAAGTTCATGAGAGCATCCAGACAAAAATAATCGGATGACACATCAGTGAATTAAATCCCAGAACTTATTTTAAATGAGTTAATGTTTAGCCAAAGACCAAGGTCCGTTGTTGAACTAAGTTTTATTGTAGTAGAGATGTGGATTTTACATGCTTATGACAGACTAAGAATTCCCTTTGCAATCAATACACAATGGTAATGTGTCATTTTGAAAGTTCAATTGACCATTCTTTTTCTAATATTTCCACACTTAATACACACAGATTTTCAAAATACTTGTTTGTTAGTCTTTGTGCATTGGGAAAATGTTAGTTGGAATGATAATTTTGACAGGATTCACAGAACTTTACTGTGTGCCTTTAACGGAAGAAACTTTAGCTGTACTCTTTTTTATCCAAGTAAGAAATCATTGATGGAGCCATTTTAATCCACAAAATTTTGCAATATTTTGAGAGCATTAATTTTAGATAAAGTAAGCTGAGGTTATCATGAAAAGATTTCTTAGTATTTTACAGCAGTAGAAGTAGGAGACAATTTGTATTTGAAAAAAAATATTTAAAAGCTTTTCCCGAAGACGTATTAAGCGATTGAAGATCACGTTGTCAAATAGGTAAAACGTCACTTCCTGTCATCCGTCGTTCCAACTTCCGGAAGGTGGGGATTTTGTTTCGGGAGCAGTTTGTATTTGAGAATTCAATGTCGCTGTCGGCACGGTCAAAACAGTCAGCAAGATAGCATCAAGCAAGGGTAGTTCTCGAATCCTGTTTCGGTAAGATATCTTAACTTTTTTGTTAGGAGGAAGAAGTTAAGTTGAGACTTGTTTCCCAACAAGGCTCTGAGGAAGAAACACGGTAATGTTAGCGCACCTGTTTAAAGGAAGGGCAAGCGACTAGTGAAGTCAAACAGCAGAGCTTTTTAAGTAGATTATGGGTGCTAACAAGTTTAATTCAGAGTTAAGCCATATTTTTTAGTTAGTGTTGTTATCTGATGTTAGTTTATCACGGGAAACTGTTGGTACGTAACACTAACTGCAAGTTCCACTAGTCTCCCGCAAGATATCGTTACATTACTTTTATATACATGTATATATAAATTAACACAGGTTTGTTGGAAATTCTTAAGTCTCCTTGTCTGTAACAAACAATTGGAAGGCACATATGTTTTTGTTAGTCCCCATTTAAGTCACATTGTGTTGTAGCTGTACCGTTGTATAGCAATAACGGTATTAGCTTAGCCAAACCACGTACTTAAGATCTTCTGTAATTATATAAACCGTTCAGTTTCCGTAATATTTTTGACAGAGGTCTTGGTTTTAATGTCGAGGCCTAACATTTCGCTTCTTTGTTGTTAAATATAATGTTTGTGTATTGCTATAGCAGCTGAAAAGTTCACCCCCATGAGGCGACACACCCAAGTGAGCTCATGATTTCTTCTGCTTATGTTGTAATTTAGAAAGTCAGCAAAATGTCTGGTTTCCTTAATGCCAGAGTCAAGATGCCCCCCCCCCCTCGAGAGACGGAACCTCCAGTGTTATTAGTTCATCAAATGCCCTTTTGTTAATCTTCTGAAATGTCATAGATAAAAAAGTTAAATCTCAATACGAATTAAGTTTTGCGACTATACTGTGACAGTAATTGTAATCCGTTTTTATATTTACAAAGAGTCATAATAGCGAATGAATTCCGAGTTAACGGCTGTTGAGTCAGTTGGAGAGTGTTTACATATAAACAATGACGTTTTAGCTCTATTTGTGTTGTTGAGTGGGTGGAGGACAATGCTGCCAAAGCAGTATGCATTTGTTCCATCCTGCAAAATAAAGTAGTTGGAGTGGGGTAAATGTAATAATGACAATAAGGAATATCTAGTATAGATAACTTATATATATATAGATGAACGTGAACATCTCCACTGAGAAAAATCCCCCAAAACTCCTGGGAAAAATGCTGATCCCTGCATATTCTCAGCATATTCAGCCAAATCAGCTCAGGAGTACTTTTGCAGCCTACTTGGGCTCCCATCTTGTTGACCCATAGCAAGTAATTTATAAAATCTGTTTGTTACTTTACTGATCAGAAAATGGAATGTGACGTATGAGGTAAATTGTTCTGATGATGTCAGTTTATTGAAGACAATTAATTTAACACGTCAACCTAACAGACCCATTCCTTTTTTTATCCTAATGAAATCTAGGCTGTGTACAGGTTGTTTTTGTTTTCATATTTGGAAATTGTGATTTAATTACGAGTTTAGGAATGTGAATTATGTTTTTCATCCAACTCAGACTGGTTTCGTAGCTCTATCTCTAAACATCTTCCTATTTCTCGGCCCTTGAGTTTGTTCGTCTTGTGTGTTACTCGTCTGCATTCAGGTAAAAGAATGTTGGCTTGTAGATTTCGACAGCTGATGTAGCACTGGCTCCAAGGCACAACTTGTTAGACTAGAGTTGAAAGATATTTCTGTCCTAAGGGTAGCCAGTTTAGGTCATTGTCAGACATACAGTAGAATTATTGGTGTGAGTGCATAATGTACCAACTATGAAAGATATTGCATCCGGTTGCCTCCAAAAAAGAGGAACCAGTTATGCAAATTGGTGTTTGCCGAACCTTGCAATAATTTACTTTTTTTTTTAAAGATTCACAATAATTGATCCTGTTTCCACTGCTGGCATGTTGTGCCTGTGGGTCTGTGCACCAGGTTGTAAAAGAAGCCACCTGTGTTGGTAGTTTTTCACTGCTCCAGGAACCCACTGTGAGGTGATCAGTCATGTGATAACTTGCACCCTTTTAGTAGGAAAGGTAGCAGATTAAATATATAGTTGACATTTTTGTTGGCAAGTAAAACCATAATGTTTCACCACAAACCTGTTTTCTTTATTTATCAATGTAATTCTAGGAGTTATTCTTTCGGTTTACTTTGTCTTCATCATAAATTGCTTTTGCTGGTAGTAAATGCTCCTCAGCCCATTTATTTGGGACGATTGCACTTAAACCAAATGGAAAAATTTACAGGCGAATTATTGACATTTTAGTAAAAGTAATTTCTCATCTCTTCTAACAAAGAATGCTCTTAATAATAGAAAATTGGATATGAAACACTTTAAATATTATATGATTGATAGTCAATAACTGACCCTGATCTCAACAATCCACATCGCCCTTTCTCACTGGCATGAGTTTTAACCTGCTAGCATCCACATTTATGCATGATTTAGATATAGTGGGCACAGAGCATGGAGAGATCACTCACGCTTCTTACCATAGCTTGACTGCCGATTTATCCTCACACTTGAAGTCTGAATGCGCTTTTATTTCCCTCCTCAAATATAGGCCTTCGATTCACTGACAGACACTAAGAGGATTGTCTCGATTCTTAAATGTGCTGCTGCATGCATATCTCTGTGAAACTTGGCTCAAGGGTCAACTGTCTGTCATTTCATAAACGATTGGTTTGAGCAATAAGCAACACATTGCTGAGTTTTGTCTATGACGCCATCGGCTGAGGCTTAACCTGTCCGAATGTTACAGAAATATTTGTTTTGTAAACCTAATGGAGAGAGCTGAAGTGTGACGCAGATAAAGCTTTTTTTTCTCTCTTTTCTGTTTGTGTTTTTTTGTTAAATAATACACCTTTCTCCAGGTCAGATCATGGTGGCCCCACAGGCTCTTCCCATTGTGTTTATGTTATTTAAGTGAGCCTGTTGCCTGTATCTGCAGGGAAATAAAACAAATAGCAAATTGATGATAAAGTGGAGTTGCTCAGCAGCTAGAGAATAGATTTGTGAGTTCATGCTGAAACATAAACTCCCCTGGCCATGTTGAATCAGTCCTGTGGAATGTTCTTGTAATGGGAAACATACAAGTGTCTGGATAAGATCACCATGGTCAGCTGCGGGGGATGAGAATGGGTATCTGCTCTGTACAGCAGGCCAAAGGCATTGGTTAAAAGACATTCATTTGTTATTATTCTGCGTTTTGAGATCAGGATGCTCTGTATGCACACCTTGTTGATGGTTTCCATTCATGGGTAGGGGGAACGGTTTGTGAACAGAGACACATTTGAAGTCACCCTACTTAGTGCTGCTAAAGTTGGACAGTTTTTTTACCACAGGGAGGATTTAGGTCTCTGTTGCCCAGTTTTGTCAAAGACCCCCCTGTACGCTCCTGCAGCTAAGGGTTGTTAGTATGCATTGTGGAGTGTTTTTTTTTTTTTCAAATGTCCCCCTCACTGTTGTGTGCTGTCTTTTTATGTAGAGTAAATCATTCCCTGATCTCCATAGGCAGTGGCTGTGTTAGCCCTTATAATCTAAGAGACCAAACCCATTTTTGCTCAGGCCCAGCGGGGAGTTGCTGGTAAATTATGCATTGTTTGTTGCACTGTGATAAACAAACTGCAGAGCATTGAATGCCGTTGGTGTGTCACACAGTATTTTTTTTTTTTTGTAGTTAACAAACATCTGAAATGACTCGACCAGGTTATGAATTTTGGTTCTTCTGTCGCATTTGCTTGAGAAGAAAAATGATTTTAGTCTGGGACTGGTAGAAATGGGAGTGGACACTAGGAAGGGGAAAGATTGAAGTGGTAGAGACAGTTGGTAAGTAATGAGATGACAACGTTTTTCTTTTTAAATTGAAATAGTCTTTGTATTTAAGTATTTGCTGATCCAATATGAAGTAATGTGTCACAGGTTGAGGAGGATGAAAGCACTAATCTCTGTCACAGATAAACAGAATGGGGAGGGTTGATACTGAGCCAGGGATGGCCTGTTTTCTTCATCAGAGTAGGAGAGGAAATCCCCTGGCTCCACAGACCAGATGTCTTGGTTTTCCTCACTGTTCAGCTTCCTCACTGGAATGCAGACACATCAATATGTGACACTGAGGATGACCATCACTAATTTTGCTCTCTTACATTGTTTGTAAGATGCATTGCACTTGGGCTTTAGGCTTTCATAAACAAAGCCCTTTCAGACTGAGGGTCCTCACACCAATAAATGTGCTCACAGCACTGAGAACAATGAAGAATGACATGAGTTTACTTACTGGAAACTGTTACATGAGGGCACACACATCATTATCACCTGATAACTAACTTGATCATAGGACATATGACAATGATTTAAAATTGGGGCATATTAACTGAACTGGTGTGACTTATAGCTTAGTCACTCTGCCTAACATATGTTATGTCAGGTCAACATGGGCTAAAGACCAAGCTTCTGCCAGTGTGCGGGTAGTTTAGCCATTAGCTATATATAGCAAGCACCTATTGTCTCATCACTGAGGTAAAACTGTGACTAATACATTTTTCAAGAATAATAATTTCATGTTATACAAACCAGATAATTACTTAAACATTTTATTTAAATGGGTGTAATTTTTTGTGGTGCTTGAATGATTTAAATGAACATAGAGCACCAGTTCTTAATAGATGGGTGTGTGCTGCTGTCTGTAAAAAAAGACCGGGCCATTTGCTGGCAGGGTGACTGTTCCATTTACTGTAATGATTTAGTAATAGCTGCGAGTTCTGGTTAAACAAGTTTGTTCTTTGCCCGGTGTTAAGATGAGAGCACTATGAAGGGTAGGTCAGTTTTCAAAGGGAATCTATGAAATTCATTGACCCAGCCAGCACCAGTGTCATTTATATTTCAGGATCCCTAAAACCAGAATGGTCTGTTAAATGGAGCCGCTCCTTGCTCATGGCTCCTCATCCAATAACACTTCATGTGGGTATGTGGGTCATTCTTACATATTAACTTCTCTCCCCCTCAGTGCCTTCTATAAACCTCTGTCTGACACATTGTCCTGAGAATAATTTCTCATATCTTCAGTTAGCTCAACGGACCTTTGTCGTATTGGGTCTGTGCTTGTACACAGGGAAGTGGGTTACATGTAAATAATTCAAAGAGCGGCCTGTATATAAGTGCTTAGTATTGCATGTTTTATCAGAGGGTGTGCAACCGAATGTGTATGTTTGTGTGGGTATCCTTCCTATAATCCCTTTCACTGGTCTAGTTACTAATAACAAAGACAGGAAGGGCACAGGTCAGACTTCACTTCCTGGTTTTGGAGCGTGGAACCATGATGCCACATCCTCTGCATCAACAGCAATGATGGCATGATTTTTTTAAATGGCATACTGAGGTAACTGATAAGAACTTTAGTACTTTTAGTTAAGCTCAAATACAGTAATTTCTTTTTTTTTTTTTTTTTAAATCTAAAGTTTTTATTGGCCCTCTGTTTATATCCTGGCTCTCCTCTTTTGAATGCACAGTACACACTTGTGACACTGGTTGTGAGCTCAAATGTTTGCTGTTGGGGAGGAACAGATTATGAACACCGCTATGAATCAGCTCAGTGCTTCCATTAGTCTGACATTCCAAGAGGAGGGAAAACTCTCTGTGCAGAGAGATAAACTGACAATGGCATGAGAGGAGGGAGCTGAGCCCCATGATGTTACAACAACACAGAGTCATAGGACGGAGCAGCATTTAGTTGCACATAGCAGATTGTCAATGGCTGGATGCTTCGGATCCCATTGACAGACTCACTGTGGATATAATGTATCCCATGATGCAGATGACAACAGCCACCATTCCCCACTGCAAAGCTCTCACATGCTGTATCCATGCCTGCTGAGGGAAGCTTTAAAAGGCTGAGTGCACCAGGGCCAGGGGAAGCTCATTCAGAAGCGGTTCCTCTCTATTCTGCACCCACACAGCAAACGGAATCTAGTAAAATACACGTAAAATAAGTATTAATAAGCTAAGTGTTGCTTTTTAACTGGCAGCACCAATAGATTGAACTTTTATATTGTCATCATAAAAGTTATTCCTGAGAAAAAATACACTTATACTCATTTCATAAATATAATTAACACATTCATTTTTCTCCTTCTTTTCAACTGGACTTCAGTTTTTCCAGTCGGTAGGATTAGTTTCTCTCTTCCCAGTTAAGATGCAAAGCTCTACATCCAATCCAATAGATGAGTGCAGTTTGGCATTCAAGGATAGAATGAATAGAGTTCCACATTGAGTTCTTGGTCGCAGTATATATTACAGTACATAAAAATTGTTGCCATTCTGTTGCTTGTTCTGAACCTTCACTTCTTTTGACCCTCTTGAATGAATCCAAGAAGGTTAAGATATAGTATTCAAACATTTAGACTGTGAGCGGGGCTGTTTTGCTGGAAGTTCTCTGACAGAGACAGAGGATACCGAACCCAAGCAAAACTCAATTGACTCGGCGCTCTCACCTTCTAAGAGCATGGCGATTATAAAGCAGATAGATGGCCAGTCACCTCTTCCTCCTCTTAAACGAGTTTAGCACACGATGCCCTATTTTAATGCTTCCCTAAATGCTGGCCGTGGAGAATGATGGCTTCATTACTTCTGATCAGTCGCAATGACCTTTTGATGACAAAGTTTATAAAGTTCCTGGATTCATGAGTGGGCAATTTGGCACTTTAATGAGCATGGTAGGGGTTAAGATTCAAGATTTGTTGGAGCACGGCCTAGAGCCTTGGCACAGTCCATAACTGTGGCCGAAAGGGTTGTTAAGTAACAACTGCCATCTGTCCCTGCGTTCGTCCGCAGGCTTGTGTCTTCGGGAGACTGGTTAAAGTAGGCACTGACAGTTTTCCATTCTTGTCATTCACAGGGGTGTGTGTGCGTGTGTGTGTGCGTGTGTATGTGTATGATTGTGTTTAAGTGCACAAGGGAGGGAAAAAGAAGGATCCAGTGATGGCTACCAATAAAAGTAAAAACCAGAGCTCTCTGGCCTTGCACAAGGTGATCATGGTGGGAAGTGGAGGTGTGGGGAAGTCGGCCCTCACACTGCAGTTCATGTATGATGAGGTGAGTGAATCCTGAAGGCTCCTCGGTCACCTAGTTTCCCTTTGCTAAGTTTTTATCATATCTCCATTCTTCCTCCTGTAAAAGCATCAAATTCAGAGGCATTCTTTCAGATGTCGATCAAAGCTCAACACGTTTTTGTTTGTTTTTTTATCCTAAAGACATTCACATATTTTGAATTGTGTTTCTCAATGGCTGCAACAGTCAGTTTTGCTCCTCAAAAAAGCATATAAGCTTTTTTTTTTCTGTTCCTCTGATGCACACCAGAGGTGTTGTTCACACCAGCGGCGTTGCTGATCAGGCTTCAGACTCTATAAGCACACTGAGGCGGCCTGTAATGTCATTTACACATTGTTATTTACAGTCTTGTTAATGTTATCATCAAACTAACTGAGTCAAACTCTTTGCATTCTCAGTTTGTGGAGGACTATGAGCCCACCAAAGCAGACAGCTACAGGAAGAAAGTGGTTCTGGATGGAGAGGAAGCCCAGATCGACATCCTGGACACAGCTGGCCAGGAGGACTATGCTGCCATCAGGGATAACTATTTTCGCAGCGGGGAGGGTTTCCTGCTGGTTTTCTCCATCACAGAGCACGAGTCCTTCTCTGCAACTGAAGAATTCAGGTAATGAGAGCCATTTTTCCTCTCCGTTGGCATTGGTAAACATCTGTCAGTATAAGCTCTTGAAATCTGCAATAGAGATCCGCACAGACCATCGTTTGTTTTGGAATTCTACACTTAGGGAAACAGAGCCGGCACCAGGGCTTTGCATTAATGCCTCTGCCGGTTTTGTTTGTAGAGGGCGCGTCTGTTTGGATCTATTTTTGCAGGAAGGCATGCGTAGGATTTAAACGTTCCCAACATCAACAGAATACTGACGCTCAAATAGAACATTTTTTTTGTTGTCAACGGCACAGTTGGAATCGTTTCCACCTGCCAAACATTGGACTATAACACATCAGTTTCACGCGCTGTGCTGAAAGAAATCATCATCCACACTTTCAGGGCTGCAAATTGGGGAAAATGGTTGAGGCGCTTTAGATGTAAACTGCCTCTGAAAAGACTGCATCGGGATACTTGTGTGTTTTTGATTCTACGATTGATTGAAATTGCTCACAAACACATCCAATGTTTTGTACTATTAGGGAGCAGATCTTGCGAGTGAAAGCCGAAGAGGACAAGATTCCTATCCTGGTGGTGGGAAACAAGTCGGACCTGGAGGAGCGTCGGCAGGTGTCGGTGGACGAGGCCCGCGGGAAGTCCGAGGAGTGGGGCGTCCAGTATGTGGAGACCTCGGCCAAAACTAGAGCCAACGTTGACAAGGTACCACTGCTAATGGATTACCTGGGGTACAGAACTGTGCTGAGGTTTCAGGCATCTATCCCCTCGCTTCACACGGGACAAAAACAAGCACGGGTTCTGATTTTTGGCATGACCATCATTTAATTTTGAATGCTTTTGTAAGGATAGTTGATCAAAGAAGGTTTGAAACGAGCCAGAACTCGTTTGTGGTGCATGACTGTTTCAGTTCATGCATTCCCAAACAGAGAAGTCTGAATGTCTCATAGCTTCTGCACAGTACTGAACCTCAGTGTTAAGCAACGCTGTTCTAACTTTTTACATTTTCACCTCATTAGTACAGATTTTCCACTTTATCCACAGTTAAGAGCCTTTTGTGTCCCTTCCAGGTGTTCTTTGACCTGATGCGTGAAGTACGAGGCAAGAAAATGGCTGAAAACAAGGACAAAAACGGCAAGGGAAAAAACAAGAAGAGTAAGAAGAGTTTCAGAGAAAGATGTTGCTTACTTTAAGCGCCCAACGGACCCAAACAAGTCACAATTCAGCCACAACGCTGGGGAACAAAGCAGACGTCTCTGTCATTCAAATGATTTTTGATTTGATAAATATATTTAATTGCTTGTTATAGATAAGTGTTCAAAACAATCTCAATCACTCTGTTGCCAATAAGAATGAATGAAATCTGGCTTAGGGTGTCACAGGAAGATGCCTGCTGTGACTCGGACCGCGGTGTTTGACACTAAGCTAATGACCAAACTGCCAGTGACACTAATTCTGCTGCTCAAGACATTCCTCTATGTTTAACTCAGAACTTCACTGCCTTTCACTGCGGCTCAGTGTGTTTCTATTTGATTTTTCTGGGGGGGGGTGAGTGCTCATTGATTTTCGAGGAACTGGAATGCTGGTGTCTGTCCTCTGTGTTCCCTGTCAATCAAACCTGTCGGCTTCATCCTTTGATCTGTTCTCTCTTGCGACTTCCAAACTTTGCCAAACATTGTTGTTTCGCTGGTCACATGTACTCATGCCTGGCATGGTGATCGTGATACAATCATAGGAATGACTATAGGATATTTTTTTAACCTAAATATCAGTGATGAGTGCGTCATTCACACTGACCCAACAGAGCCTCAGGAAGGTGTTTCAGAATTAACCGGACAGGTTGTGTTGCGGGTGAAGGAGGAGGAAGCCACCCCCATGTTCTTCTGACCCCCTCTAGTCCCACATGCCTGTTTCTGCTGCCGGCCCTGTGCTGCGACAGCTGTTGACAATCCAGGAGGCCACTCTGCTCCCATGGCATCGTCTCATAAATAGTCATCATTCTTAATATCTTCTTAAATAACATGCACTTCATTGCCAACACCTAAGGGACCTCATTTTGTGCCAACAAAATTGTCTGCCTGAGGACGTGCAGCATGTATGACGACAGTGTGCTTTATCAGAAAAAACTACTACCTTTTGTGTCTTTGAGCAAAGCTTTGCTTTATAATTGTTGTTTAATCGAGTGCTACAGTAAATTAGAGGTTTCTACCACTGCCTAAACAATTCTTTGTAACATGTCCTCTTCCTTTTACTTCTTTCTACTGTGAATCTTTTTCTGTCTCGCCGCTGCGAGGCAGCTGCAGAATAAATGCTTTTTATAAATTGCTGAACATTATTTTGTGCATCACTCACATCTCTTAATTTCAGAGCATTTTCATGTCACTGCCCTCTCAACCACTAATTTTATGAGCTTTCTCTGTTCATCAGACGTACACTATAATGTTACATTTTTAAATTGACATCAACAGTTGGGATGAAATGTCATAGTGGCCATTTCTTGTATCCTTTTGGCTGATCTGTGTCCCACTTTGGTCCAAATAACTCAAAGTTTACTCGTTTTGCATTAATCGTTCTTCTGCCAGCAAGAAGACTGCCATTGGCCTGTTTTTCAGGAATTTGACAGTGATATACTGCCACCATTTATATTAACCTTACAACCTCATGTTACATGGCAGAATTGTGTAACGCCGCCCTCAAGACGGAGCCCGATCGGGGGCCCTCATTCCAGCAGCCCCGGGGGTGGCCGGGTCAGCCAAACTCATTTCACAGTGTGGAAACGGGGTTGACTACACCACCGGGCAAAGACTGACCATATATCATTTTTAAAATAGTTTTGGGATAAATGATAAGGAATGTCTTCCCCTTGGCGTTATGTAAAAGAAAAAGGATCAAGACTGTGTGCCCACTGCTGTTAAATGTGTAAAAAAGCAACTTGTGATGCAATCTCTTAATGTGTGGAAGCACATGCTCTCTTTTCAAGATGAAAATGAAAGGGGACTGAACACACCGAACGTATTCCGGCTGAATTCCTGTAGGAACTATTTGGGTCTCTCTTGCTCAAAAGTGAGTTTATAGTGACCTTGTTCTGCTTTATTTTAAAATCTCGCAGAGTATTCCTGCAGGGATTCTTGATTTCCTCTGATATTTCAGTAACATTCTACAACTACATGCGCAGACTTCATCTTTTCCAGCAGGGTTTTTAGCATCAAGCCAACCTTTTTTGTGTCGACACTTAAATATCCTTCATGTCCGCAAATCAATCTACTGTTACAGCCGCGGCACCAGAGATAAGAGCGTTACCTCTCTGCCCTCCTGGAGAGAATAGTATATTTACAAATATTGATCCGACAGACCGACACCAGGTGAATCCTTAAAACGGCGTTAACCTTTAAAAGGGGCTGGCGCAGAGAGAAATACTGCTGAGATTTAAAGCTGTGGAAGCCACTGCTCCACATTCGTTGCATACTACTACACATAAATACACTGATCCCATATAATTTATATCGCCCAGTGAAACCTGCTGGGGTGGAGAGCCCGTGGCGGCGTTTTCCTACCTGAGAGGCTAAACATGCCCCGGCACAGATAAGCACATTTGCTGGTCTCAAACTCACCTCTCCGGATTCCCACTCCGGGCCCGCGCCTCTAAGTAGGCAGATTAGGTGGTCCGTTAAACCCACAGGAAGGCACTTATTTAGGAATACGTGAAAGGGCAAAGAGAAGTTGGGCTAATGACCGATGCCATGTCACCGGCACACTCTGGGGTCTTTTATCATTCTGTGGAGAGGGCCCCCGTCCTCTGAGTAACCCTCATTATATCTGAGCTAATGTTGGGGATGAGGATGTTCAAGTGATAAAGCACCATCACAGTCCTTCATTATACAGAAAGAGAAACAGACTCGGTGGAATTGTGCTTGGCCTGTAAGATAAATGCAACGGACAGAGAATAACTCCTATTTTAGCGACTCTGCCATATCCTGATGTCTGCACGTTGTACCTCAGATTTGAGACTCTCGTTCCCGCTTTGGCCAGAGGATGGCAGTCTTGTAATTCTGCAGGACGATTCTCTTTTGCTTTAGCGCCGCTGACATGAAGCTGACTGACAGCATGAGAGAATGTCAGCGGCTTGGATCACACAGAAATTACGCTCAGTTTATCATTCGGGGCATATGCATCGAGTGACAGAAAATGTATAATGTAAGTAAAACTTTACGTTGTTATGAATCTGGTGCAGCAAAAATGGCATGTTGGGAAACAATTCTAAAAAAAAGGCCTTTATTCCCTCTATGTATCAACTGCAACACAACAATCCAGAATGGTTCTGCAAAAGCAAACCATAAAGCTGTTTAAAAAAAGTGTGACTGTTTTAATCTTTTTACATATTTAAAACTTATCAAGTCCTTGCCAGTTAAAAAAAAAAAAATTTGAAATTTTTGGCCAAAATACTGGGGACCAGAGTGTGAAAAAGCTAAGTAGACCGTATGACTCAACTCCCTAAGGAGCCACTTTTAGCAGCAACAACTTTCAAGTAACAATAATTTCACATTGTTGTTGAAACATTTTGTCCCACTTACCTTTTATAATGTCCAGACCTTGTTCTGACCTTTGCAATGCCTTGATTTTTTTCTTTGTATGTCGGAGTTCATGGTCGACTCAAAGACTCTGGAACAGAACCATCAGCCCTCCATCGCTGGGACTGATGATTGATGTGAGGTGAAGTTACCACCGTGCATCCCGACCACACCTCCACTTCGATCTCATCTGTTCACAGGGTCCTGAATTCTTGTTGGTTGTTCGGATACAACTTTACAAAATGATCCGAGGTGCCAGGTCTTTTCTTTCTTTTTTTTTCGAGAGGAAAGAAGCATTTTCCAGCCATGTTTCCAGATCTGCACCACACTGGTTCAGAGAAGGTCTAATTGTGTTTAAAAATGCATTGACCCGTAAAGTATTTGTTATATGACCTGGTGTTTTTTGCATTTTTCCATGGCTAGGATGAAAATTGGTTACTCTTCCTCTTTTTTGGATTGTGTTATCACACACCTAGGCGCTGGAGACTGAAAAATTGTCAAACCTTCTGTGTAGAGGTGCATTTATTGATGATGAATCAATCCGACCAGCCTGTCCTGGCTGCTAACTTTAATAATTCCTATTGCTTCAGTAGGATTTAATTCAAATTTTGCCTGGGGTTTTTGTTGAATAAATATGGGAAGCGGTGTATGTCATGTCATTTTGTATCTCAGGATCTTTTAGTGTCTTTTGATTCTCGAATATTTGTATGTCAGTCTCTTACTCTGCAAACTTTCATAGTTATAACAGTGGAAAAAGGGGAAAAAAGTAATGCATCTTATTTTAGCTGCATTTTTGCATGTAATAGCGGAAACGAGCAACAGCTCCATAACCATGGCACAAAAGTTGGTGGAAGGGAGAGAATGCCTATTTCCCTTACACTGCCTCCATTCACACAATTTGTGATGTTTCTCAGTAAATCCTCTGTGCAGATGACGTCTTCTCTCTGTGTTGTGTCAGAACCAGCACAGAGCCATGATGCTTAATACTGCAGAAGCCAGTTGAGCTCTTTATTTAATCTCACATGAATGTCATAAAGATTTCATGAATAAACATAATAAATAATGTAAAGAGGCAGGATATAGATGATGTTTGAATAAATTCCTTATCATAGATTTTTCTTCATGTTTTTCCTACATCTGTCGGAGCATCTTGTGTTTAAAGTGCAGCATCTTTTACAGCTTTGGATTCCAGCCTGATGGCGTCCCTCCCCCCCCCCCCGTGAGAGTCACCTAATAAATGGGTTCTGTCATGAGATGTTTAATTGGGTAGGTGAGAAGGAAAAGGTTCTGTTACTCAAATGTATTTCATAATTTGGTCTTTGAATCTTGGCTTTTCCTCTGAAAAACACATCAGGTATTTATTAATTGTTTCAGCCACTAAGTAATAAACCATCTGAGAGGCTTTATGATTATGCAGTGAGACCGTGAAGTGCTCAAGGATGCCTCAAGTATGTCAAGGTGTCAAAAATCAGAACTGGCTTAGAGGATGGCTAAGCTGCGTGCCTAAAATAATCACCGGAGAATTGACAGTGCAGACATTTTGAACCTTATAAGCTAACCTTCAATATAAATGCCCGGTCAATGGTATGTGGAAGACAAAGGGTTCAACAAAAACCGTCGTTTGATGGTTTGTGTTTAACCAGAAAAATCAAATGTAAAAGCTCAAATTGTTCAAATGAAATAAAACTGAGAATTAGGGTCATCAAGACACTTAATAAAAGGCAGCTGCTTCTGAGGGTGATTTGTGCATGCGTGCATGCCCTGTTCCAATATCACTTAATGGACAAAGTCCCTTAAATGTCAGCTTACTCACTGTTTCCCCTCTGCTATCACTAACATGCAAGACACATCCTGATTATCAGGACCTGGTCATTATGGCTTAATCTAGTAGCTTTGTTTTGATTCTGAAAATTCTGGATGAGCATGCAGAACTCAGTTGACCCTTCTAACCATCTGATAAGGAAGAAAATAAAATATTTGGCAATGAGCATCAATTTTCTGTCCGTGGCAAATTTATCATAATAAATGGCAGCCCTGTCTGTAATGTTATCTTTTCAGAATAATTATAGCTCATGTTACCTGCTCTGTAAAAAAAAGAGCTGTCCAAGGTGTCACATCAGTTAATTTACCTTTAATCACCTTGGTATTAACATAACACAAATCACTAAATATATGATATCAGGGCTCTTTACACAAGTAAAGGCTAAACCTGGTGGATAGGTTCACATTGGAAAAATGCTATTGTGCAAAAATATGGTGCACTTCTTTGATTCTGTCCACTGAAAAAAACAGCCAGAGATGAATTCAGATTTTTACTAACATATATCTCCATTCATACAATTCAAATGATTTTCAATATTTGCTTTTCACAAAGTCAATTGATTCATCATTCTGCTTGAACCATGGCTGAATAAGAACAGGTTAGAGAACCATTATGCTCCTGTCCCATTCTGTATTACAAATGCGGAAAGAGCATCAAACACCATCAGCATGTGATGCATTCAGTGGTAGAGTAAATGACCCGGTCAGCGTCGATTTGCTGAATAGCTGCACAGGAGCCTGTAGGAGTTGTGAACCTTGTTGGCTCTAATTTACAATTGTGTGTCTGCACTAAGCCTCAAGGTGTCTGGAAATACTAGCTTGCTTATGTATAAATTGGCACAAGAAAGTTGTGACATTTCCTGAGTCCTTTATAGTTGAAAAGAAACTATTCCACCGGAGCAATCCCACTCCTCTTGGTTTTATCATTTCTTCCCTCGCTGAGCTTGAACACCCGTCAAGTTTTTGTTTGGTTACAGATTTTGACGGAATTTGGCTGCTTTATTTTTTTCTTTATGATGGTTTTAAACTTTTGCGTTACACTAAAAAGAAAACCCTGCCTTGCAGTAAACAAGATCCCCTTATAATGAGCCCAGTCTCGAAAGTGCTTCCAATTAGAGATCTTTCCGAGTCCACCGGGTCAGTCTCTTAAGCTCATGGAAGGGAATTTACTCACACTCACACGGTGTGTGTTGGTGTCCAAAAGAGAATCACAACATACCAGAGAATATGTATGAAATGGCCACACATTGCCAGCAGATTTCTTCCAAAAACTGGTTTAGGATGCCATTTGGTTCATATCAAAGCCAATGTGGTAACATCAACACATTTGAATGAATAAACAAAAAACACACAAAGCAAAAAAAACTTTAAAAGAAACATAATTTCCTGCTTTGCCAGTGCTCTCGGCTGAGAGGAAATCTGTGCTGGGGCTTACTCTCTTTTCAGTACCTCTATAACCGAAAACTGAGTCAGGGAGAGGGTGAAAGAAAGGAGAGGAAAACAAAAAAAACCTAATCAAATTCTCACAAACCTTCATGCAATCTGGGTGCAACATAGGGCTGTGGCCAAGGCAGATCAAACAAAAAGAGGCAATAACCGCCCCATCTGATGATTCCTGGCAGTTTGCTCTCATAACCACAACACCACATAACTCATGTCAATGGAGAACTTGTGGGCTTGAAAGCAACGATTCATTAGAGGCTATTTATATGGGAGAACAGCAGGACCCCACAGTATCGCTAGCATTTGTCTGCATGAGGTGTATGGGCAATAATTGCATCAGGAACTTAAATTGTTATGTGTTTGCATGTATGTGTGTGCGTGTGTGTGTGTGTGTGTGTGTGTGCGCGCACTATTGAGCAATAATTCATTCTGAGCACATGCGGATGTAGGATTGTTTTGTCTTAATCCTGGAAACAGCAGGCTTCCTCTTGCCACGGGTATAACTCTGCAGTATTTGACGGGTGATAGGAAGGATGAGACAGTTGTTAAATGGAAAGTCATGCGCAAACTTCCCAAAGATTACACAAGTCGAGGTAAAGCTGATCTTGAATAGCTTTGTGAAAGCAGGTATCTAAATGATACCCTTTATTCCTATAAGTAATGTAAATGAAAATATATCCATCTGTGATATTTAATATTGCATGACAAAAGTAATGAGATTTTTCATAATAGAACATAAAAAATATACAAGTTGCAATAAGTTAGCCATTTTTTCTGTTTCATGAAAAACAAAACCACATTTATGATCTCATCAAAAGATTTATAGAATCTTGAGATGTCTGTGCACAAGTTTTAATCAGCACTATAATGTGTCAATTTTCAACATTGGTCGTAATATATTTGGTTCATTAGATTCCCAGTTCATTGCATGGTGTCGTTGTGTTTCCCACAGAGTCACAACTGTCCCTGAAATTAGGTCGTAATAACAAGACATGACTTTTGCATGAAGGTACTAAAGAGTTTATACAAACTAATATCTAAAATGCTCTCCAAACATTCTCTCTCAGCGGGATCCTGACAGCAGGGTGCTGAATGGTGCCCTCCTTTAAGTTTGTTTAGTTTTCAGCTAGTCACTGCATATTAGTGTGTGTTTCCTCCTACTTTTTCCCACTGTTGTTTGGTATTTGGGACTACTTGCTGGATGGATCTCATTTTAGGTTTGCTTGGACTCGGTCATTCGTTCATACTGACCCAGTCCTTGGCTTGACCATTTCTCCTTCTTCTAATATGTCTAATACCTTGAAATGTCATCTATTGTTGTGCCATCCCTGCTCCATTGCGATTGGATGAGTTGGTGCTATTTTCATGGGGGGCAGAACGGTGGGATCCGTCTATTGAACTGGAGGTAACATACTGTTTCATCCATTTTAAGTACTTTATCAAATGTGTGAATGGATGTTTGTTTGGAAGGCACTGACCCAAGCAGCCTCTGTGGGATTAGCTGAGGCTCTGATCTCCATACTAATCAGTTGACTTTCAGTTTCCCAATTACTTTACTGCTTGTTGGCCTTTTGTGTACTCACGGCAATCTCCCTCCGGTATTGGCGTGGACTCAAAAAAGCATAAAATTTACATACCATGTGCACTTAAGCTGGAAGATTACATAGCAATTATGTAACAATGGGCTGGGTATAAGTAAGATATCAAACTGTTAGTGAGATAAGACAGTGCTCTTTTGCAGGTAAAGTGCTTTCCATTCAGGTCTCATAGGATTTTGATCACAGAAACAGCCAGCCCTCTGCTCCAGTTTGTATTGTTATGTCCAAAGTGATTTATCTTGTGCTACTGTTCGTGGCATCGGCTGCACAGCGCTGTTGAGCATGAAAAATTCAAGGATTCAGATCGAGTCTAAGATGCAGCTGTGATACCAGTGTGCTGTGGGAGGCTTCGTTCTCAGTATCACCAGTATAATGGTCTGTGCCAATCAAGACCTGCCAAAAACTGAAGGGTCCAGAACAAAAACGTACTAAATTTACACCTGTTATCTGCATCGTAATGCTGAGTGTATCACAAGTGAATATGAGAGTGCACAAAGATTCTGTCGATGAATACAGATGCTGAAATTTTTTTTAGAGACACTTAAGTAATTTGTTATGGGCAAACAAAGCAATACAATGAAAGAAATGATGTCTACCCTAACCCTAACCCAAACCTTAACCCAGAAAAGGGTTTGGATTCTCTGCTATCCACTCTGAAAGATTGAACCATCTGTCATGGTGAGCAACTGTGCCAATAGGAAACTTGTTTACATTTGAAGTAGCTGATTGAGCTTTTAAAAGCCCAACTAAAGCCCATAAGAAGACTCCTCAATCCAGTGATGTGTAAGAAGTGTCTTAAGAACTATGGTGAAGAGCAAAACAGAGAGGAAGGAGGTGGAAGTTAAAAACGATTTATTTCCTTAGGTGTCGTTTTGACTCTGAATTACGTGCAAATGAAGTGGGCTGGCTTGGCACGTGCACTTGGACACAGCAGGAAATGTAGAATAATGTGTTTAAATAAAACATGGATGCAGTACATACCGAATCCAAATGGCCATCACCTTTACTGATAATACAGGTTCTTTAATTCCTTCACTTTTAATTAGACACTCTCTATTTTCCCATTTTAAAATTGTCTTTATTCTCATGGATACATAAATGGAATAATTCTTGGTCCTTTTATTCCTCAACATAAACTAGAAAATGTAGGGAAAAAAATAATAGTTGTACTTGGTATTTCAATATTCTCTTGTGAGGGAACATATGTTGGACACAGATGGGTTTTTAAACATGAATTCTATGATTATTTTTACCTTGCCTGCAGTGGTTGTTGATTTTATGTCTGTGGGTGTATGCACATGGTGACATTTCTTCGTAAAGTTCAGTAAAAGATAATTTTTTGGTGGAAACAACCCTGCTGAGCATTGTTTTCTTGTCAGAACATATTGTTCACTAATTACAGGAAGGCAAAACACTTCCCACAGTTCTTTTACTTTTATTCTGGTGCTGGAAATGTCAGCCCTTCGTTTTAAACGTGCCTATTTGTTGTATAAAGCGCTGTAAGTTATTTCATGGCAAACATTCAAACTCACATTAAAGTATATCTGTGATTTGCATTGAAATCTTCTCCACTTAAGTTGCTCTAACACACAATGGAATGCTAGTATAACAGATGAAAATATGTGCCAAAGAGGGCCTTAGCAGAATGCTGATTAGACAGTGGAATTAAGTGGGATTTATGGCAGGGATGAGCTCTTCATTTATCCTTTGTACAACCACCATCCTGCGTGTTGTCAGGCTCTGGGATGAGGCTTTGTCTCTGTCACAACACGCCAGAATGGCAGGTTTTTATTTTTTTAGCCACACTTGCATAAAAAGACTTTTGGAGGTGGTGGTGTCCAAGAATGAAACCATGTGGTGGATTGATACAAAAACATTTATAATCTTCTACTTTAAGGCAGAGTTAAAGGTGAAGTGTCTACTCTTAAATTAGATAGAGATACATGTGAGGAATAGCTAGGGAGAAAACAGAAACTCTATTAGAGCAATCAAACTCTCTTCTGTTGTGACCTCTGTTGATATGGTGCCTGTTTATCAATTACCTGGGATGGGAAAAACAAGTTTCTTTAGCCTCTGGATTATGGCCTGATCCACAAAAAGGTAAAGAAATTTATTTTTCCTAAGAACATTAACTATGAAGTGCAGAGAACGATGGTGAAAAGCTTAATAAACCATGATGACAAGCCACCAAACTTAAAATATTAATTTGTAGCAGCATTCTTTTTGTAGACAATAGTTAAACACACTTGTGGGAGTGCAACTATTTGGGGTTAAATATTTTTTTGCCTTTTGTGCCACCGATTGTTTTTGTTTTGCAAGCTGTACTTGATATTTGTTACACTGATGCAGGACTGTTTCAAACATATTTTCCATCGTTAATAGTTTTGTACGTAACACTTTCAGAGTTCATAGTGAGTCTTGACAGACGTTTGCCCTTAATGTGTTGCAGGTGTGATATATTTATGCCTTCCATCAGTAATTATTAATAGGAAGTAATGAATCATTTATTTGCGTGGTGTTCAAGTCGTGGTTGTGAGATACAGGTCAGAGTCTTTTGATTAATCACTTAGCTGAAAGAAGACTCTGGTATGGAAAAATGATAAAGTTGCCTAAAAAATGCACGTGCTCTCAATTAAGCTATGATGTTTCTCCTGTGTTAGTCAAAAGTACACTGCTACCAGCTGAAAATTCATGAAAACACACAAGTGATGAGGCATCGTCTTCGCCCAAATTATGGTTCTCTGAGTAAAAAAATTTGAAGAGGATTACCTGCTCTTCACAGTCTCTGTTGAATAATCATATCGGGCTGAAGACACTGACCAGGAAATGAGCGCCCTCATTTCTGAGATATATTTCAGGTGAGCAGAGCTCTGGAGCAGCCAGCGAATTAGTTTTTTTTTTTTTTTGTGAATACCTATTTCAGTGTCTAGTCTATGCTATAAATTACCTTGGGATTTGTTAGTTTAAGAAGAAAAATGACACAGACAAGATAAGTTGGGTTAGGGATAAAGTCAAGCATTATGTGTTTGCACATAGAAGGCGGCAGTGTTCACAGATAAGGTAACAGTCCACTTTTTGACTGCCTTTCCCTTAAAGGCTTTTTTAGAAACTTTTGCACACAATAAATAATTCCAAACATCTTTCTGTCCCATGAAAATGACCATACCTAAATGTTTAGTCATCCTACTGGTTAGTGTGCGCGCTGATGAATATGCTGAAAGCAAAAGTAGAGAACAGAACTGGGCTCAGCATCAGTCAGAAAAGCAGTGGCAAGCTTTGTAATATCTAATTAGTGCAATGTAATGTGGAGTTGTTTTATGTTTACAATTGTTAATATTTGTGCTGAATATTGTATTTGAGAAAAACCCCTGACAAGCACTCTGAGTCAGACAGAGTCTGAATGTTTGTACAAGGACAGAAACATATTCAACAATAAAAGCATTCCTAAAGCGATAATGTCCCCCTAAATTTTACTTTATATTTTTAAAACAGTCATATTCATTCTATATTATAAGTACAGTTATAAGCTACTTGTACTTTTTTCCTTGTTTACAGTTTAAAATTAAGATTTGAAAGATTAAATGTCATTTTGCAACTTTTACTTGTTTTCCCATCTGGAGTTTCCCTAAATTTTTTGAAAACCCCTGATTTTTTTTTTTTTACAAATTCCAGAGTGATTTAAATTTGCTCAAATGGCAAGATGGCGGACTCTCACTGCAACGGACGAACAAGGTAAGGAGCCGGAGAGGGGGCTACCGGGCTACCGCACTACCGGGCAACCGGGCTACCGGGGGCCGGAGGGGGGGCTACCGGGGCTACTTCGTCCCCGGGCTCCCGCGATACCGGGGTTCGGAGCGGGGCTACTACGGGGTTACTATCGAACCGGGGTCGGGTGTCCGGGACTCCCCTCCTCGGGGAGGCCCGGCCACCCTCCCCCGGTGGCCATTTTCCCCGATATTCCCCGGTTTTCCCGGTATTCCCGGTTTTCCGTTTTTCGTATTTTACCGCGGTAGCCCGGTAGCCCGCCCACTTCCTTGTTTTTGTCACATGACTAAAAAGAAGTCACATGACTAAAAACAAACCAATGAGAATCTAAACTAAAGCAGATTCAACCAAATATCTTAAAGATTTAGGGAGGGGGGGCACGGAGCTACCGGGATACCGGTTACTGAGTAACACTGAAGAGTGCATCCCTTGAGGCGCATCCACATTTTACAGCTCATTTTCTGGCTGAGTGCAGTTTTGGACAAAGGTAAATCAGGAAGTCGTGATGAACGGCCCAGTCAAAGTAAGAGCAGGAAAAACAGAGAGCAGCATGGAAGTTGGTCATAATGGCTCTCCTTCAGAAACACCATTAGCCTCCAGCTGCTCCGCTGTCTGTCACGCTGCTGTTATGCAATCTGCACACCTTCGACTGGAATAACCTTGTTTATCCTGCCCCCTTCAACTAACATTACAACAGCCCGGTTTATGATTTTAAAATATGAGGAAAATGTGTCATCTTGTCCCGTTTGTTACTGCAACTGCATCCTCATTACATTGTTCTTTAATAACGCTTGGTGTCATTTTTACATCAGATGTGTTAGGTGCTAGGCTTCAAAATCATGTCAGTAAAAGACAGAGAGAAACCTCTTTCACAAATGGAAGAATCACACAAAATATTTCATGGGTAAGGGGACAACCATAGAATCTTCCATTTGAACCCCAAATGAACTGCTCAAACAATAATAATAACTACTGTAGATCTGTATTTGTATATATGGACAGTTGTGATGGATGATTTTCCCAAAGAAAAGTGTTTTTTTTAGTAATCCTGATTACATAATTAGACATTTAACTTGTCACTAAACAGCTTAGAAAACTTTGTTTTTCATTATATCATGACATGACTTGATAGTGAATGGTCAACATCCTTTAATTTGGCCAAGAAAACTGGGAAGCAGCCCCTGACACAAAAGTAACCACTAAAATTTCAGTTAAGATGTTATTCTTTTATCTTTAAAAAGAAATTGTTTGTGGTGAAATCAAATTAAATTAAACCAACTTTAGATTTTGTAAATGGGAAGAAAATTATGTTATTATGACTATTTCATCCTATGAGAAGAATGGACTGAAAATGGGTCATATGGTCTGATGAGCTCAATTGCACTCTGTTTCAGAATATTGGGAAAATCACAATTGCGGTGTGCAGCACCTACGACTTCCACACCGACCTATAGCTGCGTGATGATCAATGGTTACTGAATGTAGGCAGGGCTAGCAGTGCAGCAACATTATGGGCCTAAACAATGAGGTCAGTTAATAAGTAAACACAATGCCATGATTCAGGACAAAGGGTTTTCAGTGAGGATTATACATCATTTTCACAGATTTTTTAAATAAAAGGAGATTTGTGAATGGTCAGGTAAATTATATATGTCCAAACTATGATTTCTAGCCTTTCTAGCCATAATTCAAGCCCATCCAAGTAATGACAAAGGTTTAATGTATTATCTTGTTAACTTGTAACAGGGACAGCACACAAAAGGCACCCATAATGTTGACAGCTGCATTTATACAAATAATGTAACATAACACCGACCCAACATGGCTGATGTTCAAGTGAAAACTACTTAAAAAATACAGGATCATTAACGATCACCCACATTTGTTCTAAAACCACTTGTAGGAGTCTACAGGAGGGAGATTTAAAATGGTGATCTTTCACTATTTAAAAATAAATAAATCTTTCTCTTCTTCCAAAAGGGTGTCTGTCTAACAAGAACCCCATGAATGTCATACAGTCTTTTGGTTTCAAATGTATCATGTCTCTTCAGCCAAAGCTTCCTTAAAGTCTTTTTAAGTCAAAGGGAGGTTTGGTTTATTTCTTCATATCAACCTTAAAAGCAATTCAATGAATTTATACACTTGAGTGCCAGATATTTTCTGGACAGTTCAGTCCACATGTTCTTAACAGCTGCTGCTCATTTCACAGAGTAAGACTCTCATTTGGAAATTGTGTTATCACAGCTGGAAACACTGCAGAGTGGAGTCCAGGTGGGGGTGCAGAAGAAGAAAAACATAATTTAAAAAGATACACAGAGCTTCAGTTTAATTTCTCCACAATATTGTGGAGTAGGCGGAAAGAAGCAAGCAGGTCTGCAGAAAAGAGCCCAAAGCAACAAAACTTACCACCTTACGTTTCAGAAGATTACTTGCTATAACCACAAATGAGTTATATTTGATTATACAGTAATATTCTGGCTATTGACTTCCCTTAAATCAGATAGATTCCATTACAGATGAGTTACAAATAGGAAAATCCTTTCACTTTACAGTCCCATATTTCAGAGCGCTGTCACGTTAATGCACCACCACACAATCCATGTTTGTGTGACTTAAAGATGTCTGTGCACTGAACATTAGAAGTGACTGAATCTTTAGGACATCTGTTTATAAAATCCACAGCTTTTTGGTGCTGGAAACTTGTCAGGCTTCTACCTCGCTCCCACTCTCATGAATTTAGGGGAATTACAAGGACGGCCTCCCAGATTCCAAGGGATATTCCAACACTGACCCTTCCACAACCCTGATTGGACTAAGTGGTATATATTATGGATGTTTTTTCCTCAGAAGGGTTAATACTGGAATGTCAATACCTCCGTAAATGTAGCCACTTTGTCACTTGATCTTCCTGAAATATAAGACTTAAGCTCGCTGGAAAATACATGTCAGAAGTGAATGCTGCAAATCTGTACATTCTCATATGCCATATGCAGTGTTGGGTAAGTTACTTTAAAAATGTAATCCGTTACAGTTACACGTTACCTTGTTTAAAATGTAATTGTAGTGTAACTTTTTTGATTACTTTTAAAAAGTAATGTAACTAATTACTTTTGATTACTTTTTGATTACTTTAAGGTTTTAATGAGTATTAACCCATGATTAATTTTAGCATGTTATTATTAGCTATTGGCCGCAGCTAGCAGTTCAAGGCTAACGTCTTGTTAATGAACATAAACAACGTAAATAAATACATAAATAAACCGACGGCGGGTCAGTCGTATCCGGATACAACATTTTAGTATCTATACTTTTTTAAGTATGGATACTTTTGACAACCCTAGTCTGAAATGTAGGACATGTCCGGGAAAAAGAGGAATTGGGTAGGCTAGGTAGGCTAGGCTAGGCTAGGCTAGGTCATAGACATCGATAAACGTTTGTCATGCATCAACACCAAACGGTCAAATATTAGTAAATCAATACGCTTCCTCTATCAGTGAGTCGCATATTTTGCAAAAGTTTTTCTTTATATTTTTAAAAAAATGTAACTAAATTTGTAATTCTTAATATTTTCGTCAGTAACTGTAACTCAATTACATATTTTCTCATTGTAACTGTAACGAATTACAGTTACTCTTGTTTTGTAATTAAATTACGTAACGTCGTTACATGTAATCCGTTACTCCCCAACACTGGCCATATGCCATCTCTCTATAGGACACGTCTTGAAAATGTCAAGAGCTGCAGCGAATGCATTAAAAATGCTAAAAAAAAAAGTTCTTTTGTCAAATCTTAAGGATTTCTGTCTGACCTCTGTGTTACCTGTGAAACTGCTTAGGAAATGTCTCCTGCCCTCTAAAGCATTCTACAGAGAAATGTCATTTTAACACAGTGAACAACGGACAGATGCTTCAACGAATTCACATTCACACATTTGTTTTCAGTAGATAATTCTTTAGGTAAACAAGATGGGGCAAATAAATGAAAATGTAACTTCTTCCCACTGATGTGCATCTGTGCGTTTTATGTACAGGCGGTTATTGATAAGGCGACACTTGTGGCATTTGAAAACTCTAAGGCTAAAGTATTTATTAAGGACTGTGGAGGTGGAATAGAGGTGCCATCTGCAAGGAGCAAAGAACAAAATAAGGGACTCCTTATGTTGTTTGTGCCATCACTTAGCAGCACTCTCACGTCTCTCCCAAAGCACAGAACAGAAGGGGGATAAGAGGGAGAGAGACTTTAGCTGTCGAGGAGTTCTCTCTTTTTTTTGTCGTTGTTGGTTTGTTATGATGGATTGTGCAGACTGAGTACCATGATGTGTGTGTCTCTGGGAGTCTTGTGTTGTGACCAGCAGGGTCGCTCATCGATTTCCAGGCCATCTAAACTAAACCACTAATAAGACACTTGGCATTTTCCCTGCCGCTGTATTACTCCCTTTGTGAGCTTCCTCTACCCCTCCCATTTTCCTGGAGAAAGTGGAAAGTGTGAGTGTGTGTGTGTGAATATGTGTCTAGGTTCTGTTTGTGTCTGTCTATGTCTATATATCTTATTTCCACAGCCATATGTGCAAGTGTGTGTGACAGAATTAAGTCTGTTTTGTTTCGCATTAAGCGTGCGCGTGTATACACAGCTCTGCTCATGTGTCTATACATACATTGTGCATATGCCATGGAAGACAGATTACATTATGTGAAACAGGATTTGTCGTAACAATGCACAAATCCTGATGCGGGGAGTGGACAACCGCGGGGGGGGGAGAGGGCTCAGATGAAATTGTGACCCTGGAAGCCGCTCAAGACTTGTAGAGGCCCAACTCCCCCGGTGAGCTCTAGAATGTCATCTGCTTTGATGCTGCATCATCGGTGAATGTGGTATGATCTGTCTAAGGAGGAGGATTAGATGCAGTGTTGGTGATGAGATCAGCGGAGGCAGATGGAGTATTTATTCAAGCGAGAAGTTTTCGAAAACCAAGTCAAATTGACGTGGAGGCTGGCTGCACACTGCGTTCAGTCCTGACTTCATAGCCAACTGTTAAGGAGCTGCTGCAAGCTGGAGTTTCTCTCAAAATGAGACATAGGAATGAATTAGATGTCTCATTCTGTAGAGTTTTTAATTTAAATGCGGTAGAAATAACACTTTATATATTTGTTATGGAGCCCAATTAGCATATTAACAGTTTGTCCAGTGCAGCACTGACCACTCTGTTCTATGCACTTCATTGTCTTAGTATTGTCGTTGAAAAAAAAACGGTGCTAGAATCATGTGTAATAATCAAATAGCAAAACATATAGCAAATCAGAACGTGAATGAGTTTAATATGGTGAGCATGGTTCAGTTTATTTTCATCCAATTGACAATTGTATCAATGCATAAACCAAATCCAAACCGCCCCTCCAATGAGCTCGAAAGAGATACACCATAACCCTGAGCTGGATGTTTTTTTTCGAGGACAGCACCCTCCCTGGTAATAAATTTGTCTGACGAGAAACGATGACAAATAAAGGGGCTTTAAATGTTCCTATTTTCTTTCGATGTCAGAATAAATTGATGTCTCACCGCGTCGTGCCACAGGTTGCCCCCAGAGAGAAAAAACAGCTCAGCACAGACAGCTGAGCGTGGGGGATCCACTCCCTCTGGAGAATTCATATTCAGACTGATAAGCTTGTGTGGAATTCAATGAACCTGGCTGCACCCTCCACCCACAGGCTTCGGCTCCTTTCCGTACTCGTGCAATTCAGCTCACCTCAGGGGAACATTCCCTCCCAGCAATGTTCAACATTTCTCAGTTGTTCCTTTTAGAAGACCCGCTGCCCGTTCAATTTTCGGATGGCTTTTTACACTTCAGTAGAATTCCTCCTCGGCGGCCTCATCTGTGACATCCAGCGAATCTCTGGGCAATATATATTCTATTACCACTTCCAGGTTTTTCAATTTGATATGCAGAATCAAACATGGAGTATATCTGATTGTAAACTGAAGCTCGATGCCCCCGGGCTAAATGCCTGCGAGTGTTTGTGTTCACAAATCGTCTCTGCTCTTCGTGTGTGTCCTGCAGACCGGTTTAGTGCTTCCCCGTGTTCCAGGCCGGGCTTCATTAACTGATAGCTGCAAAGATGGAGAAATGGAGGAGACATAGAGAGAGAGCAGATGAAAAGGATGACTTTACTCAAGGGATGCAACACATCACAGCACTCTACAATCTCAGTACTGAGAGACACACATTTCCTCTTCAAAAGTCACGTTAGTCCTTAAAGGTTTTGTGTCATATAAAGTAAAGGAGAACGGTTGCTGATCGATACAAGCAGAAACTGTGGTAGCACTATTATATGTCTGCAAACCTCTCTCCTAACACAGACTGAAGTGTTTTGGGAATTCAGCGAGTGTACGGGCATCAAAAAATCAAAATCGGGTTTAAATCCAGTCAACCAAGAAGCTCACAGCATGGTGCTCTTTGGCATCCACTGCAAGCCGATGCTGTATATTAGCTTGAACCTCAAAGGGAGCAGTGACAGCAGCGCCCAAGAAAATACATTAAAGTAAAACAGTAAAGAAAGAAAAACAGGGGATGAGAAGCAAAGACAGTGCCTGAACTGAAAAAAAAATTAAATGTTCATGACACTCATTTCTATATTTAAGCTGTGGGTTAGCTCACTGTCATTGGTGCCTCCTTTTAGTTTCCAACGGGCTGCTCCTGACTGACTAATTACACTATAAACTGAAACAATTGACAAACAATTCAGCAGCCAGCAAATAGGCAGATCTTAACTATTAATACACTATAAGCTTTGTTGTTACTGCATTCATTGTCTTTTGCCAATAACCCCTGTCGATCCCTGGTAAAAAATCCTGATGTAAAATACAGAATATGAACACAAGACTGAGGCCAATTATTCACACATTGAATTTGTATTTGCAAAATTAAGAATGGGCCTGTACATTTTTTGTACATGAGCGCATATCAGGCCATTAATACAACAATAAGCAACTGGTGCCAACTTAACTGAACTAGTGGCTGATATGGTTTTTGGTTGGCTATGCAGCTACACAATCTTTAGCATTACCATAAAAAATTACATCTGTAGCCAGTTGGAACCCTTTCTAGAATACTGATTTAAAAAAAGAAAACACGATTTCAGAATTTTCAAAGCAGCCTACATATTTTCTACTTATTGTTGTTTCCACATGCACACAAAGGTTAATAAACACACATAAAGCAACAGCTTTAAATAAGCCAAGTGAGTTATTACTTACAGTTTAGAGAAGTTCAAGTCTCAGCAGTCAATAACGAATCTGAAAACATCTATACTCCTAAAAAATGTGCATCTAAAACTGCATGAGATCTTAGTCAGATCCTGCTCCAGTTTCCAGCTGAGTACTTATGAAAGCTCAGTTAGCATCAGGCTCTCCACAAAGTCCCAACGTGGCCAACTGTGAGTCCGTTCGGAGAGATAACTAATTAAGGAACTGGAGAACTCGCCTAGCCAGCTCTCAGGCCGGCAATTCTGGCTCTTCGGAACAGTGAGGATTGTGATTTACATTTAATCTATTTCTCACAATGCATGCAAAATACAGATCACCCACTGAGTGTTAATAAAGATTCCCTGAAAAAAAGTCTAATCATAATTTACAGACTTTCTAACCTCAAAGGATATAGATATTGCTCAGGTGATTAAAAGTTTTTCAGCCATAGCACAGGTGGCTGATTTGATCTTTACATTTTTTCTAAGATTCAAAGGCTGGTTGATGAATGTAAAAAAAGGTCTCTTTACAGGCTACGATTTTAACTTTCCATTTTTTTGTTTCCAATTTTCACTAAAATAAAAGTTTTAAAAAAAAGACACAAATATCAGCACTTAATCTCTCAATATATTTAATATAAGTCCAACATTCATCATTCATCAGACTTTAATTTGTACTTTGATTTTTTTTTTTTGCATTTAATGCATTTATGTGAAGTATTCTTTGCAAGGTCAGCTATGTAGTGAGTGTAAACTAAGAAAAAAATATTTTCCATCATACAATGTTGCTCCTTATTGATTGTCTGGAGTCTGCAGCTTTTCAGGGTATGCTGGCTAATATCAGTCTGAGGGAGGACCTGAGGTAGGCCATATCTCACTCATATTGCTGGGGGAGAGCTCACTTTAATTAGAGAAGCTTAATGTTGCCTTTTATGAGAAACAGTAGAGCTGCTCCGTTTCAATCCCCACATACAAGATCCCAGAACTTGATGAGAAATAAAAAGCGAGCAAAGGGAGTTTCTTGAAAATCCCAAAAAACAAAAGTGCAATATGCAAGAAAGTCAATAATTGAGTGTTTACTATGACAATGGCCATCTCTGTCATGATTTATGATCTCACGCTTTCACAAGGGCAAACATAAGTGTTTGCAGGATGATTGGTGTTTAATGTCTTTAAACGACTTGAAGCAAAATGCGGCCATAAAAATCAACGATTATTGCACATTTCAATAACGGCAATCATAAAAGCCGGCACCAAAGGAAAGGTCACCGCTAATGGCTGCCAGGCAATATTTTTTCTCACTCAAAGCCACCAGCCTTGATAGTAAATCTCTCTTATAAGAACGGCCTTGAGCACAACTTCTTTGAGTTTATCAATAGGTTATTCCAGTGGTTTGCTGTCAATATCAGATTCCTCAAAGTACTGAAAGATATTTGCATTCCTTTGCAGAATTTTAGTCAAAAGTGTGAGAGTTTGGAGAGCCTCTCCTCAATCCACTTTGTGTCTATGTAATACCGTTACTGTAAATGGTGGACAATTGTTACATATACATATTGACAAGTACACATATCCACATGTTTTTTATAAATCACAGATTTCTGAATTTGGGTAATTTTCTTCATGCATAATGACTCATGTTTGTTTCTTAAGCTGTTTTCACACATCCACATCAGAGATCTTCTGGAAAATATGTCGAGAATTGGATTTGGATCTTTTTCCGTAGTTGCCACTCACAAAAGAACCTCCCAGTGGGGGGGCTTTCTGCTGGAAACACGACAGAGAGGGTGCAGGGAAAATGGCTGTCTGGAGTAGGCATGAGGCAGCATCAGCGCCAAAATTATGCTGAGGAAATCTTTGTTTTCTTAACAACACGCTGAGAGGAGTAGACAAGGCTCCTTATTGCGCTGCCAGAAGTTCTGTGGGGTATCTGTAAATATCCACAGTTGTGGGGAGTGAGCGGAAAGCAGCATTTAGGTTGCCAAAAAGGACAAACTAACCAAGATACATACAGCAAATGCTCTGAAATACATTCTGACTTATGCTTGCATTGACTCACCTGTTGATGTTCAAGAGATGATGCAAAGAGGCCAGTTGAAAATCTGAAGCTTATGCTGCTAACAGTTTCTGTAGAAAGTTTCAGGACTCCAGTACATGTATGAAGATTGCCTTTTGATTAAAGGAGGCTACCATGATACAACTCACTCAGTCAACTGAATTAGTTCATTAAAGAAAAAAGAGCACTTTTGTCTACTAGATCTTTGTGATGTCTGGTGGATTGCTACATCTCCTGGTATTATCGGAGCCAATGTAAACACAAATGGTTGCATTATCCTGTGGTTATTTTTTAAAAGATTTACAAGATTGAAAAACAGATCGTATGCCCAAAAAATGAAGTCTGCATCATTGTGTTCACAGATATGAATAAAGTGTTTTAAATACTTTCATACTCTTTATTTTTTTGCAGATCAGTCACTTCCAGTACAACCTCATTAGGAATTGAAAATAATAAAGAATAAACAGATATATAAATCAAATCCCCCAAAACAAACTGAATAATTAACACTGACAGCGGCGTCAAATAATAAAAATGAAAACAAGGTGAACTGTGTTGGAGTGAAAAGGTCAGCTCCACTGCATGAACTAACTCATCATTTCACCCACATATATCATGTTCATCCATCCCAGGTTTCTCTTCACTCTTTCCCCTTTGTCACTAGATTACTCCCTCCCCTCCTCAAAACTGGGAAACCTATCCTTCAGACCAACCGCAGCCTGATCACGTTCATCACAGATGTTGACCGTGTGTCATGATTTTTTTTTCTTTACATCCATGCTACTGGACTTCCTACAGTTTGTCAGATCTCATTAGCCGGTTTCTGGAGTACAATGTAGGGATGTTCAAAATAGGCACGTCTTCTAAGAGATTATGTAAACTAAAAGTATGCATTGAAAATAATTTATATATTCTTAAGTAATACAGGAAATAACTGATTTGCATACTTTCTCAGGTGCTATGAAGTGCAAATGCCTCACAAACAGCTCATCCAATTTGTCTAATTTTAGCATGTTTGCTTGTCCTTCTGTTTGTGAACCTAAAATATCCACAGAAAGTATTTTGAGTCATGTCCTTTTACCTTAAACTTGTTTGCAGAAATTTATTTGACGCCTGCAATGTCTGATGAGTGAATGGTACATTATTATTCTGCTATAAACTGAGAAACAGATATAACGTTCACCTTTCATCATGGTTAAAATGATAGACTGCATCTAATGTCAAGATGATGGTTGTGCCACATGCCATATTTAGCTGACAATGGATCCAAAAGACAGCTTTGAAGCAAGGACACATCTTTTTTTTCTTCTTTTTTTTCAGAGGCTGTCACCGTGCTTCATCCTTTCACACGTCTGTCACCGCTTTTGCTCGCATCTCTGGTGCCACCAACCAAAAGAGGAGTTCCAAAGAGGAATCTGATGTGTGTAAAAGAGGAAATGAGACCAAGGGGTTTCAAAGCAAAAGGTGGCAAGGATGGGGACAACATTTTTTTACTAAATGTTGTCATAGTTCAAGATGTACAGAAACAGACACTCTTCATTATAGTAATTAAGACCAGGGTTTTACATGCAACCAGGAGCCAAGAGGGAGAAGAATTATGAATTCCTTATGCAATGTAACAGATTACCAAAATGTAAACTTGAATGCAAACACTGTTAAAATTTTATGTCCACAGCGGCAAGTCATGCTTCGCTACTCAAAATGTATTCAAAATTGTGGGGAAATTTTCGTTAAGGGAATTTTCTTGGCTCTGATTTACCCGAATCTGGAAGTGAGCTGTTGTCTGACATGTCATGTGTGAATCAAAATACTCATTTCAAGCTTTAATTGGAGGGATTCACCCTGCTAATCGCGTCCACATAGCATAAAAAAAACAGATGACGGTGTGTATAACTGCTATGCTTTGAGCTTACTTTACTCACTGGACAGCTGGATAGTACTCTTCAGGTACGAATTTCTTCTGCATTTCAGCTCCTGCAGTTGCTATGCAACACATATTTATTGCAGGCATTTTTTGCTCTACTGGATCATCTTGTTTTGCGGTTCTTTCCGTCTTGCACCATTTATATCATTACTTGTGAGTTCAGCTATACCAGCCAGTGATCTATTTAGCTAAATACTGACATTGAGTGGGTACTTTGCATTAGGTACCCTCTGTATTACTAGATAAGTGTCAGGTTTTATCTTGGCATAAAAAGGCACCGCCTGATTGGTTTGCAATGTCTGGCAAATCCAGTCGTTCCTCATTGCGGTGCTTATTTCTTTGCTAGCATGTTACACATATAACAGGGCCGGGTTAGAAGCACTTGTCCTCCTCAGCATTTTATTTTGCTGTGGTGTTGCAAATAAACTTAACTTGAAGTGTGCTTTTTTGCACATCCTGATTTGGGTTGCATCAATTCTGTGTGCCGTGCACATGGGATTGTTACCCTGAAAAACAATAAGCCTCAACTCATTTTGGTATAGACTTTTTAAAAAATGTTTTAATGTTAAAAATATAGGCTGGATACGTATTCAGTAATATCAACCTGAGTGTCCTCTTGGGTAAATAAGCACATTGTTAAATGGTTTACATGCATTTTAAAGCAGTGCCAGAGAAGATTTAATATTAAAACTATGCGCCTCAGACTCAGTTGGATGTACAGCAATCCGTGTTAAGCATATCCCTGAGCCTGAAAATGACTTGGAACACCCAGGGGCTAAGATAACACATATCAGAAGTTTTATTCAAGGCACAGAACTATGTTTCTTTATGGCAATGCACAACATTTAATATGAGAAGCAACATTTACCATTATCGATAAAGTTGGAAGAGTCAAATACTAAGGATTTCACAAAAAAAAAAAAAAATCTGTTGCTGATACCGCAACACAACCAATTACAGTACTCTGAGAAGAAGTGAGGAAGAACCAACACACAGGACAATAGTTAACATCAGATTTGATTTTACAACTGGAAAAGGCTCAGTGAGTAAAAATGTATTTTTCTTGGGCACTGTAGGTTTTGAAGTCAAACGAAGACAACAGCACTAAATTCTTCTCAATCAAATATATTTGGCAAATTTGGAGATGTTTTTAGTCTGTTACTAAAGTATAAGGTTCATGTGTACAGAGAAGTTTAAAATCAGGCCAGTTCATGTATGTATAATGAAAAATCTGTTCATGTTGATCATCAGAGCATCATTCCCACATAACATTTCTTGTAGGCAGTTTTGATGAGTCTTCTCAGGACTCCAGTTATGTCTTTCCCACAAGTGAGGTCTGTGGTATGAAGGGTAGATGGTCTTTTCATAAGTATTCTAAATATTTCAATGACTCTGCAAATTATTTTGAATCAACCACAGGAGTCCTTGGGAGGGATCTTTTGTCATAACTGCCATAGTTGCTTTTAATAGCTTTGTGTGACAGATTGAAAAGGAGGAGGCAAGATAGAAAAGTTTTATTTTTTTTCTGACATTCATTTCTGGAAGCATTTCATTTCTAAGTAGTATTCTTCAACTTTTGGACAGATGAACAAGCTTTTTCTTTCCATCATGAACAGAATAATCCATTTAGCCTGCAACCCTATGGCATTCTTGTAGCATCCTTACTGTACCTGACAGCATCCGTCTATTCATTGTCTGTACTGCTTACTACACGTACGGTTGTGTGGCCTTGGGATGACCGGGGCAACAGGTTTCCAGTTTAGATTGTGCTTTCAGTAAGCTAAAGTACCTTGACAAAACCAACACGTTTGTGTGGAGAAAGTGAAATCTCCACTCAGAGAGTCCCTCAGTGCGTCAGATAGTTGAGTCGGAAACCATCTTGGCCTCTCTGCATTATCAGAATTAATCATCCAATCAAGTTGGATGCTAAAAACTTTAAGTTTAGGAAATTCAGGCAAAAAACACACAAAAGAAAATCTACACATGATAAAAACCAGTAATCACAATGTGTCACAGTGTCAGATCCACACCACTTTGCAGAAGTACAGACAAAGCCAAAACTTTGGAGCGACGCCGTACATTTCAGAGCAAACTTTGAAAAAAATCCACTTGTAGAACAAAGAAGATCGAGGACTTTTATCCTCCCATGGACTTTTCTCCACAGCCACCTGACCTCAATCAGAGTGAGCAAATATGAGGAAGTTTGAAGCCAGAATAATCCAGAATGCTTCAGCCTCATCTGGTCTACCACTGTTACAGCCGGGCGAACTGATGTGAATTGATGTCATTGTTGTAGTCAATGCATATCATTTCACTTGGCTTGGTTTCCCCCTTTGTCATTAACTGTTGAATGACAAGAAACATACTGTGAGCAAAATTAATGGTCCAAATGTTGAACATTTGATAGTCTGAGGGAGGGACTTTGGGCAAGACAAATAATTTTCTAAGGAACAAACATGAGACATGTGCTCTAAATATTTTAATTGAATATTTATCAAATTCTGCTGATCGTTTAAAAAGATTGTTTAATATAATTGTTTAATAAAATATAAGAGTCAAGACTTAACTAGGTGTTTTGAGACTTGACTAATTATATTGTTCTAAGACAATATAATACAAAATAATAACCCATTACTTTTAATGTATTCACTATGTATGTTCCACACATATTTCCAAATATGCATTCATTAACTTTCTGAACCTCTTAGCCCAGAAACAAATGGATATATTCTTCTGCGTATGTGTGAGTGTTCCTGCTTGCTCAATCATTTTTTGTACAATTATTTATGGATGCTTCCATTCATGTTTGCATCTCATTAAGTCGATATAAAGTTGTAACCCTGGACTGTAGCAGTGCTTTATGATATGGGCCAGTGTTTCAGAAATTCCTAAGAAAACCCAACCTAGTTCATGAGTCTGCTCTTTTCTCTATTTTTGTTTGTGGATGCAGTTCTGTATGGGCAATGCATTATTGGCTGTCATTTTTGGGGATTCTCTATACCTTGGACTGGTGAGTGAAGTTGATTAATCTTTGTGTTTACAATCCTTGTTGACACGCTTTTGCAATATGGTGCAGCAGGTGGGAGATACCGAGCCTTCAGAATTCACACCTTAAATTACCGCCACGAGCCGGGGATGAATGTTTTTCTCCGCCATCAGGTTGTGCGTCTGCGATGTGATGTGAATCTGGCATAAGCCTCGGCTTGGGTGATAATTACAAGCTTCACCAGCGCTTGAAAAGTTCTTTTGAAAAGGTCTTTGAGTCTTTGGGACGCAGTGCGACGGAGGCTTTTATAGCATCTGCTAATGACCCCCTCATCTGAGTGCTGGCATCTATGCGATGGCATGTGAACTGATGAGAAAAAGAGCCGATCCTCCACACACAGCACTGTGCCCCGAGTCTCTAATGTAGCAAAAGTCGTCCAGCAAACAACGGGGGGATTTACAAACAGCATCAGCGGGTCTCAGCGGAGGTCATTACAATCTGGATGAGCAGACTGTCCTTACGCTACAAAGAGGGACCAATGACAGTTTAGCTGAGAAAGCGAGGATAGAAGTTTGAGCATCCAGAGAAAGAGGGCATGGCTAGTGTGCTGAGGGAGTGAGCCGTTGAGGGGAAAAAGTCGTAATTGGAGACACACATGACAAAAGAGGGGGCACTGGGGACGTGGGGAAAGTATATGGCCAGTGCTGGGGGAAGCTGCTTTGAAAGCTCCCAATTACTTCACACGACGAAAAGTTGAACAACAACACAACACCCCTTGGGGGAGAAATTCAAGCTGAGCACTAACACCCATGATGCCATACTATTTAATTCAATTTGATTCAATTTTATTTATACAGCACCAAATGATAACACAAGTCATCTCAGGGCGCTTAACTTTGAGAGAAGCCCAACAATTCCCTTTGAGCCCTTGGTACCACTGGGAGTAAAAAAAAAAAAAAAAGAAACAGAAAAAAAAGCTCTTAAAGAGGAAGAAATCTCAGACAGAATCAGGTTCAGAGAAGGCGGCTGTATGCCTCGAGCTATTGGTGCAGGGCTTGTAGCGACATAGACGAGGAGGGCATACAGAACCAGCCACAATGCAACAGCAAACACCGGGAAGTGTGTCAGTGAGCGCAGATTAGAAACATGCAGCTCGAGATATAGCCGTAGAATGCAACATATAAAGAGAGAATAAGGAGAAAAACCCTCCACTCAAAAAATGATGTAAAAACTAAAGGCAAACGGTGTTGGTGCACCTCCACAGAGAGTGAAAGAGGAGAGTAGAGAGGTGCTCAGTGCAGGATGTTCCTTGGCAGTGTGGCCTATGGCAGCATAACTAAAGCATGCTTCAGGGACACCTGAGCCTGCACTAATTGCAAGCTTTACGGGCAAAAAATGTTTTTAGCCTCATCTCAAAATGTAAAGAAGGTAGGTGTCTGCCTCCTAAACCCAAATGAGAGGCTGGTTCCAAAGAGAAGGCTCAGAGCCAAGGAACCGCAAGCTTAGAAAGGCTACTGTTTTACAAGTAGGGTTGTTTGAGGTCAACCAGATATGACAAGACTTCCTTGTAGCCGACAGTGGTTGAAAATTTAGGTTTTTGAGTTTGAGTCAGTTTGATTTGAGTTAATGAAGCTACTGTTGGATGATAACTCACAGAATAATTCTAATTCAATCATAGGCCATCATAATTCTGCAATGATCAAAATGCTTTGGGATCAACCTCAGGAGGATTTCCCTTGACTTAACAGTAATGTAAAGAGGCTTTCCTGACCACCTTGACCCAAATAAAGATGACATTCAGAATAATCAATGACGTAATTCTGCTAAATACAGATAACTAATAATTAAGTCTAATTTCACTATCACATCTGCATGTTATTGTGCAAATGTGTACACTGTAATTTAGTCCAACCAGGTGTCTTCTTTTTTCAGAACAAAAAAGGCTATAGCCTACAGGAAAAAATTAAGTTTCTTTTTACAATTGTAAAATGAGACTTAACTTAAAAATAGTTCGTTAACTTGACTATGTTTTTTAGAATCAAGTGGACATATAAATGGAATTTCCTCAAGTGTATGTGATAATTTGAAACATTCACGGTCGTATCTATTTCAAGATTGGAACAGTTGTAATATTGCACTAAATGTAAATGTAGTCCATCATGTCTGTTTTAAAGGGACCTTTTTTGGTGGTTTGTTGCATTGTGACGCTTTAAAAAAAGAAAGTTTGCAAGTCTCCCCTTTTTCAAAACTCTTGCAAAATCATTGTTTATGGATAATGTTTGAAAGCTCTGCAGCACCACCAGCTGATGCCACATATTTCAGCCTTGCCTGAGTTCTTCATAGCAAATGCATTTGAAAACTCAGCAGGACTGACCTTCTGGATAATTTAAAAATGAATGTGATATGAGACATCACTAACCTTTTTCTCTAGTTGAGGTATATTGGTTTCCTTTGCCATTTTTGTTTGCATATTGAATTGCTTGTATGAAGTACACTTTGAACTGGAACTCATTCAGAGGCACATTGAAGCTTCTGAAAGTCAGTCACGCTTAATCTTTTGTCATTTTTAATGCATTATTCCAGAGATAATCTCATACCATTTTCATTCATTTGCATGTGATAATTGGTTTGCAACAATGAATGCAGGAGGTAATTGCCAGTAACCAAGCATTTGGGGCTCCCCATCAACTACAAAACACAGACAAATAAATTGATGGTGAAGTCAACTGATGTGACTCAAGGTGAGCTTTCCACTTCACAGTCTGAACATAATGCATGTAAGCGTGGCGATGCCGCAGCAATCCTATCTGTGTGTGTCACACACAGATTCCCCGTTGAGGCCTTAATTGCATCTCTAGCTAATCCAGTTGCTTGTCAGGGCTGCCGCTGCTGATGGTCCTTTACAGTTGGATAATCGCCAGCCTCATTGGGCAAAACAGTGCACGCCCGGCTCCCTTTTTCCTCCTCTGCCTTACAGCAGGTTGGTAAATGGATCTCTGTGTTGCAGACGATTATATGTCAGTCTGAATTGTGATCTCCACTTTATCAACTTTTTTAGAACAAAAACATGGGCTTTTCATAACAGCTTGTGATATTTATTCATGCTAGGGACTGCTTTGTATGCAATCTTTGCCAGTGCTTTATATGAAGAACTTGAACTGTTTTACTATTTTACTATTTCAACAGTTAACATCACACACAAATGGGTGATTTTGGCTCCATGCCTGGCTCCAACCAAATATGAACCACAGCATCAAAATATCTTCCATATCATAAAAAACATCAAATGAAATATTAAATGAAAGACACATACAAGACCCTTATTATTCATTTGTAACATTTTATAACCCATTGTAGTGAATCAGATCTTTAACCCACTTCTAGAGAATTAAAGATTATTCCTTTTCTTGTGTTAACCTTCAAAAGTTAAATGCAAACATGGTAAAATGATAACAAAACAGTGGAAAATTCAGTATGAGCTTTGTTATTTATTAATTCTTTCATATACTGACAGAATACAGGATAATGAGAGGAATGACTCTATAAGCATGAAGAAAAACTAAGTTAAAGAAAAGCGAGCCTTTTCAGAATTTTTTTCTATCTTTGAAGGGGGCTGTATTCCTTTCAGGTGCCAAGAAAATTAAAGCAAATTTGAAAATGTTCAAATACATGCATGAAACCTTTGGAATGTAACAACACAGGTAAAAAAAGTCAAGGTGGAGGAATACATTTGCAACCTTACTTACCCCTGTGCAAGTCATTATAAAACTGTCACACCATTGATAGTGACATTAGAATGAAAGCAGACTACTCCCTTAATGTATTTACAACTTTGTAGTTTGCAACAACATTGCATGTTGACATTTATTTACATGATCACAAATTAATATTATAAGCAGGACTATCTAGTTTGTGTGTCTTCTATCTATATCAGTGCACTATCAAATTCTTTTCCCCTCTTGGATGAGCAAAACCTCTGTATTAAATGCACCAGGAGTATTCTGTCACACTCAGCAGAGATGTAAATGATTTTTTATGCTGGCTAAGTAAGTTAATTTTCTCCAGGTTTGGACTGATGTGTTCCAAATTGATTAACAGGTGTGCGGAATTAATTATCAAGCTGTTTTCAGTGAAAATATGGAGAAATTTATCAGGAATAGTGTTGAATTTAAGAAGAAAAAAAACATGGCTTGTGATTTTACCTAATTTCCCTTAGCTTCACCATGATCTTGAGTAGATACTACAATTTAGTTTTATCCTTATTTCTTAAAAAGGCACACTATCAGGGCAGTATTGCAACTACTTTCAAGGATTAAAATTTATGGAAATGCTCTCAAAGCTGCATAAGGAATAACAAAGTTAACTACTTATTGATCATTATTAATGATGTTGACATGTATCGAAGTGACTGTGGAGTGTTTAATCTTCATCTGAAAGAGATTAGATGTCAGTTTCTAAGCGAAAATGTTGTCATGTGTGTCCTAACCAAGAAAATATAAATTTGCTGAATTCAAGAAACCGGCTAACTTGCACTGACTATTGGAGCAGAAACACAGTTTTTATGAAGTGAAGAGCATAATGGAAAACCTCTAGCTTCAATGTTAACCTGAACCTAATGAGGGGAAAAAAAAGATCAGATTTTATATTGATTGCATCAATATCAAATGCAAAAAATACAAGGCTGAGGAAAAAACTGCATGTTACTCTGTTGCAGTGGAAGGTTGGACTGATTTTGGACACGACCCTCAGTTACCACATTGTTTCAATGGGTTCATGTAACATAGACTTTCTAATCACTCTTTTAAAAACTGAAACATAGATATCGCTCTACCTCTTTGTTTACACATAAAGGATCGAGAACAGGCTGTCCACCATTTCTAAAGTGTTCCATCTTTGTTTTGCTACATTTTGGCCTCACAATGTGGTACAACAGAGGTTATGGAGAAGAGCTGCACACCACACTGGTGAAAACAGACCATGATGAAAGCACCATGGAGCTTTGCATCATGGCACTAGACTGACTTTTTATCCCATTGAAAATTCCTGGTGAACAAGTAAAACTCCTTACAAGTCTAATGATATACATTAATTACAGTATATATTAGTCGGTTATAATTAGGAACTACAATTATTATTTCAGCTACTCTAAAAAGTCAAATATTAGGCAGTCAGCTGTACTGTAACTTGCTTGTTTAATAACTGCAAGCAAGAAGAGTGCAAACACAATGGCTGTCAGTCCTTGTTAGGGGAAAAGATTACCTGAAGACATGCATTTGTGTCATAGGGCTTTATATTATCATAGTGGGAAGAGAGCGATTTCAATTACAACATGTTCTTGACTAAAAGCAGCAAATGTAGCTGTCCATCACCTCAGATTAGTTGTGTACTTATCCTGTTAAGGGAATGAAGGGAGTGAACCCACGTGGAGATGGGGAAAAAGATGACAATGGTCACAATGGTCAGACGCTAAAGAAGCCATTTAATTAAGAATAAAAAATAATAAACCGAGGGTTGTGGTTCACTTGAAGCAAAAATAAACAGGTCAAAGAAATTCTGAATATCTGCTTCATGTCATTTCCTGCTGATATTTCCTCATGCAACAGATAAGGGAATGTCAGGTGCACAACTACAAAGTGCCATCAACATCAATTCATGCTAAAAGTGCATCAGCAGCTTTACACTGCTTCCTCTAATTCTCTGTTTGATGTTTATTTCAAAGTCATTTAAATCCCATTGCATTTATAGCTCTTTGCGCAACTTAAACAGGCCATACGTTAAGCACTTTTAAGACTTCAGGCAAATAAAGAGGGTGGTGGATGACCTCAGTGATCCTGATTGTTTCCATGGTGAGGATAAATGCTTTCATTAAATTTAGTCAACTACAGCAATGAGCAACACAATCTCTTGTTACGTCCGTTATGATGACACAGCTTTACAATAGAAAAACAAATAAATGTTTGAATATAGTGGACCTGTGATGGACTGGCGACCTGTCCAGGGTGTTTCATGGGAAAAAGCACAGAGAGCCATTCATCTAAAAGATTTGGCATCGTGTTCAAAACACCTGGCAGGCATGTGAGGCTCTCAGTAAAAATTGGCTCTTAGTCTACTTATGAAGCATCGGTCAAAAGGCAAAAAGAAAAAAAATGTGTTGACTTGTAATGTTCCTTCAGATTCAGCCAGTAAGACTGCACGAGCTTCTTAGCACAAATGGAGAGTCACCGAGGCAATCTGTACCCTTTTGTAGATAAAGAAGCATTCATAGACAATGTTAAAACACCTCACTTTAACACAGTTCAGCAACATCTTATTCAAATAGCCAGGCAACCCATTAAAAATAGGAAATCTTAGACTTAACATTGAATGTGTGCCCATTGTAATTTGACTGCCTGTATTTAAACCCTTTCGTATTAAAAAGGGGCCTTTCGTTTTAGAAAAATGTATTAAACGCTTTCTGTATTTTAAAAGTATGCACTCTGAAATTGAAGCTGAGAGGTTTCACTTTATATCCCTATTCAGTGTTTACCACAACAGGAATGTATTCCACTAAAGAGATAACAATGATAAAATATGTTTGAGAGCACAACAATTTCAGGGCCTGACTGTACGGGCTTTAATCTAGAGTATCACTTAGCCCAGGATAACTGAGAACCATGCTGCTGAAGTAGTTGTTTGTACCACTCACATTTTTCTGGTCTATGTGGGTTATACTGTAACACTTGTCTTTGTAGCTTCTTTAAAGCAGTGTGGCATTCTTTCCGCTTTTGATTTTGATACATTTAGACATTGTTTGGTCTCGAGCAATTCACTATAGGTGGCCACACTTTCTGTCAAAACAATCAGAGAGGTATGAGTGAGTTGTGGTGCAGAGCTGTCCGAAGCCTGACAGCAAAAAAGGTGATGTGTCAGAATACAGTTGAGATGCACAAGCTGGCTAAGACCAAATAGACACGGCTTCCCAATCTTTTAGCACAAAAAATATGATTCTATCAAGAAAGTAGATCAGTAGTCCCCCAGCTTTTTCTCAAAAGCAACACTTTTGTCATAAGAAGACATTCCAAGGCCCCGCCGAAACCTCTTTTCCCCCATAACACCAGACCCACAAACTCATCAAAATGTGTCATTTTTTTGTATTGCAGTTTTTGAAGAGAATACAACTTAATACATTTTCAAGTCACCAAAAGTTACCGAAAACATGTGCAACTTTATGATTAAGTTTCTCAAAACATACTCCTTTTATGAGATAAAAGCTAAGAAATTCTGACAATGACATAAAAGAAAAACAAATTCAGAAATATTCACACATTGACAGTGAGTTATTGTCATTTGCTTTGTGTTTACGAAGCTGCTGAATAAAAAAATGAACCCTGTTGTCAGCTTTGAATGACAAAAGTCGTTTTTGTGATTTATTTTTCTATTTTTTGGTAAGAAGTTGGTTATGGTCTAAACAGCTTTCAGCCTCCTTTCTCCAGCATGTTTAACGCATGAATACCAGCTTGATATTCCTTTGTACTTAAGCCTTCAAGATATTGCAAGCAAACAAATGAAACTTCAGGGTTTACATTAAGTCAGAGACTGCACTCGTGATAGAGAGGAGAACCCGAACTACCTTGGACAGTCGCGGGTGACCTCAAGCCTTCATCTTGATGCTTTAAGTGTTGGCTGCAGTCTGGCAGCTCGAAAAAATGTATCCAGTAGACACTGCTGGAACATAAATCCACAGTGGATTTTATGCTACTTATAAACTTGACACATTGCCTTTAGAGAGGTCCCGGTCTCTCACACATTGTTGAATTCACGCAGGGGCAACAGGTCGATACCTAACACATGGGGGGGGGGGGGGGCGGTGGCCTTGACCTCGTGGGCTTTAGTTAATGGGACAATTCAAAGATCAAGAGTCAAAGCTCACAGTCAAGCAAACGCCTGAGAGTGGAGGGAGTGCAAAGGTCAAACCACATCCAAAGCATTTTTGAGAAGAAAACAATCGGTGGAAAATGTGAAAAATTTAGGCTGGTTTTTACAGTTTGAAAGTTTAAAGTTTGAACTCATCACGCCACTGAGCGATTGTAGAGTGGTCTGTGAAGGGATTTGAGTCTATCTATATGTGTGTGTGTGTGTGTGTGTGTGTGTGTGTGTCATTATGCGCACATCTTGGCATAGCAAAGCATTAACCTTGATGTATGCGTTCCAAGTGTTGTGGGTAAGTGCCAGCATATGTCTCTATTATAAAAAACCAAACCTTCAAGGAGCTGAGACAGAACATAATATCCCAGCGGCTCAGTGCCATTCTTTTTAGTCGCTGTCATCCTGTTTGGGAAACACAGTAACATCATTTTAATCCCATGTAGTTGAAATAAGAAAAGGGAGGGGGAAAAAAAGACCTACTACCATTAGTGTGATGAAATGCAGTAATACTACCGAGATTCCTGTGCTGCTAAAAAGTGAATGATTTCTCCAGAAGTGGGACCACTGGAGATGTCAATTTTGAGATATGATACGGATTTCAAACACTTTCATGTTTAATATCCTCTGTGGCAATTATTTATATTTTTAGGCGAAGCGGCACTGTTTTTTTCTTAAGTGGCTGTCATTAGTCTACACAACTTCTCAACAAGGGTTGTCATTCCTCATAAATTGTTATGTTCGTATCTCTCCCGAGAATAGTTTTTTGCCGCTTGATTGACACAGAAATAACAACAATAATTATGAGATCTTTTTAAAAAGCACAGACGTGGTGCTGATTGCTGACTGTCAGTTTTAATGTGATGGTGAGTTTTCCATCCATAACTTTAACAAAAGTAAGTCAGTTATGGTCTAGGCTGTCGCTGCTTTTTATTTCTTGAATGTATTTTTTTTTACAGCCAGCCTACTTCTAACATCATGTGATAGAAGACATACAGCAAAGGAAATTGTATGAAAATGTGGAGAAATAATAGAAATACCACCATTTACCTCAGATACTCTGAAAGCTTTGCTAAGTGTTTAAAAAAAAAAAAACTCCATGTGGCAGCTTTAGAATCCTGCTGCTTGTCCCTGAATTTATGAAGCGAGCTCCCTCATTGAACATTCAAAGTCATAAATATTCTGTTAGGTTTTAATCAGGCCCTGTTTAGGATCTGAAAAATACACCTAACACACATCTGACCGCTTTCACCGTGCAACTGTGAAAAGAAGTGACCTCTCCAGGGAAGTGTGGAGAGAAAGAGTGGATCTTATTTTTTCTTTCCATTTCCTGCATGAGTGGACCTGAGTGTGGGCTTTGCTCTGCTTTTTGTCTCTTCTCTCCGCTGTGTCTCTCATCTGCTCTCAGCCTTGTGCTTGACATTTCTTCTCCATATAGGTCAGTCTCCATAGGCGGCTTGGAAAGAAAGATGGGAAAAGAAAAGAAAGCTAAACACAATGCGATGCGGCGTGCCACCAGGGAATGGAGGATGATTGCCACGACTCAGACATTCTAGAAGCATTGTAAGCTTCGGCTTTATTGTCTGTTCTCTGTAAATTCTTGCGTTGATTAATAAGGAGATGCGGGATTGTGTGCTTGAATGTTGGAGAGAAACATTCATATGAAAAATAGGCAGACGCAGGCTCCTTGATTACAGCATCTTTTCATGGAGTAGGAATTGAAACAAAGAACAGATCAAATTTGATTAGTGGCATGTTCAATGAGAAGAAGCAAATGAAGAAAAATACCTGTTTTGGAGCTAATGGGAGGAGGCTTCATGAATCCTTAAGGGGTAAAAAATGACAACGGATAGAGGAAGAGAGCGGAGATCCGATCAGCCCTACACCCTCTCAATCATTCAGCTGTGAAGTCAAACACCAGCGCCTAAAGATAGAGTCATTTGTAAGATAAATAAAGCCAGATAGCAGCATGCCCCCCTGAACTAGACGGAGGAGGAGTCGCCGGGCGTCTCTCTCTGTCATCTGTCATGAGGCCGAAGCTCAGCCTAGAAACTATCAGGAAGATGATGTCTCTCTGGGGACAAAGACACTTGGGGAAATAGGCTGCTCTTAATCATCTGAGACCCACTTCTCTGGCGTTTCTCTCACTGTTACGGTACACTAACTCATGCACACATAGCGCATATATCTTCATGATGCTATTTACATACTTAGAAAAAAAAAAAAACTTACAAAATGCAGCTTGGAGCTGTCATGTTAGACTTAGAAGCAATGGCGTCTCCAAAGTGAAAGCGTTCGTTCTGTCCTTTCAGGTTTTTACGGCAGCTGTTATTAAGCAGTGTAATAACTCTCGGAACAAGGCAAGGGCCTGTGTGGCTAATTAGAGACGTGAGCTCAAACATGGCTCATCTCATCAAATAGGGGCTGGCATGCTCGAGCGGAGAATGACAGAGGGAATCCATCTCCAGTCATCTGCCCCCCCCCCTCTATTAGGGCTATATGTGTGCACCAGCCGGCCGCTGTGGGCTATTTCAGCCAGACAACAGGGAGCAGCCAGAAGGATGATCATTTGTTACCAGTCAGTCAGTCAAAGGGGCTCTGGACCACACACGGACAGGAGGTGAGATAATGTGACCTGAAGCAGATCTGACGGACACCAATTGCGAGGGAAATTAAGTGTGATCAGTGATCAATAAGCTATAGGTAGACCATGGTATGCCAAAATTGAGAGGCTTTCAGTGTCGTATATCTTTAGCCACATCATGCTAAACTGTGGGATTCCATTTGGTTCTTCCTTTAAATGGAATGGGTTGTTTGCAGGTCATTACACTTTAAAGATTGACTTTAATATTAGCTGTAAGTGAAGCAAATTCAAGTATTTGGATGAAATGTGTGTCATAGATTTGAAAAGAGGAAAATTCTTGTAAAAATGTATCTTGAAAAAGGGAATGGTACTTTGAACATGCAAGGTTAGACTGTAATACAATACAATACTGTATACAATAATATGATTGTGTTATATTTTTGTTATATATCATAATATCCATAAAGCAGAGAATGCTTATTCAAGAGGAGCAAAAACTGTACCTGACACCACAGTTACAAGTAGACCTATAATAAATGTTTGTTAGAGTTGTAAATGAAAACTAGCTAGTTGGAAAAAATATATTTTCTGTCCTTATGCCACATCTTCTTTCTTTGATGGCAGAAATGACCAAGCATGGAGTGGCTAGTCAAATCGGTCAAAAAGAGAAAATGGAAAAGAGAAAAATAATAAATTGATTAGATTTGAGCAAGGTTTCTTCTGACCAGATCAAAGAATCAGTTTGGGTATTTTTTTGTGGACAGAAGGGCGAGTTAATCACGTTGTGTCGTAGGCACTGCAGGAATGATTGCACACACGCTCTCTGGAGTTACACACCACTCGTGGATTCATTTTGAGAAGAGCCAACATTACACTGTCAAGATTTGAGGGCTGTGCACCAACTAAAGGAACTTGTGCTGCAGTTGTTGTGTTGAGCGTAACTGGTGTAAATTGATTTTACGTGGAGCCATGGTGGAGAGAGCTTTGGATCTTTGGAACCCGCCCCATTTTCATTTCTACCGTAGTTTAGTATAGATTGACTTTCTCCATCATGTAGGCAAGCGATTCACACATCTTCTCTGGATACTTCGCTTTACTCCCACAATACAAACCATGTTTGTTGGGTTAACTAGCGACTCTCAATTGCCCAAAAAAGTGAGTGTGCACGGGTGTCTGTTTTGTTATTGTCTGTTTGACCCTGCGATGGATAAGCACCTGCCCAGGGCGTACCCCAACTTTTGACAAATGACAGCTTGGGCATGTTAAGCAGGATACACAGAAATAAATTAATGTGATATGCATAGTCTAATCACATCAATAAAGTAGATTTCATACATTTCAAGTAGATTGTAGGTTTGCAATTTTACATCTAGGCAAATCAGTAAATTCAAAATATCTAAAGTAGACACTCAGAAACTTGCATTAAAGAAAAATTGTGCATTTTTAGGATGATGGAAGCGTTGTGTTTTAGCTGGATGCATAGTTCAATGGTATATTCAGATACCAAAATTCTCTAGATTTCAAATATATCAGTCAGAGGTTAAGTGCTATTTGTTAAAGGTTTTACATGTGTAATAAGACTTATCAGAGATTACAGTTTCTTTATCTCTGTTTGTGCAAATAATCAAATTACTGTGCGAATCGTTACGGTCATTATCCCTGTTATCTCTGTTAGGCCACCCAGAAAAAGCAAACAGCAAGAACGTCTTTCGCTGACTAATTCAAAATATCTCCAAAAACAAGGTTTTGGTTCCACACAGATAGGATTTGTCTTTAGTTTCAGCTCAATGTGAGTTGGACTAAGATTATCTTGTTTTAGTGAGACACACAGCACTAGAAAAAAAAACAGCGAGAACTTGTTTTTTCAAGCATGCATTTGTTTTATTTGGATATGAATAACAAGAACAACAAAGATCAGTGTGTGTGGGATTGGGGTTGTTACATTATGGTAACCATTCTGCTTTCAGACTTTTTTTTTCAGACCTTTTCTTTTCTATATGTTTGAAGGAAATGGAACAAAAATATTCAATTGAATAATAATCGAATAATTTTGACCCTCTTTTGAACTGGATTACAAAAACTGAGAATATTCTCTTTTGCTGGTTGAGATGGAAACATAGAGATAAATATATTACTTTTTTCTTTGCTTCTAGTTTCCCCAAGAAATCATGAGCACAAATAGGATTGCAACCTTGATACATTTTCAGTAATTACATTTTAATGACAAAATCAATCTCACAATGAAAACATTTGAGTTTTGATTGTTTATGGAAAACATGTTATTTAAGATGGAAGCCCTGATGTACCTGTAAGTCTGACAGATTGATAAACTGTGCAGTTTTTGCCTCTCCAACCTAACAATTATTAGCAGTATACAGCTAGAGGATGGAGTCAAATGTCTTTTTCAGTTCAAGATGCCAGGCACAATTTCAGGATTTGGAAATTCAGTGGAAAAAAACAAAATAAACTAATAAAAACAGAAATGATCATTAGTTTATCGTGGATCATGATCTCACTGTTATGGCCTAGTGGGGGCAGTAAGCCACCAGAAACAGATGACTACTCAGTGGAGACACAAGGATGTTCATGGGGTAACTAGCATCTCTCTGTTCCTCCCTCACATACATGCAAGAACATAGACACCAGTAAAAGAATAGGAGTGGTATCAGAGAGATTGTAAGAGAGAAATAGAATAAATAAAACTGCACTCACTGTCAGTTTAAGGACACAATTAATAATGCCTATGTTTAAGTTCTCCTTAAATGCTGACATGTAAAGTAAACAGTCGGCGGATGGGTGTCGGATGGGAAAAAGCTGCACAGAATTTGGCATGTAAAGATAATACTAGGGAATCCGACGGTGGGCCGAAAGACAAAGTGGGACTTCAATTAATATTCCTGTGCTGAGAAGTCAGCTTGATTTTAGGCCGGTCACGATGGCCTCCTGGCTGCCTCTCTCTCTCCACCCTCTGCCTCACAGAAGTCAGATAATTACCTATTTAGATTTCACCCTGACAGCCTTTCAGCTGAGAGCGAAGGGGAGCCGCAGTGTGGGGAAGATATTGAAACGACGGGGCGGGGCGGGGGAGGGGTGCGGTGGGCCGAGACAGTAATAAACTATCTGGAAAATTAATACACCATTGTTTAACACGTGTACGAAATGTACGAAATCACTGACAGTACCCGCGGAGGTGCGTTCCATGCAGTTGAGGAAATTTTGATTTTGAGCTTCCCGTGACTTTAAAAGGACATCTGTTTCCCACTAAAAGGCAGCTAACAGATGTACTTTGATGAGTGAAGTGCAAGCTAGAGCAATTGGAGGCTGATGTGCATTGGCTGATTCATCTAAATCAGTGGCAAAAGAGGGGGACATTTGTTTTCAGCGGAGTTGGGCCATTCATCAACGGTGATTGATAACCACCAACACTGGACTGCCTCGGGTGGAGCTCATCCATTTGGTGCCAATCATTAAGGTTTGCCAGAGAAATTCACTGTGCCTTCAGCACCAAAGTCTGTCAAGGGTGTAACTTTTCATACTTGAAGGTATAAAATGCAAACTGTTCTCCGACACATATCTGTATTTGGTATAAGATCCAACAATAATGATGCTACAGCATTATCGTATTTGTAATACGCACCACAAAAGGCAATATCTTGGAAATTTTCGTGGCATGTGAAGTGGTAGATGGAAGCGAGCTCGAGTTGCTTTAAGTGAATAAAATGGACACACCGAATCACAAAAGAGTGAATGTGTGTGTGTTGCCCGTGTTGTCCGCCTGCTGCTATCAACCGAGAAGAAAAAAGGAAGAAAAGAGCTTTTACTTTCCTTTTGTGGTTCTTTCTGTATGTGCACTTTTGTCTCGCTGCTGTTTGTTTTGTTCCTTTGTTTATAGGTAATTTTTTCTCCGGCTGGCCACTTTGCACAGAAACCGAGACTTTACCCCGCTCACAAGGCTGAAAGATGTTTTGTCATCATCTGAGTTTAGACGTCTTTCTTGTTTTAGGATATTGTTTCTGTTTCTTTCAGAACAGTATTACAAGCTAATTAGTGTGTTTTTTTGTTACGGTTTGCATGTTCTTGCAGATCATTTGAGCTAATTTTCTTTTTTTCCCTGTCAGTGACTATATAACTGCTGGTAACTATTAGTTCTGAATATCAAGCAGAATATGAAGGAGACTGTAAGGCAACCATGTTATTTTCTCCCCTTCTTATATAAAGAACATACTTTCTTTAAATTTCGTGCATTTCTGAAAGTGCTGACACGGTGTTCAAAATGTCCACTCTTCCACCCACTGACTCGCCTGTCCAGCATATCGGAAGTTAGCATTGGATACAGTGAGACGACTGATGTTAAATTTAGGACCCCATCTGAATATAGCCATCCTTTATAATTATGCACTGTTAATTTACAGGTAAGTGTTGCAAAACTAATACTGGCAGTATATATATAAATGGCAATGTGCTGTTTTGGTTGAGTACTTATTGTAATTTACATCTTTATACTTATACACTGTACATTTGCGGTACATTCACTGACAGCAGTCGTAGTTACATTATTATAACAATTATCATAACCTTTATTTAACCAAGAACAAGTCTCTTTTGCAAGCGATGCAGTCCTAGTTGCATTATGTTCAGTCCTTGTCTTTGTACAAGCTTTTATTTTCCCCCTCCACAAAGCTACAAAGTTTATACTTTTCAAATAGTTTTAATATGCACTTACTGCCATTGCAGTGCCTTTTTTCTGAATAAGAAAAAGTTTCCTCTTGTGTGCTTTCTTCCACAATCCCCCCTTTAGACACACATCATGGCAAAGTTTGTGTTTGTTACAATGATTAGAGTTTAGGATAAGAAGGGATTAGATCTCTGAATGACTCCATAATTGGTTTTGGCCCTCACTGTATATGTTTTGGATGATCAGGAATGTTCAGTCTGTCAGAAAAGTATAGCCGAGGGACTTGAGGAAAGAAATCCAATAATTGACTCCACTTATTTGTGGATGTTTTATGTTTGTTGTGTGTCATTATATTGCTACCTGTAGTCATAACACTTAGGCTCATTGCCTTGATTGAGGAAATGACATCTTCAGTCAAGGCAATCCAGGCAAACCTGAACTATAAATATTCCTTTCTGTCGTAAAATTGCCTGCTTTACTTGCTAAAGTGCATTATGTGACTTGAACTGTAATCTCAGGGTGCAGATAATCTAACACTTGATTGCAGAGGATATTACTCGATTTATCATTATTGTTTGTGCTCTGTGTTAGTTGGAAGCAAGTGGAAAATGTGTTTTATGCAACATTTTGAAAAAGGTTAGTAATTCTAGTGCTATTCGGAAGTAAATCCTTTCATTTAACAATTTCAGAGATATTTTTCCGTACACATGGATTACCCAGACACTGAGCATATAAATACTGCACGATGACTGTAAAACCAGTATTTTATCCTAAAACTGACTCATGTTACCTCATTTCGGAATTAACATTGTTGCTTTTTTATTCCAACATACATTTAAAGTGACTTTATTTCTTCCATATTTTTTAATAAATGCTTTTTTTTAGAAATCCAGTGCTAAACCTGGCCCTGCCTTGGAAATCTATTAAGCAACATTATCTCCTCAGAGAGTAGATGAAATAATGAGACATCATTGGAAGGTCTCTGCATCTCAAGCTACCAGAGGGCAAAAACTCAGTTGGGAGTCTTCACCAATACGTTCCTGCCACTGACTATCCAGACTGTTTTATTCATACACTCCAATGCAGATGATACGAAATGCACAGAAGAAAGAAATAGAAGACTGAATGGATTTTCGATTAACAAACCAAGCACAGATCACTCGTGGGATCCTGTGGCACAATTTCAATGCAATTGGTATGCAAGAGCAAATCTAATCATTATTGTCAGGCGATGTTAACTGAATGCACTTTAACAGATGTCATTTTATATTCAGAATGAATAATCATCACGGAAAGAGAACAAATATTTAGACCAATGAACAGTTTCTATGATATGATATGACACACTGGGAAATAAACAAATAACACTGCTTCTACCACAATTGTGCTGAAAATAATCAGTTTTCTGCCTTTTTCAAGGGGTTTTCCCTAAAAAAAGCCTTCTTTCCATAAATTTTTATCATGCACAATTTAAATATCCTCTGGGCCTTTGGGCCATGGAGTTATCCATGTCATGCCAATTACAAGGAGACCTTTAGTGTTTCTTTTTTTTCTTCAAATTACTTGATATTCCATTATTAATGCATACAGACTGTCATTATCCACACGCATATTTCAAATGAATCATACACTGTTAAGAGATGCATGACATATAAATAAGTTCAGATTGTAACTGATGGTATATCAAACCATTTTCAACTACACCAAAAAAGGTTTCGGAAGATTTCGCTAGCACATAAAAAGTACCAAAGTTAGATTTTTTCGTCTTATTTTATGAAATGTACTTTTTTTTTTGTTTTAAAAGATCTTCCATTAAGTTATTCTATCATTAGTATCCTAACATTCCAAATAATGACCAGGCTCACATCCACAGCTCCCAATGTCAAATAGAGAGTATCATAAGTTTTGAACGGTAAACACGGGAAAGCTACTAATGGAGGGGGTTTCTGTGTTTATACTCCTTTATCACGGACAGAGAAGCAAAAAGAAGAGGACCTCGAGAAAGTAAAAGTGTAATGGTATATTGTATTTCAGCAGTGTTGAGTAAATGAAATTTAATTTGATCTGTGCCTCTCTCCACTGTAGTCATTAACCATCATATGAAAGAGACACCACAGTGGAAGTATTCAATCTCCAGTGATAGAAAATAGCTCACAGGCATCAGATTGAAAAGCAGTGCAGAACTTTTGCTTTGCAACACACTACAGCTAAATGTGGCTTATTCCATGAAAGCTCTTAGTGAAAAAAACAACAACAAAAAAAACATTCTGATCATTCATGGTATCATCTGGGTCCAAAATGGACAGAACAAGTAATTCTTCTTACACTGGTTGTATCAAAACATGAAATTAAATTAACGAATTGCCCACTCAGAATTCAAACTCTACCCTCCTTCACCTGCTATTGTTATGGCCAGTTATTGACACTGACACAAAATCATTTTTTTAAATATATCTGTAACGTAAATGTTTAGTGTCCCAAGTTGAATAACAAGATCCAATCAAATGGCAATGTATTCACTGCCCCTGTGCTAAACCTCAATGTGTTTCTTTTTGGCTTAAAAATGTAAATCCAATAGCAGAATTTGTGGGCAACTTACCAAATAATTGATGAAAACTTATCTAGATTTTTGAGGGATTTCTTCATATTTTCTGTACCCTCTGGATTTCTGATATAAAAAGCAGCACGTTTGTGATGAGTACCTTTATATTCAGTTTTCTTTGTGTTTCTACATTTTGTTCCAGCAGTTTGAGGCATGTTGACTTGTAGTTACAACACTTCTGGGTAAACACCTCTATCCCATCTGGTTTGCCTCATCATTTTTCTCAGTCCTTGTATATGTGGCATTTTCCCAACTTGAGATGCTTTCATAGCTTATTTGTGGATCAGCTACACAATATGGCTGAGTTTGTGTTCTTGAATTAAACTAATCTGAAGCAATCTTCAGATGTTCTCCAAAAAAGTAAATCAAATCGGTCACATTTCATCAAACTGGCTTGAAGCAAATAAACTGGGGAGCTCGGAGCTCATGGATGTGGGTTTATTGTTTTTCAGCTCTGACTGGAAACAGCTGTGGAGTGAAATTATGTTATTTTTCTCAAAATCAGACGCGATCAACAAAGTTGTTTTCGTTCCCTCCAATGTGCATCAAGTCATGGTCAAAACACCTCAAGTAAATGCACAAACCTTTGTCCGTATTTTCTTTTTTTCAATTACCTTTACTTATTAATATACTATAGATATAAAAAACGGGTTCAGCAGTGGAATCCAGGCAAAGATTGGGCTGTTTTACTAATTTCTCCTTCTACTTCTGACAACTTTTAACAACTGTTATATCCCTGCCAATAGAGAGGTTGATTACAAGTATAGGAATAACTGACTTGACTTTTCCTATTGTACTAAACAGAAAAACAGAAGTGAATCTTCAATTATAGCAATTTATTTACAATGTTCTCCCATTAACTTTGATACTATATATGTATAATATATAGTATTATAATATATATGTATGTATAATAAGTATAATAATATAATAATATGTATAATAATATATATGTATTAACATCAATAACAATAAGAAACTTTAACCTAGCATTTTCCAATTTTCTGCACTGTTGAATGATCTGAGAGTTGAGTCCAGCGCCACATTGTGATACTAATGCCTGATTGGAACATAAACTGCCTTGTTGAAGTGTCATTCAACTGATGGCACAGAGAGAAAACACCTTTAGTTCTACGTTGCCCTTGGCATACCTTCATCTTCATGCTGGAACAGAGAATTATGGTTGTTTTACATTGTTGCATAATTATTCATTTGAGCAGGCATCAGGTCATGTTGACATATATTATTCAGCTCAGCCATAAAAGAGAGGTGCTCCAAAGTACTTTCATAAAAAAGTTTTATTTTATGGAATTAAATACTGCACAAAACCGAAGATTTATTCACTGAGTATTTTTCACTCATACAAGTTCTTGTACTTTTCTGTTTCCATTATGAAGTCTTATCATGTATTTTCATTGTGAAGTGGTTCAGATATCTAACCTACAATTATGTTTAGACATCTGATCCTTGTTTATATTTTCGTTGAATCCAGTATTCCTCTCCATATGTGAATGAAAAGATTTTCTTGTTTAAAGCAAAGATTTGTATTGAGGGGTAGTTTTTAAATATATTTGCAGTTGGATTTAATCAAATCTGATTAAATATCTGATTAGATACAGGAGAAATTCTCATGAAGGGAAAGAGTGAAAGTTCACCACCGAAAAACTATTCAAATCTAAAAAGAGTAAATGCGATTTGAAAGAAAAAATATATATACATGTACAAATCTGACTTTTTCTGAATGGTGCTGAATCGAATGTCTTTTTTTTACTAATATGTTTATTTTGAGGTTAGGTGTTTTTGGGATTAACATTTTTTTAATGGCTGTGTTTGTGTGAACTCTGTTGAAGAGGCCTTCAAGGGCCCCTCATTAACAACAGAGAACAGAAAACTCTCTCTTGAAGAAAAGTTCCTTTTTCATTCCGGATCTCAAGCAAAAACTTTTCTATTAGAATGTTGTCGACTTTTTAAAGATGTTAAGGACAAATCCCATTCCAAAGAGGATGAAAAGGCTTTTAGCAACTCTGATTTTCAATTGTCAATTTCTTAAGAATTCTCAGTTGATTTCAGGGACAAAGAGCTTTCTCTCTGAGCAGCGTGAGGTGAAAAGAGTATTGATGGCGTCTTCCCTTGCAGAGGCAGTGAATGTAGAAAGTGCGAATTTTGCAGGGTGGATATTTTCTGATTGAGAGCAGAGACAGCACATGATAGCTTATCAACAGGTGAAGTTCACACCACCCAGACACTGTGGGGAAAGAGCCTCTTCCACTGGCATTCTCATCGGAGAATATTGCTGTACAGGGATGAGATGAGGGCGAGGCAACAAGCCCCTCTTATCTTCATTTTCTAAATGAAATGACAAGGAGAGGCTGCTCAGAAGACATCACTATCGCCTATACAGAGGGTAACAGGAGCCATTAGGATCTTGAAGATGCCTTCCTCCTATCTCTGTTTATCATGTCAGAACACCAAGCGACTAAGGAAAAAGTAGAATGTATAATGTCTTATAGCCGGAAGAATTTAAGAACGACAAGCTGCATAATTGAAAAAAGGGATTTCTTTGTTTTGTGATGCTGATTAGAGAATGTGATAGTGCACTTAGTGGTCGTTTAGCAATATCAGATGGTACCCGTTTGATGAAGGGATTAATTCCTCTTTCAATCTGTTTTCTTGGTGTTCATCTTTGTTAAAAATCTAAGCCAAGTTCACTTACGCTTTTATCATTTTTTTTATCTTCAGAGAGCATTGAGAGGCAGCAAAAACCAATAAAGATGTGGGTGCAAAACCGATAGTCAAGCAGATTCAACAATTTTGTAAATTGGGGGGTTTTATTCTTATGTTACATCAATCATTTAAGCCATCTAAGCACTTAGAAAAGCATCCATAACATTTTCCAAGGTTGCTTTATTTATCGATGCTTCGATATCCCATTTGTTAAGCTATAAAGGAAAATAACCGCTTTTTTTACGTCAACCAACAAAGCCAGGATTCAAATTGTGAACAAACTGCAAGAGCAGATGACAAAAAAAAACAAACAACAAAGACTCGTCACAGTAATGATCTTAGTGTATCATTTTGACAGCATCTTAAAGTTTCTCCTTTCTTTAATCATCAGTCACTCTGAGTTGAGTTTTCTTTCTGTAATATAGACATTATGTCTCAGTGTTATTTCATTGGCAGAAAAGAGGAGTTTTTTCATTGAGAGAACAATTTACCCTCAGTGTGTTTGTCTTGTTTTTTTTCAAAAAAGAGAATGAAATCATTATCAACATAGAGCCGAGAAATTGTTAGTCAGGCAACTAAAAAAAAGAAGAAAAAAAGTCAGTCATGTGGGAATATGCAGCAAAGACTCTTGGCTGATGCTTGAAATAAAAATATGCCTTTAAGGGTGAGATGGTACATGATTATTTCATTTTTATGACTTTTTGGAGGTTCTGAAATATTTCCACTGTGTCTTTGAAAAAGAGATGATAATTAGATCAGGGAGCACAGGCAAATAAAAAGACACATTATCTTTGGTAAAGACAAAACTTTGGTCACGTGTATTTATTTAAAACTGTATAGACAACAGCAGGAAAACCTTGTTACTTCTATCATTAACGAAAAAGTTAAACTTTTGTTTGAGATTCAGTTCTTAGCTGCCTCTGCAGTCTCCAAACCCCATCAGCAAAAATCAAACCAGGAATACGTATCTGAATCTGTTTCAACTTTGCAGAGTGCTGGAACCCAATTTGAATGTGCTTTGGTTGATAGGACCACTGTTGTACATTCAGAGAGCATGTAGCTTTGGAAATTCATGATTTGAATTTAAAATGGATTCAGTATTCTTCATTTCAGTAGTATTATACAGTTGTATTATATATTCTATGGCCTTGTATTTTTAATTCACAAAAATGTGACTTTTATTTCCTCAATTTCAGTATTTTTAGGTCAGAGATAGGAAAAAAAATAACCGTGGGGTTAAGGAGTTAAATTAAAGACTGACAATGATATAATAAAGGCCATCCAAAGACAATATTGGTAATAGTAAATGGAATGGCTGGCTCCGGACCAACACTCAGTCTTGTGGTTTATGGAGTGTTTCCAGGTTCCTGCTTGTGTCTCATCTTTCCGATAATAACTAACAATGCTCAACAATGTCCATTAAGGCTGTAAATGTGATGTATTGATAATTTTCAAAATAAATGGAACACACTGGTAATGAGATCTATTCATACTCTACACATCTTTGTGCTGCACTATTGAGAACTTTGTGAGTGTGGTGATAATATATCCATAAAATCAGCTTGCTGTCTCCCCTTCGCATTGAACTGTTTAGCTGAGCATGACACAAATTCATGTAACAACAACAGAAGATGACCATTACCATTTTCTATGTTACTAACTTGTGTTAGTATACTTTAAAATCAGTATGACCCTCCTATCCTTCTTTTCAGCAGCAATGTTCAAATGGTTGTTTTAAACTGCAAATCTCTGAAGGGCTTACATATAACGGAAGCTACCACTTTGTCCTCAAATCCAATTTAGACACCACTCTGGAATTCTTGATTAGCCTGATTAAAGACAATTAGGCCATAAGTTTGTGAAATATTAATGCACCTCTTAAGTCTTCCTGTCTTTTTCAACAAGATGATGTTCAGAAGTCCTTTAGTGGGAACAACAAAGTTGTTTTTAGTGGGAGCAACAAAGTTGTTTTTTTGCTCAGCCTGGAAGAAAATGTCTGAAAGCAAAAGCATACACGTACAGCAGTTGGGATTTCTGTGTGTTCAAAGCCATGATGGAGGACATTTGGTGTCTTTTAGTTTCACTGCAATTACCGAGCGAGGTTTTTACTTCATGTCCTCACTGAAAATCAAAAGAAAACATTAGATACAAAGCGACACGGCCCAATTCAAAAGCACACAGTGCATCCCTGTGTACGCCATTTTGTCATCCTCTTTTCTTTTTAAAGGTGAAGCAACCATCTGACAAAAAATGGCTCACTAAATGCCTCCACGGTGCTGTGCTGCTCTCCCAACAATGTTAATAGTGCTGCTCTCACATTGTGGTGCCGTCTGTATTGTGGCTGCCCATTGAGAGTGTGCCATGAATTTGACTGCAGATTGAAATATCTGCTCTCTTATTTTTTCCATCTTAAAATCATCCCTTTCTTGCATCCTGGGAATGTGAGGCTCACATAAGAGGAATGTTATGTGAGCTGTTAGTGGATTTGGTACTCTTTGAGCATGTTCTGCTAGCTGTCCACAGATGTAAGTAATACAGGTAGTATCTGCGTTATATTGTGCGCCCAAATTTGACTCTGACCTTAGTTTAAGTTTTGAATGTATTGCAAATAGCTTTCAGAGCTGTATTTATACAATACCTTGATAGCACAATATTTCTAGGGCTGTTTGTATGTTCTGAGTGCCGATGCTTGTTTGTATTCTATTAAGAACTACTCAGAGCTTATTATCATGCCTGAAAAGACGAGGGGTCAATATTTCTCTCGTTCTGCACTGAATTGAAAACAACCAGACAATAGATTCTCTCCGCATACTCATATAAACATAATTTGTCACCAGGAGGGCAAAAGAAATTAGGTTTCTGTGCTGTGCGAGATAAACAAAAGTGCTGGTATAACATGAATACCTCACACATCGATAGGTCAAATGACCTCATTTTGGAAAGGAATTCTTGGATGTCTAGTTGTCTACAAAAACAATCATTAAAAAAAACATGCCTTTCATTATAAATAGCCTCCAGCTTTCCCATATATCTGTCCTCAAAACTACATTTATTTAAATACAAATTTGTTAGCCAGTTGGTGTGGTAGAAATATTTGATAAAACCTAGCCTGTCATCAGCTCAGGCTGAAATGAATATTTTTGGGAAAAAAGAGTTGCTTATTTACTCAGATGACTTTCTCATTTATTGTAATTCCAAACCTTATGCTGAATATATATTCTGTACGTACAGCCTTTCAACCTTTCATGTATGAGGAATAAAATGTATCTATTTCAATCCAGTCTCATACCTGACCAGTGTTATTAATAATAAGTCATTTATCAACGATTCCATTTTAAAAATGTATATGAAGGCATGTCTTTGATTGGTGATGTAAAGGGGGTTCACTTCAGATGAAGGAACACTGTAACCCTGGATTTATAATAAAGACAGGTCCAGAACAAAAAATAAGGGGTTAATGATTGAATATCTCTTTGTTACTTGCAGCCTGTGACATATTTCTTCCCTTTCAAATAGTCACATCTTGGAAATATGCTAAAAATAAAACCTCTCAACATATATTACGTTTTTTCCCCTTCTAGGTGATACCTAAAAAGCACTTAGAAGAAAACGGTGCTTGGTGCATGGTGTGCAGTGAGTACCTGGAAAAGAAGAGAAAAAAAAACAAGTTGCAAACCTACACACAAATCTACAGAGATAACCAGTATGTAAAAGGGAGATATTTAAAGAATAGGAAAAGCAAATCCCGCAAAGACCTGTCACAAAACCTGAGACATGAATCCGATCGTTCATTTTATCCAAACAGTTCACTAAAAATCAGCGGATTGCTGAGGTGTGCCAAATTCCACAAGAACTGGACTGAAAGTCAGTGACAACAAGTCTTTGAAGTGGTGAATACTCCCCAGATCCCAGAAAGGAATATTATTGAAGCAGTGTGGAATGATCCAAAATGTCAGCTAACATCTGAGGCTTTGGAATCTCTTTAAGGAAGCACAGAGAACTATTCCTGAATAGTACTGAAAGAAATTACAAAAAAGCTAGTCTAAGTCTGTTGAGACTGCTTTGAACAATGAAGTGATCAAATAAAGGAACAATTCCATTTGTGGTTTTGGCTTAGGAAAGAAACTTTAATTTATATTTACAAGTATCAATTCATAGCTGCTCTACAGCTGAATCTGTGCAGATTTTACAGTGAATCTGCATAATAATAATAATAACTTTCACTTTTATCTTGTAAGATTTTTTCACAAATGACCGAATAAGTAATAACACAGTCCTAGAACAAGTGTTTACTTAAACAAAATGACTTTTTTTCCCCCCTCTCTGGGTTCTGGCAGGGATACTGGAACAGCTGGGGGTTTGACTGATGCAAGACTCTGCCGCTAAGCATTAATTGTACAGACTCCCCTGACATGAGGGGGAATATTGCGAGCGGGAGCAATGGACTGTGTCATTTTAATGTCCAATTTCAGCTTGAGCTCAGACCTCCTGCCAACCAAATCAATTGCTATTTTACTGCTGGGCATTTGTAGATGAGTAATGTCACATAGAAGAAGCAATAAGCCTTAATCAGGATCTCATTGTTTTATTCACAGAAATGTGAACACATCTACAATACAGATTAAATATATGTAATTCAGCTTCAGTCAAATATTTTCCTCCACTTAAGACATAAGTTGACACCTCTCGGCCACTGTACATATTACCTATTTTAAGCCACACACCAGATTTGAAAAGTAAATTTTTTCGTGATATATACTATACTTTTGTACATTCTGGACGCATCAGATGTTTTTGTGCTTTAACAACCAAATCGGACATATTGGATCAATGTACTTTTGAAAACTGTGGCATTTAAAAGATAATACGGCATTGGCTGGTGGCTGTTTAGAAACCCTACTAATGTAAGGTAGACTGTGTACATTTTATGAACCCTTTGATAACCAGAAGTTAAATTCAATAGATACTAAAATCGTCAGTTTCAGGGCTGACTGTGCTTCTTCATAGATGTTGTCACAGTGAATACAAAGCTATTAATTGTTTTTGCTTTCACTTTGCTTGCATTAACTACAACCAATGTAGATTTACAACAAATTCTGTCTTCTTCTTGTTCTTTTTAAATAAGCTGCTATTGTCTAAGTCAGACATCGCTGAATGACCACAACAGACAATAATGATCAAATGAACCTTTGAAAATCTAATTTCACAAAAATTAGTATGCTCAGCAAATATAAAAGAGTACTGCTCTATAAAATCCATTATAAGAAATCTCAGAATGCCCTGATTGTTTAATGGTGAATCACCATTTTTTTTTAAAACACACCCAGCCAAAGAGACCTCATGTTCCCTCTGACTTTCCAACCAGGGAATATTGTAATTGAAAGATGGTTATAATAGAAACATTAGAACAGAAAGCAGTTTATTCACTTTACTGACAGCGAGCAGTCTTTTCCAATTTAATCTAGTGAAAAGTTTTGGAATCATAGGGGACAGGCTGCCAGTGCAACATTTAGCACAGGTAACATCACTCTAAGACCAACAATTCATTCTGAATCAAGAATTCGAGTGCAGACATGTTTTTTGGCTCATATGAGGACAGAGGCTTAAAGCAGAAAATGTCAAAGCTTGCGGAATATTTTCGATGTGAGATGACATATTCAAGCTGTCTAACTTGTATAAATTAGACATTTAAATGGAAACTGAATAGCTTTATCGTTAAAATGTAAAAACCGTCTGACCATGACTATTTAAAACAAGGACTCACATTTTAAAGCCGGCAAAGTCTGAACCAAAGATGACAGAGAGCAGAATATCTTAATGTCATCAGCTATTAAAATGACACATTTGAGAAGAAACAAACAGGAAACAGAAATGACAACACAAATGATGTGACTCCAGAAAAAGAAGATATTATCCAATATTTTTTTTCAAACCAAATCTAAATTTAAAATCTCTTGTCAGTTTTGATTGAATCAATTTTCAATCAGTATAAGCCAGACTTGCAGCTTGTCTTCATGTAATTTAAGTAATCCGTCCGCCAGTTTAATTAAAAATCATTCAGGAAACTTGCATAAGTCTTTAATTCTGTTCCATGTCATTGTGCATTAAAGATTTATTTGCTATCTTATCAAACTTGCAGCTTGGTTGTTAAAGTCCACAGCCTGATACTGATACTGGAGAGATCTCATGGTTATGTGAGAGCATTAATTGGCGATGGTGGCAATTGGCAACAACCTGTAGAGAACAGACAACAAGCCGCAGGGTCTTGGTTTTATCCAGGAGATGGATTAATTGATTTATTTATTTAGTTCAGCTGGATCTGGCACTAAAATGCCTTGCTCATTTATTAGCCTCCAGCTATGGTTATCCATTCCAAGACTAGTATGCCAATTAAAATCTGTTATCAGTCAGAACTGACAAAAGTGTAAACAGGGGTTACTTGTTTTGGTTGTCATTAATGTTTTGAGATACTCAGAGGAGTTAATTAAACATCCAAATTCAGTGTCAGTGGGATTACATGAGCAAAACAATGTCCCAACAGAATTAGTTGTTGAAAAATGAATATTAAACTTTAATATAATGCCATTCATTTTCCAGAATTACATGATTAAATGACAACAACATTGATCTTCAATTTGACTGATTCTTTTACAGAATGGAACCAAACACAGTAACTTTTCCTAAGTATACGCCTCATATTTAAGTCTTAAAAAAAAAAAAACTTCATTCATATATTCTGTTCAAAAATACAATTTATCCAAGCATGTGGTTTTTCTTTTTGTCAGTGCATGTTTAAATTTGCATAGAACTATATATATAAGACAAGAAGTATAAAAAGGGGAGAAAAAGGAGCAAATGAGGCAAACATTTGAGTAATTACGGTTTCAAAATGGAAACATTTTTTCCTGGCAACAGTACTGCTCACTTCAGCTGCTGGGTGATGTTGTATTTGGTTGTTTTTAATCTTATTATTTGGGCTTCTGCCTTATTAGCCCCTGGGGTTTTTTGTGAATCAGCCTGAATTCTCAGCAGTTGCACAACACAAATTAAACGTACATATTTGATGTGATTAATATGTATGTTCATCTAATTAGACCGAGTAGCCTCATCACTTAGCTGTGATTGTAGCTACATTAATGTTGATTAGCCATTACATTTGAAAATCAGACCTCTTATTTGTATGTGTGAATGATAGATTTGCTTACATTAGCTGTTTGCTGTTAATATGGGACATTTCCTTTCCATGAAACAGAGAAGGCACTTCTTGAAGGGAACCAGTGGATCACAACTAATTTTGTTGGTCAAAAGTGATGTTTTACCAACCCAGAAAAAATCTCCAACCCAAAAAAGTTAAATGTGCTGCATGTGATGCTGGTCCCATGGTGGTTTGCCATTAGTAAAAGGAGCACTTAAAGTTGACAAAAGTAGGGCAAAAGCAGTTAAATCTCATTCTGTCTCTTCTGAATTAACGTAAATGTGATGGTAAAATGCTTGGGGTCTTTAATTTTACATGGTTGCTTATGGAATAGAAATGCTTGAGTCTTCATGAAAACATTTGAAGAGAGAGAGAGAACTGAGAGTTGTTGATTCGGGAGGGCAGTGAAATATGTCAGGTGTTTGAGAAAAACAAAATCTTCCCTCTGGCATTGTCTTTTTGTTGGCAGCCAAAGACAACTCATGCACTGCCCCCAGAATCTGTTGGTTTGTAGAATGTTAAGAGACATAGTAGTCATGAAAGAAATAAAATAAAAAAACCTGAACGGCACCACTTGCTGCCTTTTGCTCTGACTAGAAAGAATATATTGTAATGAACAAAGAAGGCTCTCATCATCACCAGTCACCTGCATTGACAGGCCACAGAATTCATTTTTCTCCTTGAATAAAATGACATTGCTCATTCTTTTCCTCTAACACAATTAGTTTGACTCTAATTCAATTCATTCTGTGGTATTCAGGGCGACATATCCTCAGTGATGCTATAGTTTTAAAGAAATTAAATTTGACTGGTAAGTGTCTCTGAGTCCTTTAATAAGAAGAACTAATATAGGAGTGTGTAGCTGAGCCTGTGAGTGTTGTCAACGTGACACTCAACAGGATCCCCGTTAGTCCAACGACGTTGAGCAATTTAGCGGGGCTGTGTTTCTGCTACATAAAGATAAAAGGGAATAAAGGCTCCACATCATTAAATCTACTACATTAAGTTAAAGTCTTTGGATTAGCTCAGTTGTCAGGGGATGTTAACACAATGACAACAGGCCTTAGGGGAGCGCAGGTGACTGCCATCACAGAGCTCAAGTAAAACAGAGCTTATTTAGATGTGGGCAAAATTAATAGTCTCCAATAAGGTCAGTCCCTCAGTCTCTGGAGTCTGTGTCATTTGCATCCCACTCGTTATTCTCTGTTTGCAGTAATCCCTTTGTGATGATCATTGATTTATCATTGATTCGAAGAATATTGGAAGGTTTGAGAGGTTTCTGTTGGTCCCTTAAACCTTCCCAAAGATGGTCCATTCTTTTGTGCGTGGGACTGTCCCTTAAAATATAACGCCCTTGGTTATTTGTTCATGCGAGTGCTCCTTTTTCACAATTTAAACAAACAGTTGTGACAGCATTTGCACATAAAATGTGAAAGTGACATTTGTTACGGTGACAGGTGAAATATTCAGAAAAAAAAGCACCTCAGGGTCAGAGGATGTGGGTCATAGTCAAGTATAGGAACAACAATATGTTTGCTTTTGTTTTTGGTTTGACATCTATTGCGTAAAAATAACTGCTTGATGTTGAAACTAAATTAATAAGCAATGAACCTGAAGGAAAACTACTAAGTGTTGTAATTTATCATCTGCCTATTTGTGAGAAATCATACAGTTTTTAAATGATATTTATATTAGTAAGTTATCACTTACGAAAAGTTATCAAGGAACAATTCTCAACTTACAAATGCAATTGGTAGGTTTTTAAACAAGCAACTTATCAAATACTTTATGCGAGCTTTGACACTGTCATGTTCAATATTAAATATACCAACTAAACATAAGACGTCATGTCTATATTGAAGACCACTTCAAAGCCAACATGCGTTCAAATTTTGAACTTCGGCTGGCTTTCGGTGTCTAACACAGGCGCAGGAACATTGTTTTTACCAACATATGAATATAAATAATTTAACCTCCATATATTTTTCTCTAAAAATATAACCAAGCTATTTCAAAATGCAGTGGGATTTCCTTAAACATTTGAATTACTGTAGTTGATCTTTTCAGTGTTTTGTCCACACAGTTTCTAGTCTCAGTTGGCAGAAAACGTTAAACCTTGAAGGGCTCTTTGTGAAAAGAAAAATCTACGCTGACATTATTCCCTGTTGTTAAACAGCAATGCAACACAGGCAAATTTTAATATCACTACCAAAAACATTTATGGGGACATCCGGCGTTGCACTGAAAATCTCCTCGCATCATAATCTTTTTTCATTCCAGTTATTTTATTAACTCAGTCATTCTACATCTAACCCAATAAAACACAATATTTTCAGACGGCCTGATCATTTATTTCAGTTCTTTCACAGTGCAGACCGTGCATGCTTTGCTCCTTTTAAATATTCCCTCAGCTCCTCTGTCATCATCAGGATGAAATGACTACTCGGCAGTTTCACAGTGAAGGCTCGCCATCAAACACTGCCACATCACATTTTACTGTAAGTAAGAGAAAATGTAACAAACATCTGTGGAATGATCCGGTTATATGTATCACACGTTAAAAAGATATTGAAATATTATTCCAGATCTTTTTGCCTGCATTTTCTGCGTTGGCGTAATGAAAGGATTCACTGATCTGTGTTACCCTCTGAACGATGCCATGGCTTCCCTTTTTTTCTTAAGGACTGTCTTTCTAGATGGCACTGTATGTCATTTTTTTCATGCCTCTGTTCCACATACATATTTCATAAAATAATATCTAAATTTCATAGAATTTTGAGTAAATGCTGCATGGATACAACAAGCGACTGTAGATCATCCAAGACAGAGCAAAGGAAAATGATATTCTTAGACAGCTTGGTGTAAACCACAAGACCATGAAATGGAGCCTCGACTTCAGTCTGTCAGCTAAGCAATTTTCCTCTGTGTGAGATCAGACAAAAGTCACAGAAAGTGTCCTCACGCCTTTGTGTAAAATTTCACGGGAGACTAATTCTTCAGGTGATCATACGGGGTTATCGAGGGGCTCAGGTATCAGGATCCTCCGTTTGTTTTTCTCGGAGCAAGAATACTTGCAGCTGCCGGCTAAAAATTGTTTTATCTATGAGTGAGTTATGGGTCCATTCAGACAGTTCTCATCCTGAAATTTGTATTTCAAAAATCCCATTTGTTCTTTCTGTTTGCGCTGCACCTTCATTGGATTAAAGTGAGCCAAACTTACTATGATATGATTAAAAATTTAGTGCATCATATCAATCCATTTCCTTGTACAGTAGCTCTTATTGGGTGTTGGTCAAACCATCAGTAGAAAGAATACATTTAATTTTGGATTAAATTGTCAAGCCATTCACCCATATATCTCTCAGGTTTATGTTGAGGTTACTTGCCACTGATCCGTTCAGGAGCTCATATCGGATATTTATACTCCGGATAGATTAGTACCAAACAAAGAAGGTTTTCTGCCTCATGTAACTTGTTGTGTTAATGTAATGAATTTCTTATTCTCAGTCCTTGAGCCTTAGTCTAAGCCAATTTTGATTATTGTAAAAAGAAGTAATGCATTTTTTTGTAAGGTCCTAAATGTGCTGAATTGTAATTAGTGAGGAGCATTCAAAATACATTAGTAATAATACTCATCCACAAATTGAATATGCAGTCACAGAAAATAATCATGTAAGAACATAAAAGCTAATCATTTATTTGATTTTTCTTTACTTGCTATACTTTTTGTTAAAAAATCCTTCATAACCTTTGACTATTATTGTACCATGAATAACATCCAAATGGATAAAAAGCTTGTATTAACCTTGCTTTAAACCTAGCTTTTATTATTTCTTCCAAATGTGCACTATATCAGACACAGACCATAATTTTACTTCCACTTTGACGCTGACTTCTAAACATAATGCAGTAGAAAGAAAAATACCCTAATGTCATATAGCATGCTAGCATCAGTCCCCTGCTGTTCAGGATGAATGTGTTTACCATCTCAGCCCAACTTCCACCATTTCAGACAAGAATTTCTGAAAAAACCAAAGCAAACATTTCCAATATATTTCTTAGTCTTTTCCTCCATTTTGGGGGGCTAAGGTTAATCTGAACACTGTGTGCCATGAATTAAACAGCAGCATGACATGGTTATACACTTTTAAAACACGGTGGAACATTTTTGGAGCAGAATGATAAAGAAAATGTACCAACTGCCATCTTAAATCATCAATGATCAAAGTTAAAGAACTCGTACCATTTTGATGTGAGCTACAAACCAGCATGTGGTCCTCTAGCTCACAGACTTCTGCCTAGGAATGACACAATAATTCACCACATATTTTTCAAAAACTGTGTGATTTGCAATGATGATGGGTATTGATTTCACTATTAAGTAGCTACCTACAGAGTTAAGCGTTCAAGGACAGATGTGAAAGCTCTTTACGTTTCAGCATATTGCTTTGAGGTCCAGTCTTTCTTTTTCCTTCAATCTCTGGAATGTATTGTCTGACACCTCTCTGACACCTCTCTAATACTGTCGACAGTTTAGAGGTTCAACATCTCAATACAGTTGAGGACAATACATGACCACCTGCGATGTCTCGCCACAGCACAAAATATGAGTTCAATTGATCTGGATGCAAACATATATAAGGGGGTTTAGAGGGAAAAGATGGGGACATAATTCCATACCCTGAGTTTTGCATCCATTTACAGTTTCCTATTCAAATGGTTTGTCGCAAGACTGTAAAAAAATACTTTTTTTGCGGCACCTATGATGTCGAGATGAACAAACTACTTAGAACACACTACTGACATGTTACCACCTCAACTTGTTGCCATCCTAATCATACTATAACATCTTGGATATGAAGTCAGATGTACATGTTTCACATGTTCTGGTGAGACCTAGCTCACACAATGATCACAATAATAACAATATTAATCTAAAGTAGAAGAAGCACAAGGAAAGATAGACACAGTAAATGTATATTGGACTTTTGCCTGATTTTTCTAGGTATGGTACAAAATTATATATTATCAACTCTTTCAAACATCACATATGTGCTGTATAAAGTGCACATATTTACATCCCCAAACAAACCTTTGCTTACTGAGAGAACCCCCCATAACACCCGAGCCAGTGGTCTACACTTACCACAATCTAGTTCTTGTCACAGTCACTTAAATCCTTAATGAGTATGCATTTTTCCAGCTCCAAACACAGAAAACCCTTCAACTGACTGTTGAGTGGCACCGTAATTTACCACAACTCTTTAACAAGCTCCAGTGCAACAACATAATCAATTTTATTCACCATCTGTGGTTTCGGTGTTGTGGCTGATGAAAAGTGCTTGTCAGATCTGGATAAACCAACTCTGAGCTCCTGATTTGCTTTTATAGCAGCACGGTGCAAATTGCATAGAAAGTATTTAACGGGGTCTCCCCATATATACTTCACATTTTGATCGGTTTCTTTTCTCATCTTGAGCCATCCCTCATTTTCTATTTTCCTCCCCAGACATTGTAAGGATCTTTTAAAGGGGTTCCGGACACTACTTAGTCTGTCAAGGTTTTTTTTTCTTCGGATGTTTTTAATTTATTTTCAAGCTTGTTTTCTTTGCACTTGTTTCTTTTTTCTTTCTTTACGAGGCCTCTCAAGGCTGACCTACGATGCTTATTTGTGGACTTCGATTTGAATTTCACTTGCTACAGTTGGCAGAATAAATTCTAACCTCACTGTTTACCAGTTTTTTTTTAATAGTGATCTCTGACAACGTTTCAAGAGGTCCAAGCAATGGTTCACAGAAGTCATACAAGTATGTTAATCATGCAAATCGTGACATTTTAGGGTCAGTTGTGTATGTGTGTGTGTGTGCTTGAATGAATGATTTAGGTTGTGGGCCATTTGTCTGATCCTTTATATTTCCACGTACACTTTTAGCCCGAAGTCACAGAGAGAATAAATTAAGAATTAGATAAGGGAGCACCAGGAAACAAAGGTTTCCACGGTAGGAGCGGTGTTGATTAATTGTAGGTGTAGAAGTTGGCCCCCTGAGTTAAACCACAGAATAAATCTGCCCTGGTCTGACAGATCGTGACTTAAATATAACGGCTTGTTTGCCTCCTGAGGTCAAGTCTGCTGATCTTGGGTTGCCTGCAGTATTTGATCTCATGCTTTTGAACTGAACTCAGGCCCATATGGACATAAACTATCCCCCAGCATTCAGAAACTCGAAGATCCACCGTAAATAGTTTAGCTGCCTCTGTTTCCCACCTGCTAAGTTCCCCCAATAAAGGACAGATGAGCAGTCCTTGGAAAAAGACAATTAACTGACTGAATTAGGAGCTAAATAAACAAATAAGGAGCGCTAAAAGATTAGTCTCAAGATTTACATGCATTTAGTCTTAATGATGGCACCTGATGTCAAGTCAGGCACTCAATAAAAATAGAAGTTGTATTTTATTTTCATAACCATAACAGTAATTATTATAACAGTAGGACCTGAAAAAAAGTTATCATCCTTCCTATCTGTGTAGTCTGAGTCTGTAAAGGCTAAAAAAAGAATCACTAGCGTGGGAAATAGTTCAATGAGAACAGATATTAAGCAACATAAATATGTATTTGAATGTTAAGTGGAAAACTCCCTCGTAGTCTGGCAAGTCAAAAAATTCTAATTCTATTTGAAAATCATCAAGCCACATCCAACATAATCAAGAAGGGGAGGAACCATTCAGCTTGTTATAACTAAATACTTCATAATGTGATGGTATGGACTGCATGTTATATTTGCTTTCCGTTCCTGTTAGTTTAAAAAGCATTTATGCTGAATAAAATTAGCAACTCCAGACCTCTTCAAAGAAAAACATCCTCACTTCCAGACTGTTTTAAACTTTATTCATGGCTCCACAGTAGAAGGGCCTTCGTGTTAAACTTACTTGTCCACAGCTCAAAACCTGTTACCTTGTGAAAACATTTTAATGAAGTAGCCTATAATGAAAAATTTGGCAAAGAATGTCTCAAACTGAGCAGCTGAAAGAATAATAACTAGTTTCCTCAGTAACCATGACTGGGTATGACATATTATCCTTTCGAAAACTTTTTAGAATTGCATAAAAAAGGAATGCAGAATCTCTCCTTTTCTTTATCAAAATGACAACTTTGAAGGATTGTTCAAATGACCAGCAAAAAGGAGAAGAAACAGCACTAAGTTTTCAATTCAAACTTTAACTTCTTGTCATAAACAGTGAATCTAAACAATGCAATTTTGCAATGCTGAGCTATCATTAGTCACAGACATGACACATCAGCTCATCACCATTCTGCATCCACAAAACCAGGCTGAATTTCAGCCATACACGTTCTGTGCTTCAAATAATACAAATAATGAGTTTTTTACAGCTTGCTATCGTTGACCTCTCTGAAACTAAACTTACATTAGCTTTGAGGTTTCTTTCTAAGTGCTATTTCCTTTTGAGGTCATGATAAAGCATGCATGTAGCTCAGAAAATAATTTAGCCACTTCATAGTTGGAACAGTTGGTCGTCTTTATCTCATAAACTTGGACCCACCTGGTAGGATAGTCCCAGGGGTTCAACACCAGCCTTCTTAGATTTTGTTAACATTCTGTATGCTAATAGAGGGATTGAAATATGGTGATGGTTGTTACATTACGTAGAGCGAGAGACAAAGACAGTGGGAGAAAAATAAGTTGAATTACCATTAGGAACAGAGTTTTGAATCATCTTACATTTAGAAGAATAACTATGATAGCTTGGAATTTGGACACATGGAGAAGCAACGCAATCTAAGTGGGTTAAATGTCAGACAGAAAAAAATACTAAACGCCCACTTACAATGTGTGTCCTGTACAAGGGCACTGCAAACAAGAAACAAAAAAACACATATCAGATGCTACAAAAGACCCAAAAAGAAGGTAGCCTACATATCTCAGCCCTTTTTAGGAAAGCATATTGGCCTCAATATTTGCATTCAAAATATGTTGCTGTGGTAAATGACTTGCTATTAAACTGTATTTGTAAAGAGGAGAGGATAAACCGTTTTTGGACTTAAAGACTGCGTTGTAACCGTGCAACTTTTTAGAAAGAATCACCAAGGATCCAAAGCCATTGAGTTAACACATTAACCAGCTTACGAGAAAAAAGATTCAGTCAAGCTGATTTAATACGCTATTGCCTCTAAGTGCAGCTTAATGGTAGAGATAAAACATTTGTAGTTGGAGGGTAGAAGACTGTGGTGATACAACTGGACTTTGAAAAGCATCTTAATAGAATTGAAATATTCCACAGAAATACTTCCAAATGCACATTATATAATCCCTGCAAATATTTTTCTAATCACCAAGTGTGTTTTCCAAACCCTAAATAAATAAATGAGTCAATTATAGTTTGGAAATCATTAATGCCCCATCAGATGCAACTACAAGTTTTATGACATGACCTGGACACAACCCACAAAAAGCACTGAAGGAAAAGAACACGGTGGCCAACACGGTGAAAAGAAACCAGAAGGAGCAATATGACTCAAGGCCAAGATGAATCAAAGCAAGAGGGATGAGATAAAAAGACTGGCTGATAATATGTTGACACTGAAGGTGAAGTAATCGTTCTTATTTTTTTATTCCTCCAAGGATGATATGACAGTGACATTGAAAATGGAACAAACCCATTGTGGAGACTACTAAAGAGACAGTGGCTGGAAGAGAAGGGGCTAGCAGCTCCATCTGTCTTCTGAGTGGAGGACTCCATGAGAGTCATTGAACCCAATGAATTAATGCCTTCAGAAGTTTTTTGATGATGGCAGACCCAGACACTGGACAAATGCTTATGAATAGGCTTTGTGTATGTGTAATAATCTGTAGTCTCAAATGGGTGCTGCAAACCTGCTGCTTTCCCCCATTTTACCCAATCCCATTTCAGCCCGATTTTCTTCCAAAAATTGGACAAAAATCAGATACTATTGGAAAAGATGACAATGTAATAGGTAGAAATACCATGAATAAAAACTGCCTCAATGAAATAAGCACATTTTAGCATGCAAGGGAACATGGTGTTGCCAGCCATTTTCAAAGAAAGTCACTCAAGATTAAGTTTATCGAAGTGTATCTCAATACAGCTTAATTCATAAAAAAGTGGCTCTCAGCCACAGATTTTCCTGTTACCAAACAATGAAAATATTTGAAACTAGTGACTGAAAAGCTTTTCATTGGTATTACTTGGTTTACAGTCATCATTCAAAGCACTGATTCGGTCCTTAAAAAAATTGGATTCGGAATGTTTAACCAAGCTCACCATTGCACATACAAGTCCACATTTTGCCTTCATTTATCTTTACAGTGATCACACATACAGATTGAGGTAACAGAGACATTTCACGTAGTTTCTAAACTAACAATAAGGTCAGCACTGTGCATATCCAAGCAGCTCACAGATTCTGCGGCTTTCTCGCTCTGCAACTTAGAACGGAAGCAGAGAGAAGCTACTGCAGCAGTGGGAGTGACACCTTGCTCATGTAGGACTGTGTACTAGAAGCTTGTCATAGAAACTGTGAGATTTTATACAAGTCACTTCAGGAAACAAAAATGGTGAGACAATCATAAAAACAGATAATTCTGGTTATACCTCATCCACATTAGTGCACACTGAGGCTGTGCAGTACATGTAAAATAACTACCTCTCAAATTATATTTCCTTATAGCTACACACACATGCATGCATACCTTAATGCTTTAGAAATTTGAATTGGAACGGAAATTGTTCAAATTTCAAGCCATTAAGAAAAGGCATGTGGTGTGGGACTGACTAATGATATGACTGAAGTAAGGCTCAAACGTTTAGAACTTTTAATTTTATGCAAGCAAAGAACAGATTTTATCTGACAAAGCTCCATTTGGACTTTACATATAACTGACAGTAATGTCTACAGGCTGCAGAAGTGGGCCAGGATGTTTTGCTGTTTGGTGTAACCCCACTCAAGGAAAAGTGTTGACTGAACTTGCAGGTTCACAATTTAGAAAATGCTTTGACACAAAACAGTGTTTCAGACTTGCAAACCTGGGATCATTAGCAGAAACAAGCAATTGACATTCGCTCATGGAAAATATTCACAACTCGGTTCAAAAGTCTGAAAAACAGCCCCTGCTCTTATTGAGAATAAGCGCTCATCAACCCAAGTAAACAGACAGAGAGGATATAAACATCAATCAGCAGTTGACCTTTTTACAACACCAAAGAAAAAAGAAAAGCGAGAAAACAAAGCAACATTAGCAATAATATTGTGTTACAAAGGTCATCTCTAATGCTTTTTTTCCTATCAGCCGTTAGTTTCTTCAAATGAAAGCCGTGTATTCATCCATATTAGAGCTTTGTTTCTCATATATGCCAGCATCTTAGAAATATAAGCAAAACTTTCAAGAAATGTGTGGTTTTTAGATTAGCATATGAATACTTTTGGATTATTTCCCAAAGCTCCATGTGTAAGCAAGACTTTTCTAAAGTTTGTCTCAAACCACCACATGATAAGATATAAGTAAAACTACAAATGTGCAGCAGGAGGAAGGCAACATGTGTTTGATAAAAGAGCAATTTGATCCTCTGCCAACCTCTCTGCAAAAAAGGCTAAGCAGATATTACTATAATTCTGCTTTATGTACATAATTACATGTGCAGTACATATTTTGCACTGGATAGAAACTTAGTTTTGCCAAAATGAATAAGGCAAAACTGAATAAGAAAAAAAAAAGTAAAAAAAAAAAGAAAATCAATCCTGGTGGCATGTGGAGTAACTAGACTAGAGATAACTATATAAAAAGGTCAGCTGGAAGAGGTGATGAGTACATGCAAAACATAGAAGAATAATGAATATAAGAGAGATTTCAAAGCTGGAAAGAACTCATGGAGAGAAAAAAACGGGGGTGCAGACTTTTTTTGAGAATTTTTAAGCATGTTGGGAAGGACGTTTTTGCAGGCATTTGAGGCATAACATCCTATAACTTCTGCTGTGAGATGAAAAGAAAAAAAATGGCCCACTGGGGAAATAACCAATTGCTTGTGATGTATTGATAAAGGACTCTGAAAGGTGACATTGGCCACTCGTCCTTTCCCACACCAATAAAATATTAATGTGTTTTTGTTTATTCGTATGGAACTCTTCATTTGAGAGATTTGAAGAGTCTTTTGTATGATATGGTTATCTCTGGCTATTTGAAATATGTAATAGAGGGAACATGGGAAACTGTTGATTTGTTTAGATTTCATTTCCTGGTTATTTCATGTTTATATTCTCTTTACTAAAGATGAAAGATTTTAGAAATACAAATTTCATCTTGAATTTATCATTAAGGACAGAATTGCATAATTACACATGTACTGACTGAATGACTAACTCCGCTCACGTATTGGAAGTACTATTTCCACACATATTGTGGCTTAAAAAGCAGGCGCAAACCATGTCTGATGACCTACATTGACTTTGACACAGTTTCCGTTGCCCCATGGGCTCCAAAATACAGAAATCGTTTGAATTTTATATAGATGGATCGTTTGACATAAGACCGTCTATCTTTGATAAGGTCCTGCGGCGTGGAACATTTCCTGTGTATTTACCTTTTCAGCAAAGGTTGTCACACTTCATTGAAGATAAGATTTAAGTACTGATTACTAATGGTAAACTGAGCCCATAGGGTTGAGGACTCTATGAAGAGAACAGCCTTACTGCACTGACTGGGTGAATAGTACTGTGCAAATTATTGATCGTTATACTTTCTGCAGCAAATGCAGTTTCTTGGCAGACTGTGCCTAATGTGACACCTCTAACTACTGGCATATCCAAGCTGTTACCGAGATTGAAATGTGGGGAAACATAGCAGGAAGGCTCTCCGAGGCTGCTATTCCTCTAATTGGCGAGACACAGCCACGGCTGTGTCTGACAATAGAAAGCTGCGAGAGCAGAAGGTTTGTCAGTTGGGAGCACTGAAGTGAAAACAAGAGAAATTTCCGAATAGCTGCGCAATGCGAGGGAGATAAGGCACAATCTGATCAGTCTATATTTTCCTTTAACTGCCTTACATTTTTACCCTTTTTAACAAATAACATGACATTTTATAAAATATACTATTTGGTTGAAACACTTAATTCAA
>CAJRST010001113.1:3774544-3787139 GCA_907169785.1 Menidia menidia | reverse complement strand
ATACTTGCTCCAAGCCACAATGACCTAATCCCTGCTTTGCACATTTGCCATTTTAGGACAGCAGGCTGCTGGAATGCATCTGGCAATGCTTCATATCAGCTGATCTTGCAGCTACAATGTGTTTGCAAAGCCTGCCCTGTGAGAATGATAAATTGAAGCGATACATGTGTGGTCTCACCTGTACGGCTTAGGATTCTCCTGGGTGAATAACTCTGTTTGTGAACTGAGCGTATCCTCTCTCCCGGGGGGGGAAGTCGGGGTGCAAGGCTCTGCGGGGGCCTCTGGGAAGACATTATCGCCCACCCAACTATCCCCACGGGTTAGAGCTCCCTATATCTCTGCCAGAGGGGCTGGAATGTCATTTGTTACCGCAAAACATCTTTATTGCACGTCGCTCTGCAGGTGTGGCTCTTTTTCTTCTTCGTGATTATTGTCAGCTAAGATGTGTGGAGTTTTTTTTTTAACCATACAAACAATTTTTCACGTCCGCTCAGCAAATAAGATATCAAACATATCCAGTAACAAATCTCCGGACATTTAAACTTGACTGAAATGCAAGTGGTAAAAGCATGCCGTGACACATTAATCCCCATGAATCTTTCACCGTCAGGTGGAAAAAGGGGGGATTTTTTTCCCCTACAGCCAGAGGATTTAAATCCGAGCTTTGTTATTGAAGCCCATTGATCCACTGTCATCATAATCTCACCTCGGCTAAGAGCTGAGCTCCTATTACAACACATTTGGAGTTGTTTGTTTATTTAACGATTAGCCCCCAATGCACACGACACACGAGTGAGTTCGATGGTCACAGAACACATCCTGCATACTTTATCTGAGAGGCAAAGAGATATTGTAATATTATTTTAGTATTGTTTTATCACTGTTCATTGCTCTGATCTAGAAAAATGGAAATGTACAAACTCTCCTTTCCAGCCTTCAGTGCAGTGGCTGATCTCTTTATTAACGGCTGCTTTAACCACCACAAGCTTCCCCGATGCCACATTTATGACTAGAGGGGGGTGTGGGGGGGTGAGTCACTGAGGTGGCTTTTAATAATGCTTTCCTCAGTGGTTTTGAAATATGCAAAAAAAAATCTTTTTGAGTAGTTTCATATTTTCATATATGCTGACACAATTATCTACAAGCTGCATAATAAAGAGCGCTGGAAGACACATTTATTATTTTAATGGATGCTGTGTCATGCCAAATTTGTTTAAAGAGGTAATGCTAGTTATGGTACCTGAAGGATTTCTTTAAATAGAGAGACAGGGTGACGGGTTAGAGCTCTGCTCAGTGAAATGCAGCCTCTTCAACATCCCACACCTACTTCATACACCCTCTTAAGAATGACTTTTCCCCATGGAGTGCATCTGTTTTCTTTTGTTATTCAATTCTTTAAGCGAAGCCCACAGTGCGCTTCAGACTGTTGCTCCTGTTTAAAGATAATTTACATCTCTTACCTCTGTCTTTTTTCTTCAGCCTCATCACCCCCTCCCGGCCACCCCCCCTTTCCCCCCAGCGTCACATCACATCTTGGCCAACATGATAAGACACAAGATTATCTCCAATTGTCCTGACCTCTCCTTGATTTGGGTCTTGTCAGGGACGGTGCGTAGGTGGGGAAGGTGCCTGATGGGTTGCAAGTGGCGCCAAAAGTGTTCGAGTATGCGGCCTGAATGCATGAAGACAACACGCCTGCTCCATTACACTCTCTGTCACTTTCAGTTTCACGAATCAAACTGATAGTGAGCTTCGTTTGGCTATGAGACATGTAGGATTACGCACTCCGCGAAGATGGACAAATAGAGCCGACAGATCTGTTATGCTTCGTTATCAGAGGGCCTGGGTCCTGTCAAAACATCACCTCATCCACTTATGAACCCCTGTGGATGGCTGTTACTTACCCCCGTTACACTGAGAAGGTTTCTTTGCTGTTTCATAAGAGCTCTGCAGCGTGAACCGTGTCTACATACAGTGTGGGGACGGTGTGCTAGTTTTGACTTTACTAGTAGTTCTGATGAATATATTCCACCCCATAATACTATATTCCAGGGGCATTTTCCCCCCTCTGTTTGTCAAAATGAGTTTGAACTTGCCATCTATGTCGTTGGATTTTACTTTTAATAATTAGATGTTGAGACACTTGGCCTGAAACCTTTGACAAAAAAAAAAACTTCTGAACAATTTCTGAATATATATTTGAGTTTGCATACATTACGTGTGCTGTAGTCAGTATTTTTACTTAGAAAGAGAAGACTATAAGTCCTGCATTAGCTTGAGCCTGTTTTTAAAACTAGGTTCCATTTTCTATGCACGCTGTGAACTTAGATAGATACAGACATTAGTATTCAGTCATATTCCATACCTGCGTTACCCTGAGCGGCGAGGCTGGTGCCAATTTAAGTTAAAACCAGGGGGGACGCAGTGTACATCCCAGGCTGCCAGTCCACCACGATAAAAGGTCCTTTTTTTTGCTAAATACTGCTTATTTTATTTAAAATTGACAAATTACTTTTACAATATATCATGACACCAAGAATGAGAATCAAATAAAATATTCACAACCCTGCCTCTTCCTTATTACTTACGACATACACACTTTACTAATGACATAAATAAATCTGCAATAAACAAAAAAGGATATAAAAAAATGAGCCTGTCAGGCTTTATCCGTTTTTTCAGAGTAAATCCACCTCAGTCGCTAATCAAAACAGTTGTTAAGTGTTTAGGATTCTACAGAAACATCAGCTGTCTGTACGGGGTGCTGCTTTAAGCCACAGAGTGACTTGCTGAAAATGATCTGATCCATTAGTATTCCACGCTGTTGTCTCATTCTATTGAGCCGCTATCGTTAATGATACATCATTCCTCTGAATCCAGGCAGTATTGAAAAGGGGGAAAACCTTGACCAACATTGTGTGCAAATGTTCCCAGCATTAATCTTGGCTGCAATATGATCTGGAGCAACGTGTTGTGACATATATTCAATTGCAGCTTTCAGCTTCAAGGTGGTTGATTGACTTAATTCTATAAATTTAATTATATTTCAGTCAAAACATGTTTAAAAATATGACAGAATAATCCTGTATGGAGGATGGTGTCAAGCAAGCTGTAATTCTGGTTATTTTGCGCATATTTGTAGTACGAATATTTATTACATCATCCCCCCTAGCTCTGCAGTTTGAAGTGTACTTTATGTTAAGGTACTTTTCTCTAATAATAATTATTATAAAAGTACCGAAAAGTGCTCTCTCTTTGCATGTGTTAGTCTGACAGAAAATTATTCAAAATATTGTTGAAATGATTCAGAACTTGCCTTATCAACGCTTTGAAAGAACAGGTGCATTTTCAAGCTGAGACAAAACCTCTCAAAAGTTATCTTTGCTGCAAGGAACGTTAGGTTTATCTGCCACAAGATGAAGGGAAAGCAGCGGGGTTTAGAACCAGACTCAGCATGCCACCAGCAGTTAACCACACCATACCTCCAAAGCTCATGTCACCAAAGAGATTAATTGGCTCGGGTGTCCTCAGAGTATTACTGATTGGCTCTCATGAAGGCAGAGGGCTTTATCTCATTGGCTCAGGCATGGTTTGGGTTGAATGAGACACTGAGAACTTTCAGCCCCTGAAATTTCGAGTTAAAATCTGACAGTCCAGCTGAGTCTGTTTTGTTATCCTTTCCAGCGGTGTCTGAAGCTTTGAGTGAAACAATGTCATTAAGTGTCTACAAACACTGGTTGGATAATGGAAACTGTAGATTGTGCTGTGTTTTGGACAAAGTGACACTGACCATTGGGACGGTTGTGATTTTCACAACAAAGTGTTCTTAATAAAATGACCAATAGCAACATAGCAAATAATAGCATAAACTACACTTAGCATACCCTGCTGGCCCTAGGCCACAACACATGGTGGTCTACCTCAATATATGCACTTTATAGCAATGCTTTTTGCATTCTTTCGGTGCCTCAAAACTGATTAATCATGAATTATTTGACTTTCATGGTTGGAATTTGGAATTTTACAACACATTTCCTGTCTCACTACACACTACACTATACCGTGAACACGTTGACTGTTCATATAGTCTTATCTTGCTCCAGTCAGTCACTATTTTTCTGTGTCATTGCACATTTTTAAGGCGGCAATCATTCAGTCAGGAGAGGAAGAACTAAGGCAAATACAAAGAGTACTTATAAATCTGACAATATACAAAAATGCAAATTTAAAAAGGAGTTGACTTGTCACTTTTGTGATCTGTTTTAATTAGATACAATAAAAACAGGGTTATTTACTCATTTGATTATGTTTAAAATCTGACCATAACTTTCATTCTATCTCCCGGGTTTTAAATAAGCCATAATGTTTTCATGGTAGCGAGTAACATAGTGTCCTGCTTTTACTGAAATATAGCTGACACATAAAAACCCACTATCAGATCAAAACATTCATAAATCACTTCTGTTTAGTAATTAACCGACTCCCTGTGGACAGATCACATTCACTCAAATACACTGAAAAGCTTTTTGTACTACTTAGTGTTTCATTGTGGATAGGCTCACTATTTATCATTTAAATGATAATAACAGCCTTATATTCTGTCAGAAGACTCTCTCTCTTAGCACTAAAATACTCTTAAATTCGGAGGAGGGAGCAGAGATGTGGACTTCAGGCTAATTACCAGGTGACACAGTTGTGGAAGGGACAGAGTGACTGAGTCATCACCACTTGGTATGCCACCAGCGGTTACGCATCACAAATAGGCAAAGCTATCCAGCTGTAAGGCTGCCACCAGAGTCTCTTTTTTTTTCTGGGGGAGAGCTTACAGCAGTCAGACACACAACTGCCATTTTACTACGACAAAGTGCTCACAAGAAATATACTCACACTGTTTAATTCATAAAGGGCATTGTAATCTAAAGAGCTTGAATAAATGCTCTTGGACTTCCTCTTCGAGTCATTTTGCCTATGTACAAGTCAGATATATGCTTAATGCCCCATATGCTGCTCTTCCTTAATAAGTGTTCACATTTGTCGGTGAAGTTATAGTTTGTACATAGATGATGTAATATATAGTGTGAACATTATAATATTTCCATTTCTATATTTAACATATGGACAAAATATACTTCCGTCAACTTATTCAGTCCACTGATGGCTATGATTTTGGTATATGGCACATATTTAGGTAGGTATAGGCATACCTTTATATCACTGGCATGGATTGCAGACGGTAAGACTAAGACTATCTCTGTAGTATTAGTTGGTCATCATCTTATCATAGAGAAAAAAACTAAGAAATCTAATCTATTCTTTATGTGATAAATTGTTTCTCTTGGCTTGGCTCAGCGTGACATGAGAGGAGGTTGATTCAATTCATTGCTCATAAACATCTGGCCCCTGCTGATAGCTTTTGTGTTCATGAAACAAATTTCAATGTAGCTTAAAAAAGAAAGAAAATAAAGGAGAAATGAATCAGTAAACTGCATTTGTGACTGGGTATTGACACAGCCAGGCAGATGAACACTGATGTTTTTACTGACTGATGAACAAACCAAGACATATATAATTGCCATAGGGTATCTTTTAGTTGTCATTTACTTTTAACAGGAGCATCCAAGACTGCATGTTTATGAACTGCTTATGGCTGAAAACAATTAAAAAAAAATTATCAGGCACCATGGCTCATCCAGAAAGTGACAAAATATCTTTTTTTTTTTTTTATCAGCACAGGTCAGTGTACACAAACTAATGACTGTTGAGTCAAAACTTATGCCAATCAGAAGCAGACAGGTGGCTATTAAAGTTCATTAGAAAATGATCTTTGAAGTGAGAGGTGGAAATTGGAGCTCTTATTCACCACAACACAGTTAATAAAGGCATCAGTGTATGAAAAGTTTAAATTGCTCCAATGGCATAGTTAGTTAACCTTGTAACAATTTGCTTGGTTAAAAGCATAAAGGAAACTGGCGTAATGTCTGAAATAAATCTTATTACATTTATGTCATAAGTGTCTAACAAGTTGGCTATTGAGGACAGCAGCATAGCAGCCAATTACGATACTCTTATTTGTTTACTTGCACAGTAAGGCTGAAAGGTCAACCATATCTCATCGGTGCGGAGAGAGAACATCTGCAGCCAGGCTAGCGCGCAACGTAGACGTAGATATTAATAAGGCGGGGGGTAGTTATGTCAGGCCCGTTTCACGGCTGGATGGTTTTGTCAAAAGCAAAACAAACACTGAGCTGAGGTAAGGGATGCAATCAACAACAGGGAAAGCAGTTAAAGTAAAGCAAAGCTTAGGGAAGCTGATTTTAAAGGCATCGCGCTGTTGTCCAATCAGGGATCTTCAGGCTGCGGTGCTGTATTGATGCACTCAGGACGACGGTCTTTTTCAACACGACCCATCTCTCGTTATTTTGATACGAAGGTTGAAATGAATATTTAAGCCTCGTGTGATGACCTTGGACAATAGATGAACAATAAAGCTCTGCATAGTTTGACAATAGCCTTGTGTTTCCAGTCCAATGCCTTTTCTTATCAGGTAACAATAATGACAAAAGGATTCAAGGTTCTTTGGCAAAAGGCCAACTTACTTTTCTGTAGCTTCTTGTCATTCACGTCAAGTACTGTGCAAAGGAGCATCCTCTCAGCTGGGATAAGGTTATCATGAATGGAAGAAATCCTTAGAGGAGCAGTATTGATCCAGCCCACAATTTCATACAAAGCTCCTCATTCACCGTAAAAGATAATGGCTGGAATACTGTTATTGCCACTCATTTGGGGTTTTAACACGGAATTCTCCGGAGAAGCAACTCAGTGATTTTATTTATTACTTATTCAGTCTCCCTTTGGGCCATATCATAAATGTCATCATATGCAAAGAGGGATTTCTGAAAATCGGCTGTATAAAATGAGCTGAAAAGGCTGAACACTCAGCCCTTCATCAGTCAAAATGACCGTGCCACTTGGCACAGCATGGGCTTAACTCTTACATATGCCCTTGACATTCCATTTATTATGCAATCAGTGACATTGAGCTAACTTGCTTTAATGCCATGTAAAGATCCGCCAAAGACGGACACCTTAAAGCTGAAGCAGTTGGAAGTTATCTAACCTGAATGCATTATAGAAAACTGTTTTAATATGCAATCCAGTTCACTTCAGTCAATACGATTTCACATTTTCAACACAAAACTGACAAAGCAGTGCTTGTCAGTTGGATGGCTGAACACATTGGATTTTGTTTTCATCTTCGTTTTTTTGTATCTGATAAGAAAAAAGACATTATTAAGAAATGATCGCACCCTCCTCAAAGCATAAGTAGTAGCCAGAGGCTGTTTATGTGATGCAAGTGGTCTCAGTTAGCATCCTTATATAAAAGTTAATGAAAAAGATGTCAGGCATGTAGGAGAAAGTGTTTTTCGTCTAAGACGAGTATTGCAACACAGCTTTGATTTGTAGAGTTGCATCTGAACAAACCCCAAAGCTTCCTGAACAATGACATTTGGATAGACGAGACAACAGTGGATATGTTTGATCAAATTGCGAAACACTACATTTGGAGAAAATCAAACACAGAATACTGGCAGCGCAAACGTGAAATGCCAGCTGTCAAGCACAATGGGCAAGGCTGATAATCCATATCTGTTCTCATGACATAAAATATGTATATATGTTTTTCTCAACATTGTATTTTTGAAAACAAAACAAACACGGATAGTCTCTTTATTTTCCCCGAAAAGAAATCCCATGATGCAAATCGGTAAATAAAGAAATTTGTACTATATCAGACTCCAAACCTGGATTGCATGTGACTTTCTCTTTATGCAACCTTGCCACACATCCCCAGGTTATTTATAAGGGATTTCCCCACAGCCATGGATGAAATGCTCAAGAGAGTTTCGTATGAGTGACTGTATTCTACCTGACCTTGAGAAAATCCACATGATTTATTCACTGCTTTCAAGAGAACCAGCACAATGATATCAACATGCATTGGGCCGGGAATCACACCTATGATCATTAAGCTCTCTTTGGTTTTCTTGAAAGAATAGCATTGTAAAATCATAGGATGGGATTTGTAAAGCTTAGCTCAGCTTGACTTTTCTGAATTTAAATCTTTTCTGTGTTGGTTTTGTAGCTACAACAACAAGTCTCAGAACTTTTGTTCAGTTGTTGATTATATCCATGGACATAAAGTTCAAATCTCCTGTGTTTTGTCCCACACAGCATCATCTGTAAAATATATCTTTACAATTATGTTTAGGATGTCCAATTAGATTTGATTAGATTAACATATTTTTTCTTATTTTGTTGTGCCTTTAACATATCCTTTTTTTTCTTAGTAATACACTTTGATACACACACCAGAAAAAAAGCTGTTAGTCTGTTAAAAAAGGGCCCATCATTTTGAGAATAAGAAGTGAAGAGGAATGTTTACAAATGGTACATCTCAGTCTCTTGTAAGATCTCAGCTGCACTATCTGCTTTAATGAGCCTTTAGCAAGATTTCTACTGAAGTCATTTCTGCTAAACTAATGTCAGGGTCGTTGTTTTGATGTCGCACAGGGCCTTCATTTGTGAAGTTTGGCCAGGACAAATTTAGTCATATAACATTCAGAACGCACATAATAGAAGCCTAGAAGAGTAAAAGAGAGAGATCTAATGTCAAAAGTGCCAAAAATAAATTGATTAATAAAAAGCAGGATTTAAGTTAATAGAGGAAGAATTTATAAAGAGTTTCTCTTTTCTGGTAGCTGGTTCCAACTATGTTATTTTTTCTCATTTTAGGTCTTACTCCAGGGACCTTTTCTTGGAGACCTAAGATGAGTTCACAGCTCATAACATGATAAAAAATCTGAGATGCATTTCAAACCTAAACCTTTTAAATCTTTGTAAACCAAAGGCAGGATTTTAGAACACATTATGTGATATATATGAAGTCAGCACAGACTGCAACTTCTCATGCTAGCTTAGTTTGCTTCCTGGTATTCCTAACACATCTGATTTAAAAACAGCATTTCTATAGTCATAACCCTTAAAGAATCATATCACAGATTTGTAAGCATTTGACTAACTGACCACATTACATAATTTGGCAGTTTTACATCATTAACCATTAACATAACTGATTTCCAGCTTTATAATATTTTAAATCAATGCCAGCCAGAGGTAGATAAAACTATTTAACGTAATCCCTTTAATTGTGAAAAATACATAATCTCAGGTACCAGTTGATGATTAAAAGATTATTCAAAGTTACATCAACAATGAGCAGAGTGGGCATTGGCATGAAACTTATAATAATAACGACCTCCAGTTCTCAAATATATATATATATGTATAAGCCAAGGACATACTGTAAATCACATCAGCCCTAAAAGGAGAAAAAAAATGTATACACAGTTTGATTCTTTTTCCAAACACTAATTCTGTTCTTCATTCCTCCATCATCTGTTCGTGACTGTTTATTACAGATAAGTGTGAGCATGACGTGGAAGCCAATGGAAATGGGTCTCCAAAGGAGCCAGTAAGCGTTTCTAATCCTATTTTAAAGAGCTCAGCTGGGGGAAGCTGGTTGATATCCAGGCCAGCCACAACCAAAGCCTGGAGGTGCTGGTGCTCCACCACACCCGGTAGATCTGGACCAGGGAGACTAAGTGCAGCCGAATGGCAAGATGCAGATGGTCTCACAGGCTTCTCAACTCGTGCCGCAGCAGAGCTTCACTGGAGGCATCAACAGTGTAGTTGTAAATACATTATGTGTGGCCAACACTGGAGGCGAGGTTGGGATCCTGGGAGTCATAGAAAAATAGATAAATTGCTATTCAGGCTGTTGAAATATAAAAAGGACGCACAGCTAAGGCCAATTAGTTGAAGGCTAAGGGCATGAGAGAGTTTAACAGTGGCTGTTTAATATCTGTCATTTTGTCCCCTCTAATCCTCTACTCTCTAGTTAAATTAAACCACACTTCTAAGGAAACATGTAAGAGATTTAGTCCAAACAATGCAGAAACATTTTTTTAAACTTTATCTTAAGGGTTATTACGTGAATGATAAAACTGTGCACCATATTTCAAAGCTTACAGTTCACAAATCTGTCATATTGTTGGTGCACATGAAAATCCTGCAATGTTTCACAATAAAATATGCAGTTTAAATTTCAGAACAAAACATTGTAACAAGCTATGGTGTTATTACCATTGTTAATGTATAAAATTAATAAAAGTCTCTCAAAAATGTACCTAATAATATGTGTATTTTCTTAAACCCTGATCGTACATCTTGAATATCCAGCCCCACAAATGTAAATTAAATATAATCCTAAAGATGTGAGTACTGAAAAGGACAAAGAAAAAATTGTTCAGATGACTGTTATCCAAACCTTTCTATTCTCCTTGTAGATTCTTTACATATTGGCTGTTGAAACAATGATTGACATCAAAATGTGATCGCTAGCATTTCAAAAGCTGCACTACAGTTTAGAAATTGGACAGAAAAGTCCTGTTTTTTATCATTCAAGGTTGTCAAAATAAGACTTTTTCTACTTTCAGGTAGCACTTTGAAACAGGGATCAATGTGCTCACTTTGTCTGTTTCAGGCTACCGAGATGGACTTCATGACTTAACTGGCACTTATAAAAGTGAGCACATCATCCCTTTCCTGGCTTTACTCCACTGGCTGACCGTATTTTTATGAGTTCATTGTAAAATTCTTACTATTTTTTCAAATGTTTCGATAATCTTGCCCTACTATAGCTTTCTCAGCTTTCTCATAGGTACTCGGGAGAGGGGGTCTTATCATCTGTCACGTCTGGTGTCTCGTCTCGTCTTGATTACCTATTGTGTACACCTGGGATTCCCTTCCCTCATGTGTTTAAATAGTCCTTGTTTCCCCTTGTCTTGTGCGAGTGCGTTCTTGTCCTCTAGTCCGTCTTGTCCGTCGTCTCCCCCACGCCAGGTTTGTTTTTGCCACAGTCATAGTCACAGTTTTGCCACAGTTTTGTTAATCGTTATTTTGTTACTTTGCCTCAGTCTTGTTTGCTCATTGCTTTGTTACTTTGATCACAGTTTTCCACAGCTTTGCTTTGTACTTTGTCTGGACATTCACTCTGTTTGTTGCAATAAACCTCGTTTCCCTCATCTCCGCACCTGAGTCCTCCGTCAACACCCACCTCCCTGACATCATCGCAATGAACAAACGTTTAGCTAATGTGAAAAGGTAACATTTTCCCATCTAAATTTAATCAACTTTGTTCCATCCATCTCATACTTATCTTAACTTATCTTATCTTAGTTTTCAAATGGCATTTTTACTGCAGTTATTTTTCAATTTTTACTTCTGAAGTCATGACCCAGAAAGTCAATATGGAAACCATGATTGCGTTTAATTGTTAAATCTGGCTGTGAGTTTGTTCCCAGTGTAAGTATATTATTGTATGGATCATTATCCCAACTCAATTGCATCTTGATAGCATTCCTACATGTTACATGTTGTGAGCTGGAAGTTCAAGCATAGCCTTTGCAAAGCCGCCTGACCTATTACAATTGATTTTGCTGTTTATAATCATTACAAATTGCTTATTTGTGTAAGATTGTTCTGGCTTTCAAATAGTCTGTCTGTATACTGGCGATCTCCAAAACAGTGGGCACGCTCCAGTTCTGTTCATACTATCCTATCTGTGTCTTTCCTATAGAGACAAGAATTCTCTTATTGGTAAAAATTACATCTGTCATACCAACAATGTAAATGTATGAGGTTTTCAATACTGCCACGTTTTCTTTCTTCCTGTATGTATATCAACGGAAAGGAAGACAAGAGAGAAAAAAACGGAAAAATGCCTCCAAAATGTCTTCCTACCGTTCCTTCCAGGATAGGGGATATCAGCCTGTGCTGAGCAGTTATCTCTTGGCACAATGTGAAGATTGCATTTGCATATTTCAAGAGGTGACTATGACATTTGCATAAATTTAATGAATCTTCCAAGAAAAAAAAAGAAAAAACACTGAAGATACCTGTGTAAAGAAACTGGCATTCAAAAGCCCCTCTCCATTACTCACAACGTTGGCTTTGGCTTGCAGACAGAACACTATTATACTGATAATCAGCAAGTTTGACATCTTTGTCCAGCAGTACTTGTTTTTTTTTAGAATAAAATGTGCTCAGGAGATGGAATTTCACCCCCTACTAAATGGATGACATACATAGTTAGCATGATTGTGGTATGAGGACTTGTTTTCTGGGATGAGCTGGCAATCACCATTCACCAAGGCTAGTGTGTTACCGCTGGCAACCCAAAGCAACTCGGTCTGTGGTATTTTGATGAAAGCAGTTCAACTGTCAGGAACAAAATGGGCAAACTAATTACCAGTGTAAGCTTATTTCCTGGTTCAAGCCCTCCACAGCAGTGGCTCTCCCAAAGCACAGGGTATGATTGTTAAACTGAGAAAAGGTACATGTTCTGAGGAGGTACTCCAGGGAGTGTGTAAATGAATGGGATTGAGTGCATGGAAATGAAATAAGTGTGCTCCTCTTATTGGGAACAGCTCTGTGAATTTCAATGAGGGAAAGATGGTCTCTGTGGCAGTGACAA
>CAJRST010001113.1:3610949-3759544 GCA_907169785.1 Menidia menidia | reverse complement strand
TTGTGCCCACCAGGCACCTGAACAGTTTTTTCCCCCCAGGCCACCAGCCTCTTAAATAAGACATTTCAACCCTCCAGCCACTTCTACAGACACTTAAAGATACAGACACCTAAAAGCACCTGAACATAACATACAGTATGTACCTTTTTCTTGCTATTTTTGCAAATTTGTTATTTATACTGTTCGGTTGTGCTGGGGTACCAGGTCAAAATCCTGTGCATTATGTTCAGATGATCAATAAAGTTATTTCTAATTCTGATTTCTTATATTAGAAAAAAAAGTCTTCTCATGGAGCTCCATTGACTTTTCGTATACTCATTAGAAATCTTCAAATGTCCCTCAGCATAAATCATTGATGAAATATAGATCAGATAATCGCAAACAGTGGTGCAAAAACATTTTGAGCTGTATTTAGAACAAACCTTTTGTTGTTTAAATTGCATTGTAGCCACTTTGGTTTTGATGATTATCTTTTTCTTTTTATCATTTAATAGGTTTTTACCTTGCGCCTATCTTGCTTTCTGTTATATTATGCTTTCCTTTCTTATTTTCTTTAATAAGCTTTTCTTAATCAGTGTTTTACAACCTATCAGCAGTACAAACATCAAAGTGGAGACTTAAAAAGTCCAAACCGACAGTAAACACCCTGCTTTCAGCCTTTGCCGCAGCTTGCTAACAGCTGCCAAAAGAAGGTTGGAACCTACTACAGATCTTTTGGCCAAACTTGCCGTATGTGCAGTTTGTACCCTGCGGATTAGAATTCAGCCCCAATTCCCTCATTAATCTGGTCAATTTTGGTATTCTGAGAGAGACAAAGAATATCCTAATGTGAACTATCTCCTTTGCATGTAAATTAACAAACCACATGAAAATGGAAAATAACATATCCTTTATAAAAGGAATTCACAAAGATTTATTTTCAGAGATGCTTTGTTGGAAATTTTCACAATGTCTCTATGACGTTATCTATTACCTCTGATTTTATCGCAATTTTCATGCTTAATGCATTTACCACATCATTTTTTATTTCCAATTTGTATTCTACTATTGAAGACGAAGAAAGATGTAATTGCAACGTTGTGATCCAAAATAATACTTGGGCTCTAAACAGAAAAAAAGTGCTGTTATTTGAGAAAGAAGCTCGATAGATTATATGACATGATCATTCCTATGAGCAATCATGTCTCACTTCCCCCCCCATGACAGCGTGCGAGGTCTGAGGGGCTCTTTTTGCATCGGGTTGCGGTGCCCGCGGTGTAAGGCTGAGCTCTTCCGGAGGTCTCTCGTTGTCTCCACCATCAGACTGTTCAATAATCATGTGCAACAAATCAAGTGTGTCTTTCAGGTCACTACATGTGGGCTGCGTAATACTGTCCACACTGCAGGTGGAGTTTTTTTTGCAGTAATGCTCATGGACTGTAAATTCAATCTCTCTCCATGCAACTCTCTGCCAATTCTGTGAAATATCTATTAACTATTTCTATACGTCTATATGATCCATTTTTCATGTATGACCATATGTATAAAAGAATATTTCTGTGCATACCTATATTTCTGATATCTGATTTATGTAATTTCCTATTTTATAGATGTTTCAATCCAAATAATCCCTTTATATATTTCACATATTTTCATATTCTGTTTCTGTACTGCTGTAACAAGTGAATTTCCCCACAGTGGTATTATTACAGGACTATTCTGTAATACATCCCTCCTGTTCATATGAGGTACAATCTATATTCTGATTTTGAATGTTTCTTTGAAGAGGTTCTTAATCTGACCACAGAGCACAAATTATTTTTCAAAAACACGTAAGGGGTCTTTATTTTTATGCTTCAGACTGTTTGGTTGTTTGGATTTTGCTTTGAAAAAAATAAAAAGAACCTTTCTTGTCATTTTGACTTGGCAGATGTTGTAAACCCACATTGAGTGAAACAATTTCTGGACACGTGAAATCCCTGTTTGCTGTCAGAAACAAGCCGTGCCCTGAATGAAAGCTGAAACTGGAGTTGAGAGCTTCGGGCTGTTGTCACAATGCTCTGATTTGAGGAGCGAAGACCTTTCCGATCACAGTTGGCCGATCACTCCTGACAGCAGAGTGACAGAGGTTCGAAGTTTTTTAATCCCACTTACAACTGAACATGTGCCCGGCCTCATCCAGAGCATGGTTCAGTTTTGTGGACGGGGATTTAAAGTGTCTGAGTACTGTGGCCAGGAGCACCATCAAAGGAAATAAAACATAAAAACACTGGAATAGAAATTAGATTTTGAGTAGGTTTTGTATAGTATTGTTTCCTTATTCATCGAATTAAACTATTAACACCCATCCTATATCTATGTTAAACTATAATTTATTATAAGCTTCCTACTTTTCTTTGCATACATATGAAGATATTAATATATTAAAAAATAAAAACTGAGCTCACAAGGAAATGTATTTAACCACCCGAGACCTGAGCTTTTATTTGGTGTACATTTAGCTTTTTTCAAGATATATGTGATTAGTATGACCTAATAAGTTTAAATAACTAGACTTGGTAGTCATGGTACAGGTCGTTTTTCTTCTTATAGGCTCAGTGGTTTTATCTTTATATCTAAAATGTTTGTTTATATATAAGTAAATGTTTTTGTCATTTGGTTCTGACGGTCCAAATAACTTACTTACAAAACGTTAATCACACAATAAGAACATTATTGGTTGAAAATGTATAAAACCATTTTACTTTATATTTCGAACAGTAGTGTCTACTATGAGGCAAAGAGGTCAAAATTAAAAGAAAAAAGAAGTACCATGGTAAAGAGAGGCAAAAAATGCAATGTCCTCGAATGAGGATGCATGGTCTCAGGAGATTAATTATACATGTAGTTCAGGTTTATTTTTCTCATTAGTTTATTCATTAGAGCAGGGAACATATTCAAATAGTTAATTTCACACATTCTTGTGATTTTACATCCCGATACTTTAAAAATATATGTTTAAGAACAGTTGTTTCTCCTGGTTTCATTTAACCAGTTTTGCAAAAATGTAAGGCACATCATAAAACATAACTGTTTAAATTCAAAGTTTGCAGGCAACTAAGTAACAAAACTACCTGAGGTATGAATGCGTTCACTACTAATGAATTACTAATTACTAATGAATGAAAATTAAGTGCTTACCAGCACAATATTGTAATGCAAATTGAGTTTTCAGTTTCCTTGTCACTGTTTTACATCCTCATTTGACAGTGAGAATTCACAAGACAGATATGAGGTGTGATGATTGAATGGTTCACATCAAAATGCACACAGCCATACCTTCATTAAAACCCCTTGAAAATGTCATAAATAAATGGGTATCCTCAATTTTCACATAATCCAGTTAATTAAAACTGATTTTATATATCTAAATTAAATGTTACTACCATATTCATTTCCGTTGAGGTGTTTATATTTGAATTTTCAGTTTGTGCATAAGTGACAGTCAAATATATTAGAGAAATATATTTTTACCTTAATTTCTATAACCACACATAAATAGTTCGTAAAAAAACATATATATTTGCATTTCATTTGATAATTACATTTTTTCCCCGTTTCATTTACATTTTTATTTTTTTCTTACATGGATTCATACACGGCTTTGGAGACATTCTACAGCAAAGATGAAAAAAAAAAAAAAAGTTTCTTTCCAAGACCACTGGTGTTCAGAATACATCCAACCTGGTCGATCGTTGACATGATCGACCAGGTTAGTGACTAAAAGGCTGATGCTCCGATTTGTGTGTGACCTCATGCAGCTGTGGGCTCTAATGAGATGGACAGACTTGTTTTTTCTGCATTATTTTCTTTCTGGGTGTAGAATTTCATTCATGCATTATTAATTCCCCTTTAACAATGTTTTAATTAGCAAGTTAAAGTCAGACCACCGATATAGTCAACAGATGTTAACTAATAATAACCAAACAACAGTATGCCATTCTTTCCACGCACTCTCTCGTTTATGGTTAGTTTCTGATAAGGTTTGTGTCTGTCTTCAGTCCCCGTCCACTTACCACACACGGAGTGATAAGCAGCTTTCCTTAGTGCTAGCTGTAGCATGAGTATGCAGGACTTGTTGTTTATAATGTGAATACGACTCCTGTTGTTATTGATTCTGTCCATGAGATGAGCCCTTTGGGTTTTTCTGATGTTTATGCAGGAGAATGGTGATGCTTGCTAAGTGGAAAAGAGACAAAAAAATCAATGAGCAAGGTGAGGGGAGGGGGAGTGCCAGACATTCAGGACTTGTTTTTAAATTCTTGTTTTTCTCCTCTTTTACACATCGGGGATCAGGTGAGATGAAGAGCAGCTTTCCTCATTTCTCATTACTTATGAGTCGGATATCTTCATCAACTCAGGGAAAAACTTCTACACAATCGTCACACAACTTTTTTCCTTGGTAGTAGTTTCTCCTGCTCATTTTATGACCAGCTGTCACACTTTGGTGTGCTTGTCATTTTTTAATCCTTTAAGGCCTGATCCAAGAATAAAACAAAACAGAATATTACTTTTTTTTGGTTTGAATTCCTTATTTGGCCTTTTAACAAAATATTTAAAAACAAAAAACAAAAATACATTTTTAATATTAATAATTTATTACTATGCGATAAGTCAAGATTATTATTGTGTATTCTTTTGCCCCGTTATCTGATATATAATATATAATATCTGATTGTGTACAATAGGATTTTGAGCAAAGTTTTTACCACTAAATTATGCAAAAGGTGTCAGACGCAAAACATTTCAGAAACCTTATGTATAAAATATGATACGTTTGGCATTATAGGGTTAAGATAAAGTTTGCATTTGAGAGGAGGCAAACATCCTAAAAACACTCTAACCTGTTTTATGAATGTGAAACGTGAATGTGAAACTGTTTTAATGTTATCGCAGCAGTAAATGTCAAAGAATCGTGGAATTATGTAGGAAGAAGTCACAGCTTTAAAAACATGTGAAACAATGTGTAAGTCCCCCTAGTGTCAACAGCATACGATTTGGGGCACGTACCTGTACACAAAACTGATAAACTTGAGTCAAGTTGAAGACTGCAGAAGGCTCCTTTAGATTAGAATTTAGTGAAACATTTTCTGGATGTTTAAATTGACAAGGATCTGGGGACCTTTGAGGTCCTGGGCTCTTTATTTACGTTACTTATTCATTCCAGAGCAATCTTTCTTTCAGTATTGGCCTTCTGGGGGACACCACTGAGAGGCCTTTCTATCTGGGTGCGTATGCTTGGTCTGCAACAATGTTTAATTGGGATGAGCATGTGTCATATGAATTTTAGGAACCAGTTGTTCCAAGCGGAATGGTGTATTGTAACAAAATGATAAATCATATTCACTGTTTGAATGATTCATTTTAACGTGGCTGCTAATTGATGTGAGTGACTGTAAACTATGGTGAGTTTGTAAAGACTATAAATGATTTAAAGGCCTGTAATTCATCATTTAGAATTAATGTGTTAATTAATCTGTCATCAGCAGTAAATCAAATACATCTACACGTTACACACACCATTTTCTTTACAGCTGGAGTAGCCAGAGAGAATCCAAACAGACACAGGGAGAACATGCAAACCCAACGCAATCTCTTAAGTGGTTGCCCGACCAAATCCAAATCCCAGTTACAGTCCTACTAAGAATGTGAAGAAAACTTTGAAACCCACAACCATGAGCGCCCAAATCAATTTCTTAAACCTTTAAACAATCTGAAGGAAAACATTTTGTATTTAACACATCGAATTGTTAAAAAATAATGACTCATTCTTTTTTCCATTGCTTTTTCATTTAGTTGTCATTGCTTTATCTTGAGCTTTGTTCTGAGCCAGTAGCATGTGTGTTCCCTCCCCCACTGTTCTGAGCAGATCAGGTTGCTCTCTCTTACTGACTGGCACATGCTGCCTCAAACAGACAAACTGTTAAACTATCGCTTATTTTTTATTAATGCAGAGTTAGATTCAAAACTCAAAACCTCACAAATTCTTTGACACCTCTGACTGTGATGTTCAGTTCAGATTGAATATCTCAAATTGTCTCATACAACAAATGCTGTTAGAGAGGAGAAAAAATACAGTATGTGACTGAACTTACACATAAATTAATTTAGATTAGTTATTTTATGCTTAGTCACTTATAATTGTTTCAATATTTAATCATTAAAACGTTGTCATTTATATTTTCTTGATCCATCACACTTTTTCTCTTTGTTGGCGTTCCTATCATTCCGTAAGCATCCTACAGAAGATACTTCAATTTGTACACTGAAGGATGGAGGCAACAACCTTTTAGTTGAGGAAATCCCACACAGCCTCTGAGATACTGATACACAAATACATACTGTAATAAAAAAAAATGTTAAAAATCTAAGTAAAAAAAAAATAACTTGAGAAAGTGGCTGTTAAATCTGTCTGTTAAGGTAATCTGGTACTTTCAGTTTGATTACCCGTCTAAGGTCACAGCAGAATCTCTCACCGCACCACTATGTCAATGGCTGGTTTCTCAGTGCAATGTTTTGTCCCACGTTGGCTCAGATTTCTGACCGATTCAGAGGTTAATTACGGCCGACAATTAGGGAGGCTGGGTAACTGCGGACTCTGCTGTACCGTCAAAATGCGGTGGCCTGACTGTGCTGGCTGATGCAGACAGATGGAGAAAGGGCAGGAGCGCTCCTGCTCCGCTGGTTGCCATGGTGAGGGAGGAGGTGAAGTGTGTGTGTGTGTGTGTGTGTGGAGAGACAGCCATTGTAAGTAAGGTAAAAACAGGAGTGAATTATCATTCAGCAGGTGGCATCAATGCTGTCTCCTCACCCTCAAGTAATGAACAGCGCTGGCCTTCCAGTACACACGGGGAGGGCAATAATCCATCAGACACTTTCTTCAGCACAGCAGGTAAAAGACCTGCTGATTGACTTGTCGGGTCATTCGCCAAGTGTGCCGACAGTTTGATCCTGGGTTGATCCACATACATATGAATGCTTTTAAGAAATTGTACAACACGTGGTAGCCGGTGAATACTTTGCTGATTTCATTTCATCAAGTCTGGGTGTATGTCCAAGAATGGCAAACAGACTGTAAATAAGCCCCCTTTATTCAATATTGGTTTACATTTTATATAAAAAATTACTTACATTTATTACATTTCTTCAAAATACAAGCAGCCAAACGACATACAAATCAAATACAAAATTATAAAATTTCTTATATCTATCATCTCCCTTTTTTCTGCAGAAACAGATGTGTTTTATAATAACTCTTGATAACCGTGTGGTTGTGATAAATCTCTTCCTTGTCTACTTCTTCAATCCATCGGTTGGCATATGAGCGCTAGAAAAATATGGTTTTCAGTATCTGTCCTCTCAGTGTACAGTACAAGGTGTGGGAATCTCATAGGTGAACATTCAGTGAACATCTCTTTCCCTAAAAGGATTAGTTCAAACACTGTATTTCTGGTGAAACAGGGCAAATGGAGCTTGAAATCCATGGACATGAAGAAGACACAACCACTGTGGAATTACGTACTGAGTGAAAACACAGTTTAGACTGTGGTCTTCAGTAGATCCGGACTAGATCCACCAGGTGCGGAAAAGAAAAACATAAACCTCCAATGTTTCAAGCCTTAGTGCTCGAGTGAAGCTCTGTTGTCGGTGCGGTACAAGTAAGAATAAGACAAACAAATAAACGGATAACTTGTCTTTTGTACATATATTTGCTCAGGACATTTTAGACAGATAGCCAAATCTCACTTTATTACCTTCACAAAGCAACCCAATGTTTGTATTCCTTTCCAGCAAGAAACAGCTATGGGTATAAAACATTTTAACATTTGAACTGTGCACTAGAGTGGCTAATGATAGTAAGTTTTTGCAAATCAGCAGCTTTACTTCAGCACAGCATACAGTATAGCACTGTACAACTTATCTTTAACAAACATTAGAAAGCAAACCGAAAATGGAAAATAAACCTCTTCAATACACCAACAAATACATTATGCTGATGCTAAACCAGTAAAACCTAAAAGCTTCATAGGAAATAGAAAAATCTCGTTTCCTCCTTCGTATTATACATTGTACACTGTGGTAAAAAAAGAAGTACAAAGTGTAAAGTTAGGCTATGCGGCGGTTTCGTGAATTGTCCCTTCTAGTTTCTTTGGGAGTAGCTCTCTCCTCTCGTCAATACTGATGACTGGCTTCCGGCAGTTTTGCCCATCAATATAGATCTTTGCATACACTGGGTTGGAGTAGTTCATCGGCTGCAAAGGAATGGAAGAAGATGACAATGGCAAGAATAAGAGTAACTATAAAAAACTGCTTTACAACAAGGATCATCTTAAGGCTCAATATATAAATAGCTTTTCGGGGAGGAGGGGATTGTTTGCAAGATATTTTAATTCTCAGATCCTTTCAAGCAAAGTATCAAATGCCTATTTCTAAAATCATGTTTTGGCACTTTGAGGAAAGCTAATTTCCAGTCCCTTCTTAGCGCCTTGTAGCCCACATCACTTCCAGGATCTATGGATTTTTAATTTTTATTTACTAAGTAGATGCTACTTTTTGCTAAGGGGAATAAAACAAATAAAACCAGATTTTTTCTAGTCTGTCTGCAACAAAAAAAAACGCTACCAGCAGAAGCTGCCCTGTTTTTTTCCCTGAAAATGAAAAGAAATGTCTCACTAAGGTAAGAAACTTAAAAGACTACCGGTAAATAAAAGAGGGATTAGTGTAGCTTTAAGCAAAGTTTGCTGATACGTTTGGAGCATCAAAATATCTTAACAACCAGGAAAAAGAAAAGAAACATGCATGTAAGTGGTTTCTTACTTAGCAGGAAGAAAGACTCAGATTTAGTAAAGAATAAAGCATACTGTAGCATACTGTTAACATTCAATTAATCTAAAAAAGATAAATTAAAAAGAAGACAATCTGACAAAAAATTGTAGGTGCAATCACATTAATATTATGAAAAAATTAAATAGTAATAAATCTAATAATATTAGCAGTTTTAATGCATTTTTAACCATTGCTAACAGTCAAAATGATTCAAAACCTTATGAGATATTAAATCATTTTGCTGGCATCTGTAATACCATTGTTCTAATCTACAGCTTTTATAAATATTCTATTTTTTTATCTTGAAATTTCAGTAAAGTTGGTAAAATTCACCTGTCCAGGGATTACCTCCTTGGGCACTGAATTCATGCCCAAGGTGTGAGGGTCGCTGGATTTTACACACCAGCCCTGCAACACAACAAGCACCATTTTCTTTTTAATCTGCAAATACTTACAGTAAAGTCATGTTATAGAGAAGTATGGTTAATGGGCCTAGACTTCAAGATCAGTACAGCTGCCATGAAAAAACATAAAGATTAATATAAAGAATAAAAAAGAAGAAAAGTGGAAGACGGTTGCTTATTAACATTCTGAAAGTAGTCAGGCAGAACTCACAGCAGCAAATGCCAAAGATGGCAGCATGAGAAGCAGCATTTCGTTTTAGGCTCTGACAGGTGAGTTATATATATAGAACATCACTTAATTTGATGTTGAATTAGAGAATAAATCACTAGCCAGATGGAAGGTCTTCACGGCTCATGGCAACCTTTGCCAGGTTTTGCAAAACTTCTATGGAGCTCCATGTAACTTTCTAAGACAGACCACAGCACGCCAAGTTCTACATCATAACAAAAGTTATTGCATGAAAGTAGACTTAATTATTTTGATTCCAAGAAACAAAGTAAGATTTGGAGGTTGGTGTAGCTGCATCAAAACCAATAATTAGCAAGCCGAAAACAGATTTGTCAATTTAATTTGAACGTTGCAGTACTTATTAGGGATCTTTGAGAGTCCAGGAAAAACATTTGACAGGTGGCCGCAAACGTCAAAAATAGATTCAGAACAAAAACAAAAATGATCTTGTCAAGTGTCTGATGTTTAATATTTTAACAAAGGCACACTGAGTTTTTCCCAAATTGTATTCCATTTTTGTTGTTTTCACCAAATGGTATTGCATTAATAATACCCTGCCATATCATTTCTCATGGTAAGCTATTTGAATTTTCATAGCTTTTTCAGCAAATGAACAGAAATATATATTTTTTTCAAATAAGATCGAGCATTGTTACAATGGAGATATTGCGTTAAATTAAGCCACATAATATAGAATAAGACGGGGTCTGCACTGACCTTGTGAGGGTCCAGTGTAAAGTTGGGCCGCAGCAGGCTGCCTGCATCAGCATGGTTGTCATGGTCCACCTCATACATGTTGTAAGACGGGTTTCCAATCTCCACATTTATTCCTCCGTTTGTCATGGGCTGCCTCTGGACCCGTTTTCCCCTGAGATGTGAGATGTGTGAGTGTGAGCCAGCCGTCAGTGAAATGCCACACAACACGGAGGTCAATATTTAGTACAGCACTGCACATTTTCACACCAGTAAACAGCATTGTGTGCGTGTGGGATCCGACATAGACAGGTAGTTAGAATTCCAACACAGATTTACAACGATGATGAAAAGAGCTAATTTTTTAGTCAAAAAACATTTCCATTCATCCTCGTGGCTCTAATTTATTTTCTGCTTGAATATCTGATGCTGCTTGGAAGCCTCCTATCTGTTTCCCACGGACTTACCTTTGCCTTCGTCTACAGATGTAAACGCCTACTACCACCATCACAATCAGGACTACCAACAGGACCAGAGGCACAATGATAGCGATGCTCCCTAGAGGATGAAAAGAAAAAATGTGGTGTGAGGAAATAAGAAATAGATTCAGTTAGAGATTATAGCTGAAAAAAAAAGCTGGCCTTTGATTTGACTTTTCCTATCAACGGATATTATCTGCACACATCATGTACTTTATAGATGACCAACAACTGAGACTAAAAAACACTCTATTTAGTATTAAAACAGAATACAAGAAATAATGTTTTTACTGAACATTCTATGAGATTTATTTTCTTTCATTTTATATAATAGATAGAACTTTCTTCAAAATTTTTATTAAATAACTAAGAGCAATTCATAGACATATCTATAAAGTTCTCAGTTTTCAAATTATCCAAAGGGGCCAGAGGGGCTGGAGTTTAATAATTCATGTAGTAAAATATCTTCCAAACTAGGTCAATATGTGATAATACAAACACTTCAATGTGAGTGCATCGGTAATCAACACAAATAAAGCGAAATACGTTCATTGATAAGCACATAACATAGACATACATAATATTTCATTCACTGATTTCTTGAAATTCCTGGTTCTTACCTCCACTAGTATTGTCTGATCTGCTGCTTTTAGGGGCAGGTCTCTCACACTGTGTTCCCGCCCAGTTGGCTGAACACCTGAGAGAAGTCAAACGAATTTAACAAAAACACAAAAAGTTCTTAATTATTCTTTGTAGACAGAACACCGAGAAAACAACATTTACATACTTAAATACAGTATGACGTGACTGTGGCTCACATTACAACACGGTATGATTCAGTCTTGCCATGAGGTGCTTTGATCCAATACAAACAACACACCTCTGAGAGAATAAGGGTACCATGTACATGTTGAGTCTATGTGAATATCGTGAGAAAATGGTGAATATCTAGTGAATTACATAAAAAAGAACAGAAAAGCAAAATATAGATATAGATCACGGAATGACAGCGGGACAACAGTTCTTCATCTCATTTGTGTTCCGATGGAACCCGATGGCCATGATGTATGACCCGAGTTACAAGTGGTGATATTTAATTTGACACCACTGACGCAGATGGGTCTGTAAAGCATGAGTGATCTGGTGGGTACAGCAGGGTGATGAAATTATTCCAAATTACATGCACTCAGAACATCAGGCGATCAAAAATAAGAATGCAGCCCCATAGATACAGTAAATGAATTGCGCCTTTGTAGGACAAAAAGTCACAGCGGCATGAATTTTAATGAGAAATTGAAGGGGAACATGGAGTTACAGTTCCTTTGAGAAATAGGAAAAAAGTCCCTGAATTGTTCTTTTTATTCCAGATAACAATATATTTACACTAATTTCCAATTAAATGCTTTTCTTCACAAATTAAATACAATTGCATGCCCCTGACTAATATGTTAGGCTAGTTAGTATGCGCAGGTTGTAAATGGACTAATGTGATGTTCCCACATCGTCGTGTTTTGAGGTGTCCTCGGTTCATGTGTGCAGGGTGAACGCTGCATGGGATGGGTGGATGGGTGGCAGTAAGGGGCAATAAAAGTGCTAAGTCATGCAGCAACATACCACATAACAAGGGCTCAATTAGCTAGCACTGACCTAAGATGCAAAAATGTTGCCTGAACTGTAAGTACAGGATGTTATCTTGAATTTGTAGTTGCAGCAACAACCATTGGCAACAATAACTTTGGAAGAAAAGATTGATATTCTAACATACATACTTACCTATTTGGTGTATATCGTACTAAAAACACCAGCTGGTTTTATATTAAGTGAACTGTAATTACTAAAACAAGTAAGCCTAAATTTTTGAAAAAAAAAGTGATGAACTAAGCCAATATCTAAGCCTATTTTATTATAACTAGTGAATGCAGACAGTAAAAAGGGCTGTCACTTTTTTTTTATGAAGGTAGAAGGTCCATTTGAACATTCAAGAGAAACATTACAGTGAGTAAATAATGTTAACATTGTTAGTTGCAAAACACTGTGTGAAAATTTGGACTGTGACTGAACAGTATATGTTCAGCCTAACCTAATGCACACACTTAATCTAAGATACTGTATTTGGAATGTTATAAAGTAAAGGATTTAGTATCTAATAAAGACAAATACAACTATAACTATAAGATCTACCTTGAAGCTAAGTCGCAGAGTTGCCACATGGGTCTATGTTGGGTGTTAAACTTCATCTCGCTATGTGCAATTTGGCACAGCTTGCTACAGGCTTTTGCCAGAGGCTTGTGAAAAAGCCTCATTTATAAGTTTGCAACATTTATAAAGATTTGCAGAGCATGAGCACTGTTTTAGGAGAATACGCGGTTCAGGAATTCAAGATGGAACCAGGGCCTCTTTCCTCTTTTTCTAACTAACTGCTTCAATCAGCACTTTTTACATGATAAGTTGCTACAAGGAGGCACGACTTCTAGAGTCTGGGCTGAGTTGGAAATGAGGCCGGATGGAGTGGAGGTGAGTGCGTGTACAAAGGGAGTGAGCGGGCTCTGAACACAGCTGGAGAGGTGAAAGGGACCTACTTGCAGCGAGGTTTGTTAAGAGCTGTTAATGTGCACATCCCCTCATTCTGACAGAAGTAATCGCAGGGGTTGGCCCGCTCATCGCAACGTTGGTTCTTGAACCCTGATGTGCAGCTGCAAAACATCGTGTTGGGAGTGATAAAAGGGCCCACATAATGTATGTTGTTGTACAGTTGGTTGCTTGATGAATAGAGACTGATCCAAGTAAACCCTTTTTGCAGCTTCAACCATCAGATGGAGAAAATCAGTGTCGAGTCTTCATCAAGGAAATGAGCAAATTATGAGATTAATTTTTAACCAAGTTTGACTGTGACAAACAGAAAAAAATATGATACTATTTTTATTTAAAAAAGTAAAAAGTGACTGTTAAAAAAAAACAATAAAAAGGTCAATAACTTTCTTGGTTTAATAATTTAGACAAACCCCGTTTCCAAGAATGTTCAGATGCTGCTTACAATGTAAAGAACACAAAGCAATGATCTGCAAATTATTTCAACTCGATTTTAAGTGAAAATAGAAAAAAAATTAAGTAGTCATTGTTATTTGGAAACTGTAAGCATTAAATTGCCAGCAACAAAACAAAATGCAGGAAAGGGACATTGAAAACGTAGCTGGCTGCGTATACAGCTCCAAAGCCTGTTTACAGATTCATCAAAAGTTAATTTATAAATGTGCAATTTATACACGATAAGCATGACCTGGTGTTTGTACCGTTTTCTGACATAAAATGAAAAGTAAAGAGAAGAAACAAAATGAACACACATTTCGAGTTTTTCATATGTAAGTAAAAGTGTAATATCAGCAATTAAAACAGTCATGTTAACAAGGTTAAATCCCACAATTGTGTATATATATATATATATATATATATATATATATATATATATATATATTAAGGGGTAAAACTGACATACTCTTGGCTGTTAACATGGCCCACTATCTATTACAGGTCATTTCAAGAGAGTTTCTTAGGATAGCTACTGTAGATTTGTGTCACTTTCAGTCACTAAAAGTTACCAGAAAAGCAGAGAAGAATAAATCGAGATTTTTTCAATGATGTTCATAACTTATATTCGAAATGATTTGCCAGTCACACATCATAGGAACCACCTAGTCCCTCACTATGTGAGATGAGACAAAAATGTGGTATCTTTAAAGACCAAAACGTGGTCTCGATTTTATTCTCTTTTCTACGAACTCTAGCTCCATCGCCAAGATTATCTGGGATTCATGCAGAAACTCTTTGCTGAAAAGACAATGTTCCCCTCACACATTAAAGTTACCTTTAAAAAAATGATTTATGAAAGAAATAACTGAATATTCTCATGCATTTCTGAGGATGGTTTTGTAATATAAAGCAACGTTTTCTCCCCCATTTTTTAGGAATGTAATCCAGAATTATATCTCCACTTGAAGCAGCTCAGCCCTGTGACTTATGTGCTTCTGTGAAGGTTTGATGAAATATACATTTACTCAGCATATTAAGGTCAAACTTTATGATTTCCTGACACCGGAATATCCATCATCTGAAATAATTTCTGGTCTTTGGAGCAAATAATAAACCACATTATCAGGATCTGTTAACCTCATCGAATAAGATGGAATCATTTGCATAGAAATTGATTCTATCCCCTGGAACATGTGAGTGGTGACTGCAAATTTCAATTTGACTACAGTGGACAATAGGCATTTGAAAAATAGACAGTTGGCTTTTGAAATGGATTTCCAATTTCCTCCTTTTTAACACAACGCAGCATGCGATTGTACTAGAGGAGGTATTCATTTTTTAAGCAGTCCGGTGAGTGGTTCTTGATTTCCTCATGTGTGATACGAGTTTTTGAGTTTCACGGCACGTTAAACCACTGATACACAACTTTTTTTTTTTTCTTTTGAGATATGTGCAATGTGATATGCTCAGAATGGCAGGCTTTGAAGGAGTATGAAACAATTTTTCTCCACCTAAACACTTTAAGCCAAAATGAGGTGTCAAACAGCACAGTGGGGTGTATTGGCACTAAGCTTCCTGCTGATCCAAGGCCTCCAAACAGGGACATCAAACCCTCCTTAAACTAAAAGATTTCTTTCCAGAGGAAGACAGTTATCTTCCGAGTTCTCGAGGCAAGGAAAATATATCCCATGATGATTTTCCCTCCAGCTTTTAAAGCTAGTCTTTCAGCAAGCACAGGAGCCACATTTGAATGGAAACAGAGAGAGTATAGAACAATCAGTTTTTTCCCTGTTTCACCCATTAAGTGGTGACTTACTGACAGAAAGGCAGGCTGGTGTCAGGGTCCAGGTGACAGGTACCTCCATTGTAGCAATATCCGTCACACAGCTGACAGCTTGGCGCTATTCTGCCATTTGTGCAGCTGGAGGGGGGGAAAGAAATAATAAGTTCAGGTTACAAGCAAAAAAAACTGTACTTCTACATCAGGAAAGAGTCTACGGTGGTTTTGTCAAGTATATGCATAATTTATGTAAAGGAGTAGAGTCCAACTGGCCTCTATTTCACTGACATTATCAACACCTAAAATGCTGCGGGCTGTGTGCCATAATACATTTTTCAGATTTAATCAAATTAATTCAGCCAGCCAGTGGCCTGTGGGCACAGGAGCTGGGAGCCGGATTGAAAATATACTGTGTAGCTAATGTTTTTTCTACAAATGCACAGGAAACACAAAACCTGAGGACCCAGCAACTGGGGTTGAGGGACGAAAAGAAGAAAGCACTCACTTGCAAACCACATCTCCCGATTCTTCGTTAATGAGGCAGGGAGCTCCGTGGCAGCGGAGACACTTGTCCAGTTCGCACTTGTTTCCCTCAAACCTGGCGGGGCACACACACTCCACGTAGCCGCTGCTGGATAACGTGCAGGCCTTAGAGTTCACGCAGTAGTGATGGCAGATGTCTGTTCCGCATTCGGAAAAGACAAAAGCGAGGTGAGCGTCTGACTGGGAACACAGCCTAAGCTGGTTAGATAAGAGTTGTACAAGACTTTAATGGGACTTAATTATCCACATCAAATGACATCTCAGCCACAGTTGAAAACTTATCGCCCCTCGGGCAAGCCACAGTGGGAAAATATTAATGATGTATGACAGAAATTGTTTTCCCACAACCCATTATGCCAAAGCACTGCCAAGGAAAATGCATCATACTGATACAGAAATACACTAAGTCTGTTTGATGGAATCATTTTGATTTTGTTTATCTGCAAATTGAAGCGATGTTATGCCGACAGAGAAATTTTATTTGGACAATTCTATGCTTTATTATTTCTTTTAGTTTTTATGTGCCACAAATGGATTCAAAACAGTGCAACTTGCTAATTTCCCACATATGAGGGACTGAAATGGGTTAACAGACATTTGAATTTGCTGGCGCCGGACTCACGGTGAAGACAGCGGTCCCCGGTGTATTCTGCCATACAGCGGCACACTGGCTGATTTCCCTGAGTGACATCACATGTCCCGCCATTTAAACAGTAATTGTCACAAATCCTCTTCTCGCAGAAAGGCCCAGAGAATCCAACAGGGCAGCGGCATGTAGGCTTCCCTGAGAGAAAAAAACAATTGGAATAGTTACAGATGTTGAGAAAACCACAGAAAAAAATAAATAAATTAAGCATTAGTTATTTAAAAACCCATCGTTATAATGGATGACATACTTAAACAGGAATGTATTTTTACTGTTTCACATCCATGTTATGAAAGGTTTATGATTATAACTTTAAAAAAAAAAACAGTGTGGCTACTATTTGTTCAGTCTTCTGGCTGTGAAAGACTTCTAGTATAGATGGCAATACACTAGTCAGGAAACAACTTTGACATGTTACCAGTATATCACAAATCTTGTAGCGGCATTCAGGCTCACACCTATGACGAGGTGCTCAAACCATGAATATTCTCGCCGTGAGCCAACACCGTTAATAATTTACCGTTACATATTCGATAGAAATTATGCTCTCACATCATACACATCATAAATTTAAAAACAAAATCCATTACTTGTGTGCAAAGCCATAAAAGATTAATGCTTTAATAATCGGCGCTGTTATGAATTCATCCATTTTGGGGCAAATTACAGCTGATTGGCAGCTGGAGTTGAAGTATTCCCATTGTTTTATTTAGCTTACAGGAACATCAAAAGAACCACTTTACTACTTGGCAATCATAGTGGAATGTTTCTTAATCAGATAATCCAATATCCGAAACATTTACAATCCTCAAATTGTTGACACTCAAACAGCCTCAATGTTCCAAAAGTAGTAGTAAGTAACATTTGATGTTAACAATATTTCCTGTTGAACCCAAGTTGCCCATTTTGTAATCATTGAAAGCGGTGTGACATCTTCCGTCTGCCTCTTTTACCTTATAACAATGTAGCAGTTCTGTCTATCATTTCTGTCTTTTAATCCTGCTGCAGTTGACTGCAGATCATTCATGATGGCTCACAGAAGAAATAAAAGTATTCACTGCCATGTGCGCTTATCAGAGAACATTTCCATTTTTTTTTTTACAATTTTGCCAACACATTCAGCAACCAGCTGTTCAACTTTGTCCATTGTGACGTGTTGCTTGTGCGAAAGGGGGTTAATCAAATCTGAAATGCAATTCAGAGAATATAAACCAAAAAAAACTAAAAAATCATCAAAAGCACAGGCCCACAAACTGTAATTTCATTCTCTAAATACATGTGGCCTGCATTTTCTACGCTTGACATGTCTTAGAAAAATTCCCCTTTTAGTTATTTAATGGTTATTTATATAATTTAGCACAGGGAATACTTTGTTTCAAAGCTTTCTAAAAATGTCTGTCTATTGTGCTCTTGCTTTTAGCTTTAACTGGAAATGTAATCATTACATGCATATGTAAATAGCTATAACTTACTACCAATAAACTAAAAATGGTGTGTGTTCAATATTAATAAACATGTTCCACACCATCTTGTGCTGCTAATGTAGCCAACACATTTGGTGTCACTAATATTATGTCTGTTTTGTAAATGTGAGTGTCCAGCTTACAGATTTTGTCAGGGAAGGTTAAGTTTGCACACGTCTCATACAAGACTGAAGGCAGCATTAGCATGAAAAGTGATTCTTTCCCTCCTTGTGGAACAGTACAGAAAATCTCCTTCAGTAAATATCTTCAGCCAAAATGCCAAGCCAGAGAAACCAGAAACGAGCAGACAGGACGTAGATAGGTTAAGCTTTAACACCATATTGCAACATAGACAAAATGATTTTTGTTTTAATCCTATAACACTTAACAGGATAATTACATTTTCAGACAGTTATTTCGAAGAACTTGATATAACTGTACACAAATTCTATTTAAAGAATCTTAGAAACAATCTCAGATTTAATAGAATCTATTTGTCTTTATGTCAAATCCAGTTTTCAGTGCAGGTATGTGCTTCTATTTCCCCGACATTACCCGGTACATTAGGGCTTGAAACCTTAGATGTCAGGGAGGGAATGATATTTAAAGCCACTTCACTTTTAATTACCATCCAAGTTATATTCCAGGAATATAAGAATATCTGAGCCACAGAAGCAAGTTTTAAATGCTGGGGTATTCAATAAGGGCTCACAGGTGATCAGGACATTCTCTGACGCTGCAGAAAGATAATTGTGAAGATGGGGTTCAGCAACCAATGATCACATGAAACCAAGACTGCCCTCAAGGGGATAAAAAAATGACCCAGGGGTAGACTAATCTGATAGAGAAATAAGATTGGAATGAAACAAAAAAAACAAAAAAAGATACATGTGACCAGAAGATGAGGGTTGTACAGCATGGATGAATTTTGCCCAACAGCAGGGCTTAAAATAAGTTCTGTAGTCACCTGAGTAGTGTGCATTGATGTATGTTAAATATATAGTGTGTTAAATATACAAATCAGAGCTGGAGGAAAAATGATGTTAGTACAATCCACTGTTCATGTATGCTGTTATCTAATTATGTGCATTTGTATTTCTGATTGTAATTTTTTATACTGAAGACAGATGTTTGTTACCATTAATGCAATAAAAACGCAGAAAGAAATGAAAAAAAAAACGTCTGTGTGTGCTTTGGTTCCAAAAGTTCCATTCAAGTGCTGATAATCCAGTCAGGGCCTGACAGCAGGAATTCAAAGACACCTTGTGTATTTATAGATAAAACTGGAAATACTCTAGCCTTTAATTGATAGCGAGCTAGCTTTCAGTCCATTTTTATCACCGAGCAAGAACTTTGCGGAAATCCATTTTTCTTTAATCTCAGTGACTTTCATCTTCCCTCACTCATTCCGACTAATATTTCTTTGCTTCAGACTTCACAGTTCAAGGAAACATTGACAAGAACCAAAACGACAGATAAAGTAAAACAGCTACTGCAACATTAATGTTCCTCACAACCACACAAAAATAGAAAAATTATTTTTCATCCAGTGGCCCATTTTTTGACTTAGGGAAAGCTTAGAGTAAGGCCACGCATTACGAACACCATGTAACATGATTGCTATGCTGCTTTGAAAGACAGGCTCCATTTTGGCTAATGAGCAGTTGTTGTCTTGGCTCCTATTGTGTCAATGTGAGTCATAAGATGTTGACAAAAACAAAACACTCACTTTGTATCAATTTATGCCATGAAAGGGGTCAGAAAAGTATTCAAGAAGCACAAGCTGTTTGAATCAGTGTATTCATTTATATAAAAATGAATATATTTGATACTTGCTGTTATAATAAGTATAATTTTAACATTCTTGCTGATTTGATGCCCATACTTACAATGGAATAGTTTTATAAACTTCCACAAATGTTGCTTGTATTTTTTCACCACTCATAAGAACATGAGAGGAAACACTGACTTGGGAAGATTATTTGGAGCTTGTTCAACAGATGTACCAAAGACTAAACTGCTAAATTAACAGATGCAATCTTGTGAATTTTAGCAGAGAAAAATATCAAATGAAGGTTTAACGAAATACAGTGCTATCGTATGATGTTTTAATGTGCAGGAGGAAAAAAAAGAAAAAACAGCAGCTGGATTTAAAATTATTTGCCTAGAGAGGTGACAGCTTTCATCTTTCACCAGAATATAAAGTGCTGCACAGCAAGACTGAACTGTCTATTCATACATATTTGGATGGCTGAATTTAGCAAAGATGACCTCATAATTACATAAAAATATGTTTACATGAATACCAATGAACAGTTGGTGGAAACATACAAATGAGGTGTGCTTGAATGTCTGCGCCCCTGCGGAGACTACCAGGAATATTTGAATAAAAATCACCTGTCAGATGCTTTTTGACACCCTTGTGTTTACGGGAAGACTTACCCAGTGGTGAGCCCATGCAGGTGCCTCCGTTTAGGCAGTAGTCTGTGCAGTGATTGACCTCACAGCGCTCCCCCGAAAAGTCGGGCCAGCAATAACACCTCCAGTCCCCCTTCTCATTAGCCAAGCAGCGGCCTCCGTTCTCACACGGGGGGCGACACAGTTCACCTTCATGAAAGCAAATCGCGCTTTATTCACCATTCGGCGCCGATCAGTAGTTATAGCACCCGTAACACACTTATGCAGCTAGTGCCTGATAAGCACAAGCAAAGAGCTGTGAACATGAAGTTAAGAACAATTGTTCTGCCACATGATTTGCAAAAGCTTCACAGTATGTAACAAAAAAATTTCTGTGAATAGCTATAAATATCAGCTAAAATTTTAGTTGGGAATTTAACAATTTGTGGTGTTCAAAGAGCAATCAGAGTCTCATTTATATTACTGCTAATACGACAGCCATCTTTAAAGCGGGATAATGGAAGATAAGGCCTGCCTACCTGAGGTGTTGACGTCACTGCAGGTGCCATTGACCACTACCTTCCCCTCTGGACAGGCACATCTGGCCCCAGTTGGATTGAGCAGACACATGAAATCACAGGACATCCTCAGGCACGGGTTTGGCGCTGAGGAGAAAACAAGACAAAAGGACAAATGAGCCGAGGAGATAATCTGGAAGCCCGGCCAGTATTCACAAAGACTTTGTTTGTTTGGGGAAAGTGAGGCTGTTCTTTTTCAAATTAAAGCAATTTGTTTCAAGTGTTTTTAATTTCTGTTTTGGAGGGTGTTATTTTCTTGCAGCCAGGAGAGGTGCGGGGCTTAAGCACACTGAATAATCAACAACTACGGAATGTGCTAACAATTTGCGTTTGCCTAATTGATTAGTGGCTTTTCTAAGTGCTCCTCTTGATGCTGCCTACAGCGCACAGAGACAAAATAATGGACAAATTTCAGTAGCCTGAATCATTGAAAATTAACTTCCTGCAAGTGATGTCAAGCCATGGAACACTTCCGGTAATCACTGCTTTTGGTGTTTGAGCATAAGGCAAAGAGTGGTGAATAAGAAGGAAATGAACCATGTTTTTCTCGATTACATAAAATAATCAAGACACGTTTGTATTTTGGTAATTGACAATATATATATGTCCTCTGTTTCTAACTGTTATAGTAGCGGTGTATACGGCTGACCACAGTATAGGTATGAAAGACAATCTCTCATTTTCACTGATGGTATGGCGATTTCGGTTAGGATATAAAACTTTAACGTTATAGCTCTGCAAAAGCTGAGTGGATCCTGTTCCCACAGACAGACACATTACACACTACACGGCCGGCCTAATGAGTCTCTGAGGAATAAAGAGCTGCCCTGAAAGAAAAGAAAACTGACTGAGACTGAGCTATCTTCTACTCTTTCTCCATTAACACCGGTGATGTAACAAATAACAGACGCTGGCTTACTACATAACCGAGAGGAAGGGCATGGTAGTAGTGACTGGCTGTGTTTTAAAAAATGTATGTGCTTTTTTCTTCTCTTCTTGGATTCTTGATTCACACTTGAAACTGAATGTATCTAAGAGAACTAAAGCAATTGTTTTAAAGAAAAAGGGGGCTTTGATTTTAGTATTATCAACTATAAATGTACCGTTTAAGTCTTTCTATTCATAGAATGATCTTGTGGGAGGATGTATGGAGCACAATATCCCCTTGATGGACAGTTGGTCTATTAAGGAGCTATGAACATGCCAGGATTAAATCCCTTTGACTGCATGTCTCCTGGTGAACCCTGAGGTAAACTAATGGTGATAGTCAAAATGTACTTCAATCCTTGTCATTGTTCCACCTTGCCTTTCTTGAGTCTTAAAAATAGATATAAAACAACCTAAGATGGACAACAAAACATTGTGTTACAGTGGGTAGTATTTTGAAAAAACTTGTTATGAAAGACACAATTATGTGGAATTTATTTCTGCTTAATTGAGGGTGTGTTTAGTTAAGCTTAAGATCCATAGGAAAAATCTATTTTATGATATATTCATAAATGAAACCCTAAAATCATAAGAATATGCACTTTCTTTTTCATATGTCCATTCATTTCTTTGATGGTTTGTTATTTAAAGGCAATCTAAAACATGCATTTTGGTAGCCAAATGAACAACTAAAATGAATGGTAAACAAAAAAATCAGTACATAATGGAAAAAACAGTAAAACAAAATACATTATCCAGTAAGGGCTCCCTGATTATTATCCATCTCCTGTTTCCTCTAAAGAATGCATACGCGCATATACAAATACAGATTATCACAATGGCTCACCGTCTTGCTGTTTGTAACGGTGGGAGATGAAAACATTAGTGGGCCTCTCTACTCCCAAATTGAGGAATTCCCCAGAATGTTTGCCATACTTGTGAATCTTGAAGACCTCGTGTTTTAGTCCCGTTCCATAGATGTAGTCCTCAAATAAATCGATTCTGTATGGCTGAGAGATTCCTGTAGGCGCAGCAGAGAAAAAGAACACACGGAAACTATTTGAGCAAATATTTGAACGCAGTTGCAACCTAAATTACTGATAAAGTGTGTCCTGTCCCTGATTGAAAAATGGAACATGCGCTGGGCAGGAAGACCACACGTGGTTTAAAAAGTCTACCTTTTGGAGACACACAAGCAATACAGTTGCAATTATTTGATAAGAAGTCGGGAAAAACCAAGTGCATTGTGAATATTATGAGTTAAAAGGAAAAAGTTGGACTTTGTTTTCCATTTGGTTTTACCGTGTCTGTCACTGATTGTCACCAGGGGGTCTGAGCCATCCAATCTCATGCTTCCTATGTGCGAGAGCTCAGGATCAGCCCAGTAAATACGCTGGTTGAAGTAATCAATCGCCAGCCCTGTGGAAGGACGAAGGTAAGAGATTTATTTGCTAGACAAATTAAACAGAAATCATTGAAGAATCCCTCAACACTTAAGATGTTAAAGTGAAGAGAGCTACAATTTATGTTGTGCAATAAACTGGATAAAAGAAAACCGTAGGGTTTTTTTTGCCTTTTGACTATTTCCCTTTAGAATTGGTTTCTGTTGGGTGGTCGGAAGCATTAAGAATACCTTTGCTCTCAGCCGAGGCTCCGATTTTATTAAATGTATTTCCATTCCATTTTATCTCTCTCTTTAAATATGCGACCTGAACTCTGAGCACCTGGCTGAAGCATTTAAATGGGTTTATCCTTTCTGCACACTCATGATGAATTCCTCCCTTTGTGACGAAGACAGAGCGCAGGCACCTCGAATTAAAGGAGGCCAAAGCAGCTCTTCAAAACTAGATCATCTCTAAGTGTCTCCCTATAGACATACCAGCATAAGGCCAGTGGCAGTAAAGTGTGCCTTACTTATGAATTCTCTTTCTGTTATTTTGTCCTGCTACCCTAACGTTGAGGGGCCGTGCATGTTTTCAACTGTTGTGCATAAACATATGCATATTAATCACAGCAGTTAAATAGAACCTGGGCTATCTGATACTGAGGCTTCCTGCTCTGAGTAACATGTTGCATATTAACCAAATCATGGACGCTAATCAACAAATTGTTCTAAGAGGCTGTCGTGGATTATGTGCACCGAATATGCTTTACTTAATTTGTTGGTTCCACCAAAAATCTGTTACAGAGAAAGGCAAAAGAGAAAACCTGCTAATTACAAGTGATGTGCACATTAGTGGACAAAGTGATAATTTCAGCATATTCTAAATATTAAGATATTTACAAAAAAAATGTTTTATTTGAGAGGACATTCAATTAACAAACATAACACAAGAGAGACATGAACAGAAAATATGTGAAAATGTACCAGTGGGCCTGTTGAGATTTTTCTCCAAGAGTACTCTGCGCAGTGATCCATCCATGGCTGATTCCTCTATATGAGAATGATCACCTATAACACTCCAGTACATCATTCTGAAAGGGACAGAGAGAAATAGTTCCTCTGAGCTCTGCGCAGATGGAAATGAATAATACTGCATGCACGGTAAGTATGCATCTATACGGCATAATAAATCTATGAATACATTATCAGATATGTGGCCTGATGAGTTTTAATTGTGTCAGTTACTCTCAGAGCATGATGCCAAGTATATATTTTCTTTTTTTTTTATGAACGCACATGCTGGATATTCCATTATGTGAATTAAAAATAATCAAAATTAGGGAAAATACTGATCTCACTGCTTCGCTTGCAAATTGATGAATTAGTATACGGTTATTTCCCTTATGAGTATATCTAGAAGTCATGAGGTTGACAGTGTGTGAGTGGTGTTTTTTTTGTTCTAAATAGCCTTTAATGGAGCTTGCTTTTTCATGTTTGGTGATATGGTTTTCTGAATAAGCTAACTTGGATAGCAATTATTACCATGCTTACATATTTAGTGTGATTAAACTAATGGAAAATTGGTTGCAATGCTTCTCTGTTGTATTGTTCAACAAATATTGGAACTTGGAACATTTCTAATAACCACACTCCTGTACAGATTGTATGTGTAAGCAGGAAAAGAGAATAGCTAAGTACATATTTTACCCTCTGGCTGGGTTTACAGCAATGGCATATGGCTCTCCTGCTATGTCTGTAATCAAGCGGGTGCAATTTGGTCCCTTAAGTTGGCCAACATTTATGGAATATCGTAATTTAGTCCAGTGGGCTGTGTAATAGCTGAACCAGTGCATCCGAGAGTGATCCGTCCAATAAATGTTGCCTGTGATCCAGTCAGCAGAAATATCTCTGGGGCGACGGAAATCTGAACACTGCAACAGATAACCGCCAGAATGTCAAGGTCTCCGTTCAACTTATGGGCAAACATTCACATAAAATTTGTGTCATGGAAAACACAGCTTTGAAAGGTTATGAAACACTTGTATTCCTTTTAATTTACCGGCAGATTTTCATACAGTTATATATATATAGAGTGTAGAATTGCTCACAATGTTCCTGGTATTTGATTTAGATTGGCTTCTTTCAAGGGAATCCTTGTAAAAAATTCCACCGGGGTTGAACTGTGTGGCCCAGATAAACTTTTGGTGATGAAACAGAACATCCATCCCTATTATACGTGCATTGTCTTCAATATGAGTGAGCAGTTTGACTCCGAGGCTCTGGTTATATGGATGCACAAAACTTCGGATTTCAGTGTCATTTGCTATGAAGAGCACTCGATCCTCTGGTCCTGCATCACAAAAAAGATACATAATGGAACTGGAAAATCAACATTTATATAATTTTAGACAGGCTACAGATTAGCAATACATGCTTTCAAAAACAAAAAATAATACAAAACAATGTTTGACCATACCTCTTGCTATGCAGTTATTATTGATCTCCTTAAAATTCCGATCACATGTGCATTTAAAAGATCCCTTTGTGTTTGTGCAGTAATGAGGACATGTGTCAAATTGCAGACACTCATTTATCTCTGGAAAAAGAAAGGAAGAAAGGATAGACAGATTCACTTATGAGCATGCTAGTGTGACCACAGTGACTCCAGGATATATACATTTTTTAGTGTTAATGGAATGTTTTATATGCAGAGGTACAAAGTAAAACCTGGAAAATATTCTCCTGCTCAGCTTACCACATAATGCAAACCATTCCTTTCATTTGTTGCCGTGAAACTAGCTGCCTCATAAAAACACATTTATTATAAATCAGGTAGAAATAATTTTAGTGGATTTTTATTTGAGATGATGATCTTGTCTGCTCCCAATGGACGTATTTACTTTTAGAGCTTATTTGCTGATATGGTGGTGTTAGAAAATAAATTATCCATATTTTGCAAAACTGCATAAAAACCATCTACCATATCATCATGAGGTTTTCTAATAATCAAAAAAAGAATTGAATTGAATTAACAATCAAAACTTGGTTAACAAATTGGAAAAAAATATTGATATATTAAATTGAGATGAATGAACTCAAATGAACTAAAAAAACAAATCTAACCTGTACCTTCCACAATCTACAAAACAGGGATTAACATGTTGTGCAAATAAGTGTTATATTTATATAGATTTAGCACCTACTGTACAGGGCAGGTTTCTTACTGCATGGAGCCTTGAAAGATGTTTTCTCACTTCTCAGTTGTTATGCATTAAAGTGTCTTCTAATTGTAAATGTATGCAGCAATATCTGAACACCCGCTGCTTAAAAACAGGGCAGAGAAAGTTTAGCTTACTCTTTCAGAGATGTGTATGGCTCTCCTCACATGAACTGATCCCTTCGATTTGTTGTTTGCATCAGGTCATTGACTTGACCTCTCTACGTTAGTACCATATTATCACTTTATTTTGAACAATACTTAGCCTTGGTTGGAACTCTTCATCCCAGGGTTCATTTCAATAGTACAGTTGTCTTTTATTCATATACAATCTGGCTGAATGTGCAATGGTTAGTCACTGTCTAGCAAAAACTCTTTTTCTGAAGGTTTCCATGTTTTTGTCTACCAATATAATATATATTTTACTTGGCAAACAACCCACTATATGTACCATTTCTATATCTGTTCAATGACAAAATGTTCACACTTTACCTTCACACTGGCCTGTTTTCTGGTTCCTCTTAAAGCCGGGTTTGCACTGGCATATAGCATTTACATTTGTCTGGTTGCAGATTGCATCCTCCCCGCACAGGTTTGTTTTCTTCCCGCATACATCTCCACTGGAAACTACAAATAAAGACAAGTCTTTGATTACACCTCTGCTTCTTAGACACCTGCTGGGCTGTTCTTTTGATGTGCCGCAAACAAGAGGGCACCTTAATCATTAATACAGTACACAACACCCCTCGAACATGAGCATACATATATTATCATAAACAACAAAACATTCTCACTAAAATGAGGATATTGCCGAGCTTCCTCGTTACATCACGGTGACATTTGGCACATTGCAGCTCTTGCGTGGTTTTTCTTTCATCTGTTCGCTCAAGTTAACTCTCCTTGAACTTACGCGACTTGCAGTCCTGCTCGTCTGAGCCGCCATCCCCGCAGTCGTTGAAGAGGTCGCACTGGAGCTGCATCGGGATGCACCGCCGATTACTGCAGGTGAACTCCGTCTTCCCACAAGGCCGAGGTCTTCCAGCCACCACTTCTGCTTCAGAGCGCACGGTGTCAATTAAAAAGACAAAAACTGTTGCACATAATCGCGTAAAACACAATCATACTCACACAGCACTGTTACCTTCTTTGTGGTTGCTACTTTTTTTATATGATGTACACTTTTTCCACACAAAATGACCCAGTTTTTACTGTTTTGTAAGTGGTAACAGTTTTTGTTTTTTTTGTTTTTTGTCACAATCCCAATCAAATGGCAAAGCAAAAATGGCATCTTCCCTATCCATTCCTTCTTTGAACATATTATAGTCGTGAAATATTTCGTGACTACCTCCGTGGACCACCTTGCCATTACACATCCCGAACTGAAACGGTGGCGTATGTGTGGAGGAAAAAAATGGACGTTTAACGCCCTCCGACAGAATAACAATGAGAAGGAATGAAGCATAATGAAGTGATGGGGAGGTGGATGATGGGATTACTGTGAGAGTGAGGGGATGGATAGAAGGAAGAAGCATACAATGGTGAGAGGTAATGGACTGAGTTAAGAGATGGATGGGGGTATCAATGGAATCAGAGAGGAAGATGAATGGATGACAGAAGGAACTTGAAAGCGATAGAAAAGAGACGCTATTTGTCCCTCTCTTTCCTGTCCTCTCAGTGTGATCATTCAGCTTGTGTCGCGGGAACGTGTCAGGACACTACAAAAAAAGGGAGAGGGGCAGTTATGCCTCTGGATCTATGGGAAAAAATAAAAAAGCTGTTTTCACTTTTAGAAGAAAAAAAAAGTTGGAGCAGAACTCATCAAATATGTTGAACACCCCAAATGTATCTGCAGCGACTAATATTTCTCTTGCCTTTTATCTGGAACTAACTGTTGGAATGAGAGATATTGTTCATTTTCTGGGGTGAGGCTTAAGTCTTTCTGTTTTTACATTATTTTGTCCCTTTTTAATTTTCTCCTATCATTGCAACATGTTCATCTTGGCGACTAGCTTTGGAACTACAACAAAAATTATGTTATTTTTGGTACTATATGCGCAATACAAAGTTTCTTTGGGAAATGAATAAATGAACAAATAAAATGAATAAGTTAGTCCAGGAACATTCAGCCTATGATGCCTGTACAAGTAATGCTTGAAATGAATTCATCTGTTATAAAAACCAGTTGGAATAAAGGCTTAATATGGAACCGTTATACTCTAAACCCCCCCCCCCCCTCCCTACTCTTAGACTGCATTCCTAGTCAAACCTATGATGAGTTTATTTGGGGACATTTTGTTTGTAACCATTTTTTTTTTTGTCTTCTGTGTGACTGAGTAGTGCATTTCCTCAAAGTAAAACTGTGTCTGAATAGGTTTATCTGTTTAAACAGAGGTTAAATATTCATCCTTTTAGAAGGTCGTTTTCACACTGTTAAGGAAGTGGATCACATTTATTTTTTCATCCCCTTCATAATTACTGTCCTGGGTTCTAGGACAACTGCATTATTTTTAAACAGAATACATACACATCTACTTATAAAGGGAAAGTGCATCAGGGGAGTATTTAACCTCCTGCACTTGTTAGACAGATAAAGAATAACTTTGCCTTCATTAAAGAAAACAAACAAAAAAGCATAAATAAAAAGATAAAAACACTGTGCAGTGCTGTGTGAGTGTAGTGTCTTTGCTCACCACACTCCTCTTCATCCGAGTTGTCACCACAGTCGTCCAGTTTGTTGCACACTTGGTCTGAGCGTAGGCAGACGTGATCGTTTCTACAGCGAAATGGCCTTGTGGGGGGGCAGGGAAGTTTTGCTGGGGACCGAAAGACAAAATAAGCTGAAAGATGTTTCTTTGCAAAATATTAAAAGAAAAAAGACGACTTTGGCAAAAGAGGATGAAATATTCACTATTATAAGTTCATGCCTTAGTTATCTCCAGAAAAATCCCCTTGTAAGTTACAGTTTAAGCCTTACCGCACATGTCTGCATCTTCGTCAGAGTTATCTCCACAGTCATCCTTGCCGTCGCACACCCATGTGTGAAGTTTGCATAAGGTGTTGTTGCAAATGAATTCATCAGCCCGACAGAAGAAAGCTCCTGCAATTACATGGATAATTCCCTCTCGACTTTTATCACTCTAACTCAGGTAGAAAAGAGCATTCAAACTTGCATAAGACGGTGCTCAAATCATCTACCGTACAATCATGACAGATGGTTTGACACAATTATCCAGACATCGTGGATCATTTTGCCTTACAAATGCCAAGTTTTAATTCATTTATATCTTTCATCTCATCTTACATTACTCATTTTTTCTCATTATATACATGTAATCCTTCATCTGCCATGCCTTTTCCCATTTATGTTGTATCTTTTCATCTGAGGCTTTGTTTTTACATCAAAAGCTCTGTTGAATTCTTTCTGTCTCTTTTTTTAACAGCATAAAGAAGGAAAAAAGAGGACCTACATGCCAATTGCCTCTATTCAACCTTCAGAAATCAATATAAATTATCATTCAAGACCAAACCCATTGTTACCGTGGTTGCAGTTCTCTTCGTCGCTATGATCCATGCAGTCCAACACATCATCGCAGCGCCAGCGCCGAGGGATACAGTGAGCCCTGTTCAGACACAGAAACTCATCCTCTCTGCACTCCTTCACACAGCCGATCTGTCCACACAGAAACATCATAAATCATCAAGGAGCAATCGCGCCAAACCGAAACCTTGCGCCGAAAACACGTCGCAACTGCTCAAACTGCTCTTCCCTGTTCGGCGACGTGATTATGCTGCTGGTCTTTGTAAACATACATGCCACACTGACCTCATCCGAGCCATCTAGGCAGTTGTCATGTCCGTCACACCGCAGGCTGGCCGACACACAGCCTCCACTGGCACACACATACTCATTTACAGAGCAGGAAGGGACCACTGGAGGAGAAGAACACACATCAGTCAAAGTCTTTTGCTTCCCAACAATAAGGTCTGAAGCACAGAAGTACAGGTCCCTATATCGTGTAGGACCCGATTCAGGGGCAAAGCACTTCAGAGGTGTCAGAAAAACAGACATGTAGAAGTGTTAAAAAGTCATATTCTTATGTTACTTTACAATAGGGTTACCCACCTAAGGTTACCAGTAAGAGGGAAAAATCTGAAGTATACCTGTATCTAACCTGCCCTATGACACCAGGTAGATTCATATTTCTCCATCGATAAAATTCGACACTACTACAATGGCATTGTATTCTGCAACATTGACTGAGATCACTTTTTTTTAACATACTGCAAGAACAACACATTTAAGAATAACTTTACAAACACCACTCGTGATTTAATTCGTTTTCACCTGTTCCCTGGCAGTTTTTTTCATCTTCCCCCATCTTGCAATCTTCTTGACCATCACAGAGCCACTTCACTGAGATGCAGAGATTATTGTGACACTGAAACTGGTCATCTGCACAGCGCGCCTCACAACCTTTCTGTGAATGGACACAACAAACAGACTGAACAATATAAATCAAGAAAATGAAAATTAATTGGTCTGAATGCAGTTTTACAGTAAAAATAACTGCAGTGCCTTGAATAATATAAATAAATAAGCCATTATTAGTAAAGTCAGGTTCCAAAATATAACTTATCATAGACAGGTTTATTAACAGGTGGACACTGAAAATTTGTATTTAACATCTAAAGCGGTTTTGTAGGCTGAATTAATTTCATCAGTGAATTTGACCAATCACTGCTGATTGAAAGGCCGTTTTTGTTTCTCCCATATTTCTTGATCTGGAAAGTTTGCACATGGGAGGAACATAATAAAGAGTTAATTAGGGTTGCGGCACTTTGCATTAAGAGGGATTAGCTGCAAAAATGGTGTGCAAATATTGAAAAGGGCAATAAATGGACAAGAATAATGAACAGGTCCTTATCCTTGAATTATGCACACCACACTTTATCACAACTAATGCCATATTTTTTCATGGACTCTGCAAAAATAAAGTAAGACAATGAAAGACAATATGGATTCACATATATGCGTCTATTTTCATTTCTTTGCACATAAATCAAGCAAGTAATATTAATTAGAATCTTTATGATTTAGCTTCATTCAAGTTCTGTGAGAAAAATACAACCAGTCTTTGTTTTGCTGACATGTAGGATTAGGATTTCCAAAAGCAAATGAATATGTGGTGTTTCATGCACTAATGCACTTGAAGGGACAATAATTCATCATGGTGATATTTCCTGTCTGGCAGTCTTTTGAAATATGGGGACCATGATGAGGAGATTCGGAAAAGCACGATGAATTATACCAACAATAGAATTATTTCTTCGCATGTGGAGTTATGTGCATCTAAATTCACTCTTCTTTTATTTAATCTTGGGCTGTAAGATATATTTCCATATGAAATTATACTATCCATATGCTATAATTTAGATTATGTCCGTTGCAATTTGCAAGTGGTAGGCCTATTTCCTTTTAATATTATCTTCATAGTAATATGAAGATAGTAGTTTAGTATTATATTTTGGTGCAGTGAACTGTTATTTTTACAGTACGTATTACAGACTCAAATATCAGACTAAATCTGATGAACATGATGATATAGTAAAGAGTGGCCTGCTTTATCTAATCACACTGGTACCTGCAATATATGCCAGGGAGGGTAAAATGGAAAGATTATTTGTTTATGTATTTATCTAAGCAGTATAAAGTAACATAAACAAAAAAATCCAGATTCAAATATGGGCAGCTTTAGCGCAAAACTTTTGAAATAATGATCATGTATATAAAATGAATATATGGCACGGAACCCCAGTTGTCTCCAATGCAGCCTCAAATGGGGCATGGTCTGTGTCCGGTTTGTTCCCGTAATAAGTCTGGATAAATGTGAGGTTTGAAGCCTGGATAAATGTGAACAGAAAAATTCTTGAATGTGTATAGAGGAAGTTGAGCAACATCTGCCCTGAGAGACAGATTATGTATTATTAAGGAGGGCCTTGGAAATTGATAAACATAATACTGCATCTCTTATGACAACAGGGCTTCATAAGTTTACTCAATATAACAAAATCCCATGTGACATAGTAGCATGTCCTTGGTTTCCAGATGTTAACGGACTTATGTTTAAACTATTGGGGATGCTACAGAGCAAAGCAAAGACGGCCCTTTTATTTTTCACCTCATCGGCATCTCAAACTTTTTGGGGTCGTAAAAACTGAGGATGACCGTTTTAAAACACAGACCTCATCTGAATTATCCAAGCAGTCGTAATCTCCATCACAGCGGAAGCGGGAGGAAATACACTCTCCATTTGCACAGGCAAAGTCCTTGTGGTTACAGGTGACTGGCTCTGAGGGGAAGGAAAGAACACAGAGGAAACCAAATGGATTATTCTTTTTTCATAAACAAAAGATAACACCAAATTAATAAATACACAGAAAACAAGGACGGGGAAAATCAATCAGAAAACTTTTCTGTCTTCAGAATCACATGTTAAAGCTTTAGGAGAAACTGGTGATACCAAACTTGCATGAAGCAGCAAAGCTGATAAAAATGTACAATGCACAAAATATTTTCTCTAAAGCCAAACATCTTGGATTTGCCACTTAGCAGAGGCCTGTCCCAGAGGACAATATTAGGAGGCTGCTAAACAGCTGGATCCTATCCACCGTCTGGGCGCTTCCCCTTGTTATCATGGATTGTTAGCTAACTCGGGGTGTGTGTTATGAGCTGTGCTTCGACAGAGACTCCCATCAGGCATTGCAGCAGAATCTGATTTGCAGCTCCTCCTTTGTCTGCTGGTCCACCTGCTTAATGTTTCTTGCCGTCCAACACTTGACTGGCTTTTATTTGCATTTTAAGTGACATTAATAGGTGTGGGGACTCAAGCGGCTAATAAATCATGTTAGATGTGCATACTCAGCAAAAGCACGCAGATGGAATGCACATACTTGTATAATGCAGAGGCAAATAATTCCACTCACAAATACTTGCACTTAAATACACAACAGGATGTGTGATATAACAAGGTGAGTTAGCCGGGTCATTTCATGAGAGGATAAAACACTCAGGAAGTGCCCAGATGATAACGGTAAGCGTGAAAAGAAGAGTTTCATAAGGCAGGTTGTTAGTTATTATTGGATTTCTGCTTATATTTGTTGGTGGGAAAGAAAAGGTGGCTGTGATGGTGGACAATCAGGTGTTCTCAAGGAAATTAAATTATTTGGAGTGAGTTCAGAGTATCCATGGTGTAAACAACCCAATAGAGGAGTTAAGTAGGTTTCCGGGTACGTACTGCAGTTCTCCTCATCTGAGCCGTCTCCGCAGTCGTTCTGGCTGTCGCACCTCCAGTGGTCGGGGATGCAGTTGTTATTCTCACAGCGGAATTCGTGAGGTCCGCAGGTCTTTTCATCTATTTCATCAGGAGCAAAAAAGAAGAAGGAGAAAAAAAAGCCCCTACAAAGATGAAAATTGCTTCAAAGAGCATGAATATTAAGCGAGTGCTAGAATTCGCATTTTCAACATGTAATCTTAATTTCCTCGGGGTTTCCCCGAGCGCCCCGAACACAGAGTTCAAAACAGAGCATGCTCTCGAGAGGCCGACACAACACAAGATGAAATACCTGACTAGACTACACTTCCCTTTCTGCAGATTTGTGACAGGAATTAAACAGACCTAAACATTTTTAAATCCATTGATCAACGATCATTAGAACACTGCACATGTTGTGTGTTTCTAATGGTTTTAGTTTAAGTATACGTCATATCCCACTTGGATTTGCATCCCTGTCAGCAAAGAAGCAAAGGAAAATGTATAAGATGGAACAGAAGTTATAGTCTCTTTAAGACTGTGACAAAAAGTAAGTTTCAGCTCTAGACTTCACCAATTATCAGTCTATTAAATGGACACATCTCTGTTTTTAGCCTGTTTTGACTATCATTTGGACAATCCACTTTGCACCACAGTTTGTTCTAATGCTGGTGGGAATCAAAGTAGAAGCAACTTATAGATAAATATTATTTTTATGAGGGGAGCTCTGGTTTCAGGGCCTTCTGGTTTGTTTGTGAGGGTAGGTTTACCCCTGGTAGTCACCTGTGTTTGAATCTCAGATAGTTCATATCCTGTCACAATTAGGGTCTTATTTGTGAGGCTTCAAATATGAATAATGCTTCAAAAGCAAAAAAAGTAAAACGTATAAACATGTAGAAGACCATCTGTGTTACAAGCCTGAACTAAATGGTGTGAAACTTTGGAAAATGTGGATTGTGTTTGTGTGTGGTTGTATGAAAGTTAGCTTGATGTTCCTTATGCCCCCAACAATAAAAAAAAATCAGTTTAAAGACATATCAAGGAATACAAAAAGAAAAAAGACATTTGAAAGCTTAGCAATAGCCTATAATAATTAGTCAAAATACTTCAAATGATCAAAGCTTGCGTTTAAAAAAAGAAAAATAGATGCTTTGATTTTTGCTCTACAGCAGTTGTAGCACTTAGAACAACTGCTCAAAGTCAAACTGAGTTTTTCTTTCAAAAAGTCCCTTTTATAAAAAATCATTATGGAAAATGGCCAAGTTTACGGTTCTCATAAGGGGAAGAGATATGTCAGAAGTAAAGGATGGTTAATTCTGCCTGGATTTCATGACAGCCGAAGAAAAAAAAAACAAAGGGAGGAAACCTGAGTGTACCAGAGCGCACAATGCACTAGATCACGAGAAAAAGAGCATTTATCAACAGTATTTGAAGGATATGAAGAGAGGAATATGGTAGAATTAAGTAAAAGAACATAATTAAAGTCTCCAGGTTATTTTTTTAAAAAGGTTGGTCAGAAAACTTGAGTCAAAATAAAGCAACTCAGACTTTCTTTTGCTGTGAGGTCAGTCAGTTTCTATCAAATAATGGTTTTGTTTCTGGTGGTTCTAAAAAGGGAACAGTTTTTGTAATGTGTGACAAATACACTGCTAAAAAAGGTTCTTAAAAACCTACATTGTAAATGTGACATTGTTAGATTGAACTCATCTCTCCTAATTGAACTGACACAACTAAAGAAAAATAATTATATCAGAAAATATTTGTTCTCTCACCGTATAGAAAACGTTTGTGGATATCAGGACACTGTGGATGTCACTTGTGATACAATCTGGCATGACCTGGCCTCAGAGGATGCTCAAGGAATGGAAATATGTGACTTTATATTTCATTACAAGTAAAGAAATGTCAGCATTAGAAAATGAGAGAAAAACGTTTCCAATGTATTCTGTGAATGCCTTGATTACAATAAGACAGCATAATTAACAAAAATTAAGTTATTAAGTATCAATTTTGTAATAACGTAGCATTAATAAATGCAAATTGATGAGCCAATGGCATACTGTAAAGTACTAATGTTACATACATATTGAGCATTGCTCTTTCTTTCATATTCACATAAAAAATGTCATTTCCTTAGTTAACACGGGCATCATCTTGCTAATCCCCCTGACACGAAGTCCACAAAAAGGAATTAGTTGTACATTCTGACTTCAAACCCAGAAATAACGAGTGGAAATGACAATGTCAAATAGTCACATCTTATTTTCCAGTCCACACGTTGGCAGTAAAAATTAGAGGAAAAGAAAATCTTTATTTGAGCGAAAGAGATATAAGACTCCCAAACTCACAGAAAAATCTGTGTATCTGCATATTTACAAGGCTTCTGAGCTCAAGTTAAGGGCACATTTCCCTCCTTGGTGCTGCTTCATTCTAATGAACTTTAAACACACACGCACACACAAAAGAGTATTTCTGCCAACACCTCTGTGGTTAGCACAAAAAACAACTCACACACACACACACACACACAACAAATTTCAAGGGCAGAAAATCACCTCCAAACTGTCAGAGTACAGATAATGCCTCTCGCTGTACGAGCATGAGGGCAAAGGGTTTGAATTCATTCTCCCCTGTCAGTGCTAATAGTGCCTCTGCACAGCTCATATTTCCCTGGTATTTTATAAGCATACCAGACTAGGGAAGATTGCAAAAGATGGAAATATAGTCATTCTAAATCAAAATCATTTCTCACACTAAATTGTCTGGAGCTACTATGTTTATTCATAAAATGCAACAAAGTCCATTTATAAATTTTTACTAATAAAAGAGGATTTAATCCATGCAGCATGAGTAAGGCTAAGAAAAACTCAACATTTGTCTTTTTTTTTTAAAGAAAATGTTCTTTATTTTTACTAAATGTCTGCAATAACACTGGTTTTAGGTCAATTTCATGTAAGTGATAACCTCACACAAAGTGCTTTGCAACCTGCCACAGTTTTTTGTGTGAACCACCACTCAAATTCTGTCAAATACTAAAGATGTCTCACAAGTTTGGATTAAAATACTGAAAGCTGACCATCAAAGCACCTTCACCTAGTCATCAGTGGGAAAATAGCAGAAGGACCAAGTCACCCCTAATGTGAATTCTTGTGTAAAATTACCTACAAATACTTCGGATTCAACTGGATTTCACTTAAGATAGCTACACTGGTGGGGTTTTGCAGGCTCTATGTACTCACCACAATTAGCCTCATCCGACCCATCTGCACAGTCGGGGTCCTCGTCACAAACCCACAGTTTGGAGATGCAGTGCATGGAGGCCTTACACTGGAATTGGTCTGGGGAGCAGGTGCTTTCAGCTATATGCACAGAGAATGGGAATGCATAGAGAGGAGAGGTAATATTTAATCATTTTGAAAGTTTATGTTTATCCAAATAAAGAGCCGATTCATCAGATACGGCTAGTGTAAAACGAGAGCCAACAATACCGCCCAAACACCTGCTTTACCTCATTATCGGTATAATAATAAGGTATCAGGAAGTTCTACTTATGAAACTCAACATTGTTTCAAATAGCATTTCAATTTCACTGGCGCAGTGTTCATTACAAAGATGCATTCAAAACCATTCAATCATGCAGGAAGTCTAAGCAGGGCTGCAGTAATTAGCCTGGCTTTAATTAAAGTCTCTCTTTTTTTTTTGTCCTGATTCTTCTGGTTTCTCTTCCTCCTCGCTCTCAGCTTTTCTGCAATCATACAAAACACAAATGCAGCGGTCCAAAAGACCTGAGAGGGGTGTGATATTCGGAAGAGTTACATCACCCCAGACAGAGAGACAAAATAAAATAAAAAAATAAAAGCTGTTATTATCCACTGTGTGGTTCAATATCTAATCCCTTTTCACAGAAACAGACTACAACAGAGGTAGTCTCTAGAATACCTAATGAGGACTATGCAATGTTAATGCTGTATCACAAGATGCCCGAGCACTGACAAGAATGATATCTGAGAAAGCGCAGTCTGAATCTGTATTTCCGTGGCACGAAACTAAAAAACGTTTCAAATTGTTTCCCGTCTTCATTTCTGATTAAAAGTCTTCCAAGTCTAAACGCTCTCCGACTTCAGACAATGAGAGAGAAAGAAATTATCCCGAGCCTTACGGCAGTCTGTTTCATCCTCCCCGTCACCACAGTCATCCTGACCATTGCAGCGCAGGTTAAGCGGGATGCATTTCTGCTTTCTGGTGCACTTGAACTGGCCCGAAAGACAGATGTATGTCTCTAAAAGAAGAACACAGGCAAAAGGGGATCATTTGAATCATTATAGAAATAGTGTCAATAGTTAATGGAACTCTTTATTTATTGCAGTGAAGACTCAACAGAAAGCTCCTTTTTAATTATTTAGTCAAAGCATACTTTTATCAACATATCCAAAGTTCTGAAGTGTCGCAATATAGAAGTGACATTTAACTATCACGATAAACTTAATTCACTATCTTATAATTTACCAATAGCTTCATATTTATTTCAAGTTCTGTTTTGTATTCAGCCACAATCAACTAACAGGAATTGCTGAGAGGAAACTAGTAAATTTGAATAGTCTATGGACAATAACAGGTTGGATAGAACTCAAACTTGATTTATTTTGCATGACTTCAGGCTGAAACACTCTTCTAGCCCTTTCCACCCATGTACAGAAGTATTTGAACATGCACTATTTGTGGAGTCTCACATTTGTGACAGTTTCACCAAATCCAATTTGCAAAAGAAAACATAGCTGTTTCGTTTTGGGAAACATGTAATGCGTACAGCATATCGAATGCTGGTATGTTGGTGTTTGAAAACCCTGAACCTGAAGCAAACCCTCAGTGTCTCAGCCCTGCTGTAAACTGATAGAATAATGTATTTCAGCAACAACCAACTAATATAGACTCTGAGGTGAGATTGTATTGTTGTTTAATTGACTTTTCTCAACAGAATTAATTGTAAGAATAATCCAAATTGATGAGAATGTCTATATTTGCAACAGCATTAAATTAAACCTAAAGAAGATTAACTAATAACCATGGCTTTATCATGAAGAGATTGAGCTTTTTCTCTCTTACTTGCATTGCGTAATCAATTTGTTAACTGTAACAACATAATACCAATTAATTCATTTCAGAAGCAAAAGATGTTACGTAAAAGAAAATGTTAAACTAATTTGAAAGAAAACTTAAATATTGTTATAACAAGTGAACAAAAACTGTTTATTTTGTAATGCTTTTGTGGCGCTTAATTAGTGGACTGGAATTTCTTCTCAATAGAGAATGGTATAAGAATCGTCAGCTGATTAACAGGACCAACTGATTACTTTCTGATTCTTACAAATAAGACGCATTTTAAATGAAGAGAAAGCTGCAAAACTCCTTACAGAAAAGTAACAAAATATCCTTTTGCATTGCTTACCGCAGTTCGCCTCGTCTGTGTTGTCACCACAGTCATTTTCTCCATCGCAGATGAAGGGTGGAAGAGCACAAAGGCCTGTTCCACACTGAAAACGTCCGGGCTGACACTTGAATTCCGCTGTTCCAAAGAAAGTATTATGCTTTGAGCGGTTCACTAAAAGCCTTGGTAAAGCAGCAACAAGGATAAAATTTTTTTTAAAACATGTCTGGGGTCAGTTTTAAACAATTAAACAGAGCACTTACGGCAATCAGGAGGCTCATCTGAACCATCCCCGCAGTCATCTACCGTGTCACACTTCCACCAGAAAGGAATACACTCATCTGTCCCACAGCGGAACTGCGATGACAGAAGAAAATCCACATGAATGGATGAAAGTCCTTCCACACATGGAGGGATGGAGGATCACTAGGCCTGACCTGACTGGAAGTGCAGTTGGAGAGGCAGGTTCTATTGTCGGCGGCCAAGTAAAAATTTGTGGGGCAGGCACATTTGTGTTCCCCACCGGGGGAAAGGAGACATAAGTGGCTGCATCCGCCATTTGCGATCTGGCACTGGTGCTTGGGCACTGGAAAAACAATAGACATACATAACAGACTTTAAACTGTATGACACAAATCATTTCCTTTCTAAACTGAAAAAAAAAAAAAAGATTCTCAAAACTATTGGTTGCCATGAGAGGAGAGGGCAACCATGAGAGCCAGATGGATTACTTACCCTCAGGCTGGCGCAGGGAGTGGTAAACCTTGATGGATTTTATTGCTTGCCAAGAGTTGAGGAGCTCAACCCCTTGAACGCCAGTAGTCTTGTGAGCGCGTCGCAGGGATTTGGACTTGCCATCCGTCCAATACACAAAGTCCTCGAACAATGTCAGTGCCATGACTCCTTGGATGTGATCATAGGACACTGGAAAGGACAAATATCCATGCTGGCTTAAACTATCTTATGCCGTGTTTAGAATGCAACTAAATGGACGGCAGCAGAATTATGTCAGAAAACAAAATCACCATCATTTAAAATTTCCATTAATAGTTCCACTCATACGATTAATCAACCATTTAGTGACATTTAATTGTTTAACATACCAATATGACCATAGTATTTTAGTATTCATCATCAGAATAAGCAATGGTTCTGTCACTGCCATGGTAAGTGTCAGAAATTCATGGTGAAGTAAGTTTAATTGATGCAACTTTACCATAAAACACAGTTTTACACACCTTTGCGCCTTTGAGTGCCATCCATGTTGGCGAAAAGGATGTGGTTGTCGTCTGCCCAGTAGAGTCTCTTGTTGGTGTAGTCAATAGTGAGAGCAGTGGGGCTATAGATCTCTGTGTCAATGATAACCGTTTGCCCACGGCCATCCATGCCGATTCGTCCAATGTGAGGAGGTTCACAACAGTCTACCCAGAACACATACCTAGTTGGAAACATTGAAAATAACTCATAACTGTGTACAACTGCAATATTCATCGATGTGGGATATATGGAAATCCAATCTAAATCCAATGTTCAAATGAATCAAAACTACTTTAAACCTTCATGAAGCTAACAGCAAGTCCTCTCCACTTAATCCATTCTGTTTTGATTTACAATTTACACAGTGTTCAAACTATTGAGAATTGGGGTACATTGTCGTTATTATTCTCTGCTAGGTACCTCACACCTACAAGCTATTTCACTGCCCAAAAAGTTTTTTTTAACAGTTCCACAGAACGAGAAGTTTCTAATAAATAAGGAAACATTAATAAAATTGCTCTGCATAACATCTGCACTGCACCCCAGTCAGTTATCAAAAATATGTGGAAATAAGTATGAGTAAGTATATACAGTATGAGCAGCTTTACATTGAAACAAATACACTTACCCTGTCTGAGGATCCAGGGCTAGATCTGTAGGGCTGTTCAGGCCAGAACTGATCAGGATAGTAGGATAGAGGCCATTGGCTTTGGACACTTCCAGGGTTTTCTTTTCTGAATCACACCAGTACAGATTCTTTCCTATCCAATCCACTGCTAATGCGCTGGGCACTGCTGTCCTATGGACTATCTATTGGGATACATAGAAGTAAACTCCAGTGGATATATGTTAATGGTAATTTTTTTAAATCACCAATACATTTCATAATTGTATGTAAATTAAACAAAATAAAGGGATTTGAGAAAAAGTGTGAGTGAAGAAATAAAATAAGAGAATAAACATGAACAAAGTCACCATCAATACATATACACTGTGAATAATACATACAGTATTTTTCCTTCCCCACAATCTTAGACCCAATCTTAGCATCCTGAACTGAAATATATGTGATTATGGAAAAAGGGATTTGAGATCAGGGCTTTGTGTGTTGCTATGGTTATATCTGCAAAACCATTCTCCTGTGTGACTGCAAGCAATACCAAGTGGTGGAGGGTGATCACTAACGCGCTGCAGACACAGACCACAAACTGGGATGGTATTCTAATTCAGTTTTTCATACAAAATCCTGTCACATGAGGCACATCCAAATTGTGTTTTCTTTATTTTTTTCCCCCAAAAAGTCAAATATCTGGAAGTGCCTCAGATTAAAAATGTTCTCATCTGCAGAACGTCATAAAAAAAAAAATTCTTACACAACCACTGTGTCAAATTTTGGGCAATGTGACAGTATTCTTTTCTTTGAAATGATATCACTCCAGTATTATAGGCTCAGGATTCTTGTGGTAACCTGCTCTGAGCCAAATGATTCCACAAAGGCCCTGTGTATGAGTTGGCTAGTCTGGTGTGAAGAAAAGCAAATTAGCTTTAAAATTCTTTAAAAGGTCAAGTAGCTTTGTGTGATGGCTTTCAATATAAAACTTATTGCTGAATATCTTACCAACTGCTATATGATGGCTACAGTGGTGGATGGCACAAAGCTATGGAAGGAAACATTTGTGCATGGGGGTGATTTGACCAGAAAAAAAAAGTTCATTGGTAAAGTAATGCAAACATAATCACCAACATTACACCGTGGTGCCTGCTGGGTGGAATAATGCCCTTATTACACAACCAAAGAGGCTGTATTACGGGAAGAAAAGACTGTTTTGTTGATTAAAAAAACTAAATAAACAAAACAATAAAGTGGATTTATACAGCCATTAAAATCAAAAGCCTTTTTCTTTATAAATTATATAATATATAGATTAATGCATTTTTTTCAAAGTTTTCCCATAACACGGCAATCATCTGTCAGTTCTCTGCACAAGAAATGCTTCCAGATGTGGTAAAATGCGCCTGAAACTTATAACTATAGCAACCAGAGAGACGTGTTTCCTTAACAATAGACTAATGATGGACATGGGATGAAAAGAGTGTTTCTATGGAATTTATCACATATGAAGAAAGGTAAGAGACAAATTCCAACAAAGAGTGTAGCGCTACTTCGGTTTCAGGAAAAACAAATGAATAAATTGTTTTCCTCCTCGTGCAGCAAACCTGTGCCTCTGACAGTGGGTATCAGTGACTCCTAATTAACCTGACAGAGGCTCTGGAAACCATGTTTAAGTTTGTCCTCTTGCTAGGCTGTGGCAATGTCTCGAGCAGAGACTGCAGATGTAATTGAGCTGAATAAGTCTAATGCCGCACACACGTACTAAGGAGATGTGGCATGGGGGCCCAGCAAGTATTATGCTGATGTCCCAGCATCCCTTGTGCCTGGAACACAATTTCATAACCTTGACAAAACTGGCCATTTCATACCGAAGCAGCCTTGTATTATACAGACATGTCACATTTTTCTGAAATCCATTGATTATATTTGCAAGCAAACAGGCAACATTTTCACACAAGCAACTCTTCTATTGGCGTATGAGAGAATTTACATAAAAACAGATAAAACTAGGCCCTATGATGGACTGGAGGACTGTCCAGGGTGTACCCTGCCTCTCGCCCATTGACCACTGGGATAGGCTCCAGTTCTCCCCACGACCGCATTATGGAATAAGCGGTAATGATAGTGGATGGATGGATGGATGGATGGATGGATGGAGCGAGTAAAGTAAAAATTGCAAATCATCGTTAAATTGCTGAAGGTACCACATGGTACACAGTAGCGCCGCTCTTTCATACCTTCAGGTCACTCCCATTGAGGCGCATTCTGTTGATCTTTCGTCCACTCGGCCTGGTCGAGTCCACCCAATAGATAAATTCCTTCTTGTAGTCAAAGTCTAGATGGATGATGTTGTAGAGACCCTGAGAATGACAGTCACTCACAAGTAAGTAAAACTTTGCTCTAATTGAGGAAAAATGAGTCAGGCAAAAACATGGAACATTTAACATTTCAGTACAAACCTGGTGATTAAATATCATGCACTATTATCCCTTTAAAGTGATCTTAAATGATCTGTAAAATAGAAATATTACCCAGTGTTCATTTGCTCCTTTCAGTGTATTTATGACATAGATAAAGCAATTGAATGATAGTACTCTTAATGTTAAATAAATATGTAATAACCGAACACAAACTCTGAGGTTTGTCACCAATCTAAAATGTCTTAACATAAAAAATAAATAAATAAACAAATGTGAAAAGGTTAATGAGACAGTAAAACTTCTGCATTTTTTTTTGTGTGAGTTGACCCTTGTTGTAGAAGCAGTATTGATTTGGGTGGTTTTCCCATAGGTTTCCATGCTTTCATAAGCCATTTGAGGAGTGAGTGAAGAGCCAGTTGAAGTCTTATCAAAGCGGAATAGCGAGGTACTTTCCCTCAGCGCCATACTCACAGGACCCCACCGTCAGTCAAAAAGAGCCACACACCAAACAAAGTGCCCCCACCCTGCTGTCTCACACTGTGGGTGCTGAAAAAACATGTCAGATAATCTGACGGGCAAAATGAGACGTCTTAATCAGATCATCGGCACCCTCACCGACAGGCGCCAAATTGTCCTGGGGGAGCCTTTCTGCACTCCAAATATCTGTTCCAGAGATGAAACCTGCATGCCTCTTTTAGCAGCGCTTCTGCAACAGGAATGCAATCTCTACTGTTTTTTCTCCTGTAGACAATAAAGATGAGTGTAACCTTCTCCAAAAACAATATCTTTCTATGTTTGCTCAGGTAGGACAAAGCAATCAATGATTAAGTCTAAAAAGTATTACTTCTGCTGTCCATGAGATGAGTTAAAAAGGCTTTTAAAAATGCATTTGTCTCCATATTGTGATAATTTTTCAGCCCTAAACATTTTTTTAATTTATATTATGAAGCAAGATATGTGACTGCCTAAAGTAAGCTGGAACAATACCACATGTTAGTTTCGAGCACTTATTTTCCACAAGCAACATTTGAAGGTACACCACTCCACTGCATCAGCCAATCCTTCCTTTGTGCTTCATTGAGAGGATTTTATGGCTTTTTAAAGGAAACTCTTGAGAATAACATTTATTCACATTTGAAAATTGCAGTTGTAAAGATGTGTTCCTTTCTTCATGCGTTACTGGATCCTGCTGTGGGCCATATTAAAGCGGGTCCAGTTGTTTCAATACAATGACCTGTTGGAAACGAAGCTAAAAAAAAAAAAAAAAAAAAAAGTTTTCCTTTTTTGTGTTTTTAACTATTTCCTTTTACACAAGATATGTTAATGTGAAATCTCCAATGTGGAATCAGAAGCTGGCTTGTCAGTTCAATCTGATTTTATCTAAGCACTAACCCCAATGACAATTTTTAAGGACTGTTTCCATAGAAACCATTTTGGTGGCAGCACATTATACCTTTTGGACAACAACCAGTTGCAAATTCCATGAAGTTCCTTCCCCCAAAGTCTGATGAAGGGCAGTTTACATTGTGATGCCAATTAATCTCCCTTTAAAAACAAGAATCCTCTGTTTAAACACCAATTAACCACCTGTCCACATTTTCTGTGTACTGAAGACATTATCACATTTTATTTGTGGTACAACAAATTTATGCCAAGAGCAAAAGCAATACATACAGAGAACAACTGGATGTTCTGACCGGGGTGTGTAATGATGTGTTCTGCTGGTAACATAATTGAAGCTCATGCTGGCTGCAGACAGCCACAAAGATCGTACAATAGAGATGTTGATACGACTGTTACGGCACCCACAGGGTGATCTACAGCGAGCAACTGCCAATGTTTCATCAAAACAAAATGATTTTGACAAACAAGGCTGAAGACGCAGGTTTTTCATCGAAAACTGTGTTCTCTCACATAACCAAATGCATGCAAACTCCAATAAACAATAACAGCTGCAGGAAGAATATGGGACATCACTGAAAACTTTGTTTGTGCGCACCGTTTTCAGGTTTGTTCAGAGGAACCGCCGCTTAAAATAACTCAGGTTTTACACATATCACTCTTGTTTTGCTCAGTGAAAAGGTGAAAAAGAAAACCCTGCCTGGCAGAATACTCTCAGTGTAAGGCCTGGGATTTGCCAGCAAATAATTTAACATTTACACCTTCACTAGTGCTTAAGTCTGCAGCGATTTAGAATAGATTTGAGCTGAAAATAAAAGTTCCTAGGGAAGAAAGACTTTGAAGTTCCTCTTTCTTTCTCCCAGTGTTGAATTTGTTCTACCTCCTCAGTCTCCTCTTTTACTCCTTGCGATTTAGGGTCTTACTACAGGCATTACTTGGACTTTCCAAAGTTTATCCAACAGCTTTCCATGTGTAAACAACTCACCAAATCAAATGATGTAAAAAATACCAGACTTAACAGAAACCACTCGGTAAGCCTCTTGAGAACTTCCACGACTCAGCATCAAAAACTCTTAAGAAAAATCTGTTTTCAAAAATGAAGAATTGAATGAAAAAATTGAGAGGACCACATGATAAGAGCTGGTCAACTGATAGCCACTAACGCAGCACCATTTCTGTCAAAGGCAAACCAGTTATAACATTGTTGTTTATCCACATATGTGAACAAAAAAAAAAGTTTTTATTGAGGTTGATGCATCAGTATTTTTTTTTCACATTTTGACGCACATTTAGTTGAAATGTGTTTTCTCTTGCATCAATGTTCATGTTTGTTTTCAGATTTGTGTTTTATATTAGATTTGTCTTATATACAAAGCGATTGAAACACAAATTTTTTTTTTTATGTAAGAACTGTCCAACTATTTCTGCTTTGCCAGTCAAAAGTGTACTCTAATCGCCATCAATTTGTGTTTAATTACAGACCAGAGGTAACGATAAAGGCATTGCTTACCTGTTTCAGGATGGTATAATTGGAACCGTCCACACTGAGTTTGCGGATCTCATGGTGGTCTGCCATAATGAGAAAGGGCTCCTCGGCTACAAGGAATGATACACAACATTAAAGGATGTTTGTGAGACAAAAAAAAAAAAAGAAAAATCAAGCTGACCTGACAAAGCTTTGCAAATGTTTGGGTTCCGATCCACGCCTTCGTAACCATCCACACACAGGCATCTGTAGGACCCATAGGTGTTAATACAGCGCTGGCTACAGGGAAGGGTGGTGGAGCATTCATCTATATCCACACAAGTCTTCCCATCATCTTTCAGGTGGAAACCAGGCCAGCATTTACACTGTTCATTAGAATTGGGAACACAAGAAAAACACAGAACAAAGAAGAAAGTCACAGCTTAAACAGCAATAAACAGTCTTTTTTTTTCAGGATTTGAATTTTTGCCATTCGTTTAAAAACTTTGATTAGTTCAGTTGTTAGCTGCAAATTTTTGCTTAAACAGAGAAAGCATAAAAGTCAGGTACCAACACATGCGAAGACATCAAATCCACAGTACAGATATTCTGTTTCTAAGCGTCGGAATTGCACTAGACTGACCAAATCCCCTGAAAATTTTTTAGAGTGCTCGTATTAGCTGCCCTCCGCCAATTGCAAATCTCTTTTTTTATCCAAAAGTTATAACCTCAAGGGCCTGTCTTCTGCTCTTTGTGTTCAGGCCACAAATGGACGAGCCGAGGCGCCGCGCTGATATGCTCCCTGTCCAGATCTGCCCCCATCGTCACGGGGAAGAGCCGCTTTCTGGGCTTTAAGGCACTTTTCTCATGCAGTAAACATTATTTTGTGAAGGTGTTTCGAGAGGAAAGTCCAAGGATAAAAGCATGAAAATACCACAATCTGACAACATCAATGGCCACTGAAACACTCAAACGGTGGTGGCCTTGACCTGGATTCAACTAAATGCCAGCAGTGCCAGAAACAGCATAAAGGCACGGCGCAGTGATGGAGCTCAGACAGTTGCTGGAATATCCTTAAACCCCCTCTCTTGCAGCTTTCAAGGTTAAAAAGCAAGAGACTACATTTATATATCCTCCCACCCATCTTTATCTGTTTAACGATGTGTGAAGTTAAGCTAAATTTATTAGCGGTCATTAATCATTTGTGTGCACACTAAACTTACGAGTGCAACATTTTACCTGCTGCTGAATTGAAAATACAGCTGTGGGTCAGAAATGCAGGTCGGAAAAGTGTTTTGATTAAAACTTTAACAACATGTGTACAGTACCTCTACTATAACTTGGTTTCGGCTATAGCTGGACGCGTGGATTATTATCGGGAATTCAGCTTAAAGCCCCAAAGCCGGGACCAGTCTACTTCTGACTTACCTTGTAGCCTACGGTGAGATCCTGGCAATCCTGTGTGCATCCGCTGACTCTGCGGTTCAGGCATTCATTCACATTGCAGTTCCTCTCGTCTGACCCGTCTCCACAATCATCCTTCCCATCACACAGATTCCCTTCAGAAATGCAGCGGCCATTGGAGCACATGAAGAAGGAGCCATTGCATAAGCTTCCTGAAAAGACCAAAAGATGGCTGTCACAACACCTCGAGACTCCTCCTGTTTTTGCCCTGACAATTAAGCAAGACACATCTTTTTTTTCTTTTTTTTCTGGTTGTGACATATTTTAATTTCCCATACATGATCCCACCAGCTTCCCTGACCATGGGTGCAGCAGGAGACACTGATGAAGAGATTCTAGCTGCGAACGAAACAGTCTTACCTGCAGCAAGACATTTAAGGTTGAGAGGCAGTTCGTCAGAGTGATCGGGACAGTCCGCGTAGCCGTCACACTCCCACTGAGAGCTGAGAAGACAGCGGCCATCCCCACAGCGAAATTCCTCAGATCCACAGGAGCGATAGACTGATGAAAGGATAAAGAGAGACACTTTCATCAACTCAAGCTGGGACTTTACTGCATTTTTAGCTTCGCATTGCAGTGAAACAGAATTAGTGGCAATTATTTAAAGCAGCTACACAGGTATGGATTTAACTGACTGCCGTTGATATCATATTGAGTTATCATTATTTCATTGTTATGTTAACTGGATTATTACTGAACAATGACTTAAGCCATCTGGGAATATGATGCTACTCACAGGTGCACCAGCCAATATTTAAAAAAAACTAAATAAATACATGTTTCATCAGCTAACATAAATCAAAACTGAAACTCAGGCTGTTCACTGTGGACTAAGCAAAGGGTAAATGCACAAAAAAAAATCCCAGGGTCAGTGTGTCCGAAATATGCAATCAAACATGGAATAATTTTATCTTCACCAGCTTTCTGGAACTAATCCTGATACTATTCCATTCTCCATTTCTATTACAGCGAAAGACAAATAAATATAGAAAAAGAAAACATAACAAAAAGAGCATTTGAATGTGGCTGTTCTGAGGAAAATAGTCAGGTTTATTGTTGTTACGGTAACCATTTCTCTTTATTTTGATAAAGAGCCATCATAAACCCTCTGAAGTGGATACCTGTGCCCTGGTGCTTTTTCATTAGCTTTTTGTTTTAGAAACTCACCTACTGCAGCTTTGAATGTTAGCATGTACTACTGGTGAATGCTATAAGCAAAGAAGCAAGATAAATCTACTTGCCACATTCCACCGACTCATCAGATCCATCTCCACAGTCGTTATCATGGTCGCAGACGAATCGCTTGGGGATGCACGCCTTATTCTGGCAGCGAAACGAGCTGTCCTCACATGTGTTGTTGGGTGCTGATACGGGGAGAGAAAAATGGATCCAAATAGCAACGAGTGGATAAACATTTCTTTCTCCATGTCGTATGAAGAATGTCAAGAGCGTCATGTTTCACCTAACGCTAACACACTGGACTGTGTTCAATTGTTTTCCCACTGTTAAGTAGAGTTGATTCAAAGCAGAAACAACGCTGATTAGATTACACCACTTAGTGATGGCAACATTTGTGCAAACGCCTGCAATTATCCAATTAACTGCTACTTTACACCATAAGTATGTTTTCTCTTGTAGTGGCCTAATTTTTCTGTATTTCCTAAGAAATCTTGCATCATACGGTAATGAGAAAGCAAATAATGAGAACATTATTTTAGACAATGTTTTGATTTGTAAGACAGAGGTTGAATTTACCACATCCAGCTGCTGCAAGCTCATCACTCCCATCAGGGCAGTCTCTTTCCCCATCACAGAGCCAGCGTTTTGGAACACAGGCGTATGAGCCGGGGCAGCTGAAGAGCCCTGGGGCACAAGTTACCGTCCCTGGGAAGAAAGCAGGACCACATAATTTACTTTCAAGGAGCTGAGAAGAATGGGTCAAGTTCAAAATAGAGAGAAGGTGAGTGAAGATGTTTGCTCGTTTTGCCGTTTCTGCAGGATGCAGGAACATCTGCCAGTAACTCCATCAAATCAAAGTATTAAGTGGTTAAAAAATGTTTTGGTCATGGTTCACTTTATGGCCCAAAGATAAAGTTTACTTTACATTGTGCAGCACTTCTTTGGGCAGATTTGACACATTTTTATGAATAATAGTTGTTTGATTGTTTCTGTAAATCAGTACAACTTCCTTTTTATCATAGGACTGCCCTTTACATGGGGAAGAAAAAAAAATCTGCTCAGACACACACAAAGGTAAATACAGCACATCAATTAGGCACGTAACGCTGTAATGAACATATCACTTTTGAAAGAATTGTGCCTTTAGAAACCTTTGGACCGTTTCATTAATATTTCTTTGACACTCCATTACAGTCAAATTATACACCCGACGTTCACGGCAATTTCTGTCTTCATTGCGGCTGGTTTCATTTTGTTTTATTGTAAAATTCATTACACTTACATCTCTTTTGCCCATTGAAATAGCTTTCCCTCTCGGGTCAATGTGATGAAAAATCTATTTGCCTCAGCGCTCACTCAAATTATCAGAAATGCCTGTGGTCTCGTTTGTTGCCTCATTAAGACAGCCTCATTTTCACTTATGTTAGGGAACCGCGTCGAGCTATAAGGCGTAATACACTGGATGTGACCTTTTATGCAAACAGCGAATTCCTGGCGACATGTGAAGGGGCACTTACCGCAGATCTGTGTGCTCTCGTCAAGACCGTCCTCGCAGTCGTTCTCTCCGTCGCACAGCCACTGCTTTGCAATGCACTTATTCTTCGAGCAGGCAAACTGGTTCCACAAGCACGAGGAGTCTGTAAAGGGCAGTGAAAGAGGAATACCAGTGCTATAAATCAAAGTACGAGGGGGAAACAACAGCTGTGCCAAAAATCTGGAGAAAAGGCAGAGCGTTTTTGGATGAAAACACAAGTGGGCTGGGTCTTAATTGCCCCTTTGTTCTGTTTATTTTTCATTTAAAGCCGAGCAGCAGGCACGAATGACAAGAAAAATGGTAAGAAATAGTATCATCTACCTTTTCTTTCTCAGAATAAAACTAAGAAAATAAGAAATTGTCTCGAGAAAGAGGAAAACATTTTTGCATCTATGTACAAAATTCAGTTTTGGTTAAAATACATGCCAAAAACATCATTGTTCTAAGTGCTGACTAAGAAAAAAAAAACTTGGCTAATTGTTGTAGCTAAGCTTTTTGGGAAAAATGAGGATAACATGGTATTCATAAGCTGCTCTGAATTTGTGTCACTGAGCCACCTTCTCTCCTTGGGGAGTTGCTCTGTGGTTTAATTTTCTCAGATGTCAGGCCTCGCTAAGTCTGCCAAAGCTTTGATAAGATGTAGAGAGGGAGGGGGGCTATGGATGCTCCAGGTCAGAACACAGTACAGGGAATTATGGATCCAACTAGGGGTGGGGGGTAGCCAGGGAGGAGGTCTCTCATACTGTGTTCCTTTCCTTCCTGTCAGACTTTGTACATCACGCCAGTTTCGTGCGTAGACACACTTGGATGTAAGATAAGGACGTAATAACCATCTAATGGCTGAATCTGGAAACTATGTTTATCCAAACTTTCCGAGCGTGATACCACATTTGCACTTCAAACACAAACAGCTGCTTCAAGTGTAGAACAAAATAGCGGGTCTACTGCACATTACGTGTATCAAAGGAAGCCTTTCATCTCTCATTTTCAATAGTGTTTAGCATGGTGGAAGAACGCCTTACGCATTGTGAAGTGACAAATGACACTTACCTCTAATCAAATGTGGAATTTCAAATTTCCGAAACATAATGACATTTTCTTCAAACCACATTGCTTTTGCAGTCAGATTACTGGTGATGTGGCTTTTTATATGATAATTAACCCGGCAGAATGGAATTATTGTCAATTTTTCCCGAAAAAGCTATTCAGAAATTTTCAAAGATTTATGGCGTTATTCGTATCAGTTTGGGAACATGCACAGAATATTATCACTTCATTCAGGCTAAAATGGCGTTTCTAGATAAATGAATGGAAATGCTGTTCATGCTTTTTGTTTCACTCCAACAACACACATGAACAAATTACAAAAGAAATCAGATAACTCAAAAAAGCACTAAACAGGAAAATTGGATTTCACTGTAATGCATCCTTCTATTGTTTGTGGATAATTGTGAACACAGATGCTTATTAACTATACAGAGAGAGGTAACCAGATGTGCCTTACCAACCACTTTCAAAGGTTGAACCATCATCAGTTGTAAAAGGTCTCAGGTATGACAGGTTGAAAGGCAAAAATATCACACAAAGACAAGAAATGCAACCAGGCAAGTACGAGTGTCCATGAAATCTGATCTTTTCAGGGTGTGGACAACAACATAGGTCCATCAGTCTAGTTTGTGCATACATCAGTATGCATCCTGAACTAGTCAGGGTACGGTACATGACTTCATGACATGAAAGAAGGCAATAATATCAGATTCCACTCAGCTTTATGCTTTTATGAATGTCCTCAGTGTTATTTTAATATATTTTCTGCCTTTCCGCAGCACTGTTATGGCTCACTCAGCCATGCGTCTCCTTTTTTCTACCCCAGGCCTTGGTAAATAACACACAGAATGCCTGCTGTTTAACTCCAGCTCTGACCACCTACACTGAAGCGCACACATCACTTTGCTTTGTTGCCATACACACTCACACGTGAACGACTGTATGTGTACGCTGTTGGATTTGAGGGGGAAATTACTTTAATCAATACCATAACCTAATTATAGTTTTCCTGTTTAATTGGAGAGATATCTACTTTGTCAAAGCAGCTTCTGCCTACATTAGCATACATTAAAGAAAAGTAAGAGCGTTGTGCCTCTGGTGAAGGAAGTGGAGGAGTGGCATTGTAATGTATAATCCTTTCATATGTCACCACTTTGCAGCTGAACCCATATTTCCATACTCAGTGTAACCTCTCTGGTGACTGATAGCTCATTAATTACTTGTTGCACTGGTAGGGCTGTATATTATAATTCAAAGAAAGAAGTGGAAAGATGTGTGTCCTCGACAGAATCACTTTGATTTCAAGGTCAGAGTTAGATTTATGAACAAGCAGGGACAAAGTGTTAGAAATACACAAAGAAAATTCAAAATAATTCACTTGATCAAAAGATAATACATGCCTCTGATACGTGACATGCACAAACGCTTGTTTTGAACAGCTACCTGAACACAGAATGAGTGGGCTTGTGTTACAATGCCTGGGTTACGGTAAATTGTTTGTTTGAATGTTCCATGCAGGCATACAGCTGGGGAATCGTGAGGGAGAAAACGAGTATTTTTCCAAATATGCTTTGCAATTTTTTTTCCCCAATATGCCATAAAAGCTCAAATCTGTCATTAAAAGAATACTTGGTAAAAGAATTTAAACGCTGGGAGAAAGGTATTTTTTACACGCAAGTTCACTAATTCATCATTTCAACCTAATTTACGCCTCCTCATCATTAATGGTAATTTCATATTCACACACCTGTGTAAACCCCAAATGTCTCGGACACTGATAAGCCCCCACACTGCACTCTGATTTTAACAGCCCTGACCATTGTTCCTCATCCCCCTCCTTACATAGGGCCATCCACGATAAGTAACATATGTTCTCTTACCACACTGGAATTCATCTGCTCCATCTTCACAGTCTTTTTGGCCGTCACACAGCCAAACACTAGAAATGCAGTTCCCACTTGGACAAGCAAAGTGGCCCTCTTCGCATTTCTGTCCATGGGAAACTTGAACATACAACAAAAACAAAGTCAGGCCTCAGCAATCACTGAAGTCATTATCTTCTCCTAAGCTCTGTCTGATGTCTGACGGCTCTGTCTTTCTTGATGTGCCTTCTGAAAGCATGGGTAAGGCGTGCGTCTTTGTCTCCGCTCACCCTGGCAATTGGTCTCGTCAGCATAATCTCCACAATCATTCGCACCATCACAGATCCAGGATGGGTGGATGCACAGTGATGTGGAGTTGCAGCTGATAAAGTTGTTTTCCTTCACTCCCAGCTTGTAAAAGTGAGAACACTCAGTGTGGTCTGTACACAAAACACAGTAAATGCATGGTCAGAGTGCCTCAGATATGGGGAGGTGAACAGAGAGCCATAACCGGATATGTGGATTGTGGGTAATTTTTCAGTTTGACCGCAATGCAAAGCAAAGGCTTGAAGACCTACTGCAGTTTTTTTCATCGGATGCATCGGCACAGTCAATGACCTGGTTGCACCAAGCTGAGCTTGGTACGCAGCTCCCATCCTTGCAGGATAATTCTGATGAGCCACATGTGACATCTGTTGGAGACAATTAGCATTTCAAAAGGATGCGCCATAGCAGAAAGAGTGCAGGTATGCCTCACGATGAATCATATCCTCTTTCGAGGAGGACCAAAATTAGCCCTTCGTTGCCCGCAGTCTGAAAAATACTTGTTGTTTTGACTCGGTATTTCTGCATTTGGCAATGCAGTGTGCAATGACAGCTGTCTGAATGACAAGCTTTTAGTGCTGTCAGCGAAAATGTAGTGCTCTGTAGTCATGTGTCTCTGCGTTCTGTAATCAGTATGTAACCTACAACTTACTAAGTTTTCTAATGGCAAAAAAACATTTAACTGTTAAATTTCCTATTAGAAAAATGAAAAAGGTGCCAGATAATGGCACACCACACTGAGCTAAACTCCTTCCTGAAAACCAAGACTGCTGAGCAGAAAAGTCCTCATTAATTATCAACCCACTGCTGTCCCCCTTGTGAGTCCAGTCTACTTGGTCGGAATCTATGTACAACATTTCCCCACTAATGGTAATTGCAGCATGGAAATATCCAGAAGTGTAAAACCACACTGTGACTACCATGAAACATTTAATCCCTCTAGCAGGGAAATAACGCCAAATGTATAGACCCATGGTAGGAGTTTCCAGGAGTAGTTGATGGGTGTCTCTTTTCATTTGTGCGCTGCGTATGATCTGGGGGCTCATTAGAAGGTAAAGGCTTAGCGCAGCATGTGGCCTTGCGCGCTGCATTAGTATGACAGGATTCTACCCCTGAGAGGCAGGACGGATAGAAAAAAGGAGATCAAACAGGCACAACTCACTGCTACAGAAGGCTTCGTCGGAGTTATCCCCGCAGTCATCGATCCCGTCGCAGACGCGGCCACTCGCCACACACCGTTGGTTGTAGCAGGGTCTGAAACCTCTCCGACAGCTCCTGTTGTCTGAGCAGATGTGAAGAAATGACGAATGACTAAAACCCCCCTTTCAAATACGACGCAAGCGAAAAGCAATTAATATCCCTTACCACAGTACTGCATCTTCTCATCCGATTTATCTTTGCAGTGAGCGGTTCCATCACAGGTCAGCTGGTAGCTGATGCACTCTCCGTTCCCACACTCAAATTCTGTGTAAATGTTGCATGAGGAGTTCTCTGCTGCAGAAGGCATGAAGGTCGACAACTGTTAAAGAAGCTTTGTACGTTACAGCGAAACAAGAGGTGCCTTTCAACAGTTGACCCAGTACACACTGTGGACTCAAAACCTGGGAGTGTCCTCATCTCGTTCAATAACATAAACTTAAATCCAGTTGTGATACATGCAAAATATTCAAATATTGAGAAACTGATTAATAAGTGAACGCCACGGGCATGTTTTACAGTTTTACAGTTGAATCTTTCAGGGAAAAGTTGACATTTTTCTGTCAGCATCCTTATTAATTCTGTCTGCTGTGCGACACACAGTTTCACAATTTCGAAAGTTATTAAATGTCTTACTGCTTTAGTAATGAGTTGAATCTGGCTGTTAAAAAGTCTGCCATCCCCTGCCACGATACCAGAGCCACAGAACCATCCAGCTATGAGGCGCTTGCCACGATCAGTCTCGCCAAAACTTTCCTCATTGGATCATCTCCTCCTACCATATGGTCTATTAGCAGTCTGCCTTTCAAATTCAACTTCTGATGTCAAATTAGAAAAGCAGAGCACAACTGTATCTCTTTCTAGCTGGGACTTTACTCCCGCATGTGTAACAAACACTACTTTCTTCTGTCGGCATAAATTTAAAGTAACACAACAGATTTGTTTATTTCTATCCATTTACTGACTTTGACTGCCAGGATCAAACTTAACTGCTTTGTAAAAAAACAACGAGCCAACAGCTGGTCATGCTCATTTGTGTGTGGTTAGATACAAAGTAATAAAAGTAATGAAATCAAAGATATTACAGGCTTATGTAAACATAACAAGAAAAAAGCCATCTGACACTTTATGCCGAAGTTTGATGGGGACGTGCAATGAAAAGAAAGAGGAAAAAATCTGTTGCTTGAGAGCTAATATGTGGGTGTCCTATAAAACAAAACCTTAAAAAATTATCTAGTTTTGTGAGCAGTACATTTTTTACAATGGATTTGGACATGAAAAACTAAGTTTAGGAGTAAAGCTGTCAAGCCTCCTTATCTTGATTTCCCACCAAACCCAAAGTTTGATATGTGATGCATTCGGGGCATTTGACATTTGACAGGGATATTGACATTCTTTTGCTCTTTTTGCCTCAATATGAACAAAAAGTTCTACTGAGTGGTAAAAAAAAAAAGAAAATCTAATGATTCTCCACCATTTTTCAAAAAGTGTGGAAATCCCAGTTTAAGCTGTCATTCTTTTTATATTGCAGCCTCCAAGTCAGAAATTGGATATTCATATTTTCAGCCCGTGGTAGCACGTTCCACCATTACAAAAGCAAATCTTAAAGCCATGTAAAAGTAGAACAAGTTTGTTCCATTTTCCTTTCGAAAGTGCCAGGGACACAAAGCAAACGAGAGACATGAAACCCAGGGTTTAAAGAGTTGAATAAAAACAACAATCTTTTAGGCTCAAGTATCTCAAGTATCACCTTAAATGGAGTGGTGATGATTAGGTCTGTGACTTCACAGTGTGTTTTGAACAAAGCTTGTAGCGCACATTTAATTAAGATCTCAAGAAATTGTGTCAAATAGGTTGTATTGGATCTCCTCTAGAATATCTTCTCTATAAAGGATATAAATGAGAATCAATAGTTTGTGCTCAGAATGCCACAGTATGATCAAGTCTGTAGTTTCACTTCACTTACACACACATCGGTTGTCATCTAACAACACACGCTCTCCACGGCATGAGCAGTTGACCCTCCCGTGTGGGGTGAGGAGGCAGAGGTCACCACAGCCTCCGTTCATGTGTCGGCATGGGGACAGCTCACCTTCAGTGACAAAAACAGACCAAAAAAAAAAAGGGTTAAGCATTCACAAGCTGGAGATTGTTCAATCTGTTTGACAGCACATTTTCTTTTAAATCACTCTGTCGTTTTCATTATATTCCTGAAGTTATCCTCTGGGGAAAATTTGTGACTTATTATTCAGCTTGACACACTTAGTGTCAGACTTTTGCATCTATTAGTACCTCATATGTCTAAGTGATATTCAAAAATGCATTCGGTCCCCTATATCATAAGCAGTAAAAATGCCAAACGAGGTTAATTTGCATCCACAGAATATCATAGGGAAGATTTTTTTTTCCCCGTAAATCACTGTTAAATCCAGCTATGAGTTGTTGCTTTTTAGTCATGGTATTTGGCACAAAATCAAATCCGTGCTGTCAATATGTGATGGAGTGTTTCAGCTTCCCCCCAAGAGACAGAAAAAAGTAAAAGAAACCTTGACACAAAATATGCAACATAACATATCAAGAGCCATTTATTGGGAACCTGCAAACTCATTTTTTCTGCAGCTAAGGTAACCTAATTGTGTGATTATTTATAGTCAGGGTATTCATGACAAGGGAAATGCAATTAGAAAGTAAGATGGTAAAGTGCGAAAAAGAAAACATAATATTAATAACCACCATTTCTGATTATTGCATGTTATTGTATACTTGCAGCTGTGACCATTCAGGTCACAGGATGCAATCATTTCCCATAACAAGCTGAGCAAGGAAACAAATTGCTCTTGGCATCTCAGTCTGACCAGTGGGATGTGCTTAAGCCCACATCCCTTTGTCCTACTTGGAAATTAAACTTTATAAGGCACTTAAGAGACTCCCTCTAGAGCATAAGCTACTTTTTATTAATTACCACTGAGGCTTAAGTTTTTAGCTATTCTAAATAAGATAACTTTCATTTATCAACCCATAGTGTTATACATCAAATTGGGATGCGTTTCTGTTTTTAAAAGCTTCCACCAGTGAGTGACCAACACATTGGTGTTAAGTAGGCTACATGATTTGAACTTTCATTAATTTATAATGGAAATTATATTTTTTATTTAGTTCATCCATTTATTTCTAGTATAAAAAATCTAGTATGTTACACTTCAACATGTTTTCTTCAAAACCTTGTTTTGAACTTTGAGTAATCTTCAAAAGTTTTCTGATAAAAAAATGTTTAATCTATTACTAGTAGAGCCCACATTTGGTTTGGTGTTAGAAAATATTGTCAGAGTGAAACGGTTTGAAGTTTAGAAGATACAAAAGAAAGGCATGAGAATTGGGACATAGACATGTTTTTACAGCAATATTGTAATAATTCCAAATTCTATGTGACTATTTGTGCATTTATAGTGATGTGAAACTGTTTAAATCTTTACACAACAGGAAATAAAATAGAAATGATTTGTTTCTTATCTGATCTAAAAATGAAGTAAACAACGAGTCAGGTAAACAGCAACTCATGACACCTTGTAATCATTTTATAAAATATAGAATGCAACGGGAATGTGTAAAAAAAAGAAAACCAGGTGCTGTTAATCAAATGCTTTTGATTAATAATAATAAAGCTCTGAATGTGTGCTAAAGTGGAACAAGGTTTACAACAACCCTTTAAAAAGCAACTACAGTTTATTCATCTGAAAACGGTTTCCTAACCATTTATAGTCTATTTTACAGTATCAAACTCTATTGGCCTCATTAGTTTGTTAGTTATCAAAGTTTATGACTGACCGACAATAAAATAAAAGCTGGTATTGAAATTTTGGAAGAGTTGCCAGGAGACGGCTAGGTTTCTCTAAAAATGGCAGGATTAGAAATTTGCATGTTAATCAGCAACAACACAACATTGTCCTTTAAACAGCAAAATGTGGGGGCCATCACTCTGAAAGCTGACACTGGCTCACGCAAACACTAATGTTTAACAGGAAGCTAGGATAAACTACAGCATGGCTGAAAATTTAATAATCACAATGTTGCAAAAGTCCAGTCACAATATAGACCTAAATCTGAAGATACTCTGTGGCTTCTGTGGACATTAAATGGGCAAATGCCCACACTAAAGACATGTACATTTAAATTTGAACTGAGTTTTAACTTCAACTCACAGTTGTTGGTATCCTTGGCCACAGCAATAATTCCCATTGGCTGATGTGGTATATCTGCTCGAAGCACCTTGGTGTCACCACCTGTGTACTTGTTTGTTCGTAGCACGGCTCTGCGGGCCCAATCCGACCAGTAGATAAAATCTGCGTAGAGGGCGAGCCCATAAAAGTTTCCAGGTCCTGATTTAACGATGACCTAAACAAAGAAAAAGAAGATAAAATGTAGCACAGACCACTGCATTTAGGAACTCTTATTGGAATAATAGTAGTACATTTGTTTGTATACCCATATTCATATTCACAAACCCTTTACTAAAATCTTTTCAAGATCAATCTTGAGAGTGTACTGACAGAATTCGGATTACAACCGCAGGGATACATGTAGAGAATAATGTCTCCACTCATTAATCAGCAAATCGCCCCTGCTACCAATTTGACTGCTTAACCCAGATGTTGGGGGAGTAAATGACAGTGCCATTGGCAGTGAGGCAAGAATCCATCAGATGCCTCCTTTTGGGACTCTCTAGGCTTGTGTGGAGGATCAGGGACACCAACAGCTCTGTAGTCCCAGCCATTAGCGGGACAGGCTTGTAAGCGACATCGCATTAGCCCTGTGCCATACTGGGATTAATAGGACAGGTGTTGATTAAAGGAGCCCGGCATGTGGAATCAACAACTGGCCATCATGCAAGTGAGAGATGGAAAAAGGAAGAGAGGGGAACACCAGATGGGGTAGGAGGGGAAGAACATATTGATAGTTAAATTAGATTTGGGAGATATTCAGTTCGCAGCCAGGAAAAACATGACTTCCACGTTAAACTTGTGTTTCCTATAAATGGGAAAATATGTGTCACCACCCCCTCTATATTCAGTTCTCTATTCTCTAGGTTTGAATGGGATGTTTTGATAAAGAAATTATTTAAAATTACTCAGTTTGCATGGCAATGTAAGACATTCCCTAATGAAATTCTAAAGGCAATGAACCCAGATTTTTGGACCTCTCAACATGGTCTCCCTTTTTCTCAATTTTTCCCTGCTAAGGCCGCCAACATCCACCCTTATCATTTACCACACTGCTGTTGGTGAAGCACTGCCTTTATTAATGACAGGAGTCTCATTTCCCAAAATGGCACAGAGGAAAGAGCCATAGCAACAGTTCTCCCTGAGCACTGTGCCAGCATGTAATGGTACAACCGCAGTGAGAAGTATTAGCTGGACCCAAAAAGATACTGCTCCCCCTGAAGTTTATATAAATATGACTCATTAAAAAACTGATGCTTTTCCGTGTCTTTTAACATTCTTGTTCCAGGACCTAAGCCTGTTCTTATTAGGACTTAAAAGCTTGTAGCCACAGGCAATTTTAGGTTAGCCAAACACATCGCTGTGAAGAGACATTAAACAATATTCTGACAAGTGTCATTTGCCTTGAGATTACATCTTTATAGAGAGATTTTTGTCCCCGACGGACGGATTTTTCTTAAGACTTTCACACCCAAAGTTTGTTTATGCGCAGAAGTTGACAGTCAAGCTATCCATTTAATTTACACATTTTAATTGGAATGGAGATTCTAAACCCAAAGCTGTCTCGCTGCAAAGCCTTCATTAGCATGACTGGACCACAGCAAGGGCAGGTGGCGCCTCAAAGGTGAAGACACTTTGAGCCTGCTGACCCTGCTCATCAAACATATGGGTAACTAATTGAGATGGGCCAATGTGCTGAGGTCCACAGTCAAGTAAAGAGAGGAATGTATAGTAAAAAAAAAAAAGAAAAAGGAAAAAGAAAGTCCTGTACTGCAGTCTTCAGCTGATTTGATCGTCATACATTATGCGTGGAACTTTTATGGACATAATATGCCCAGGTTTATGTACTTTAGCGAGAATGAACATTTGTTGTAAAGTAAAACATCTGTGCCGACGAAAAGGAAATGAGAAAACTTTCAAATCTAAAATGTTGCTTAGGGAACCTTGTCTCAGGATTTCAACTAGAATAAAAGACAGAATGGGGAAAATGAAGAAATTAGCATGCGCACACTTTTCCATCCTGAAAACACAGTATTCAATCATTATCGAATCAGTTTATTATTTCACCGGCTTTAATATTTATCCAATTTAGCACTTGCAATAACCATTAACCATGATGATCACACGGTACTATTAGTTCACATGTTAATGCTCATGAAAATAAACTGTGTTTATGTGAAAGTAGTTCTAATGTGTTGTTTAAGATGTGTTTCCTACTGTAAAATTGACTTCACATTAGCTTATACCAGAGGAATTTCAGAGGATGCTACACAGAAATCTAGACTCTTGATCAATAAGCAATTAAACCCAGCTGCAACATTAATGCATTTTTTTTTTTCTGCCGAGGCTCATCATTATCATACTCACATATCTGCTGGAGCCATCGAAGTCACATCGTTCAATCTTCCCAAGGCTTCCATCTGAAAAATAGAGCTTCTCTGCTCTGTGATCAATTGTCAGTCCATTGGGAGTCAAAATGTCAGAACTGATGACAATCCTCATGTTCTTGCCAGCTAAGGTGGATCTCATGATACTTGGCCTCTGCTCATTCCAGTTCGTCCAGAACATCAGGCTGAATATGTAAAAAAAAGAAAAAAAAAGATTAGTTTAAATATTTGAATACCAGCAAGTCCCCTTCTATATAGATGCAACATGGCACACCTTCCCTACCTAACCTCAGCAATCCCACAGATTCGTAAAATCTCAGTACACCAAGCTCAGAACAAATATGTGCAAGCTGTAACTGAATCTGAGATGATTTAGTCAGAGCAGTAGTACTCTGTGAATCCTGAATTCTGCGTGCATAACCCATGCATGTCAATATGAAATTTGTACACCAGTGATAAATATTTCTGCTATTTATTTATCCATTGTGTGGTTAATTTTCCAGTATCAGACAATGCCTCCCCAGCATTTTTTTAATTTGCACTAAAGGACCTGATGATACCGTAGCTCTGTTCTAATTAAACAAAAACAGATAAGCATCACAGGATCCTAGATAAAACTCATTTATGTTTATTCTTCTGTTTGAGAAAACATGAGTAATAGATAATATGAGCTGAATAAATAAATGAGAGATTCATATCTTTGTCGTATATGGAATTTTACTGAATGGGCCCTGTCTTAAATCTACATACAAACTGTAGGGAGGAAAAAGAAGAAGCCTATCCTAACTCTGGAGTCATGGAAAATAATGAAGTCAAAGACGATTACTTTAGTGTGATGATAAGAAATTTAGGTCAAAAGTCACAGCCAGGGCCACTAATTAATCACCTGAGTTTGAATTCTAATTATCAGACTGTGATTCTGAAGTGGGATGGATATGGTGCCAAGCTGCCAACCAAGGACAGTGCCAGGTCAAGAAATTAATTTAGCCAGTAGAGCAAGAGAAGCTGGATACCTACTTTTTACAGACTGCTAAGACTAATATTTCTCCATCTTAATGAAAACCTCAACTGACTTAACAGGAGTGCCGATGTGTTACTTGTTTTAACATCACAAGACACATTCTCCCCAAATCCCACCTCTCCCTGGATTTTTTTAACCAGCTAACAAATGTAACTGTTAAACTGCGGGTATAAAAAGTTTGGGGGGGCTTTTGTCAAGCACTTACACCTGTGTAGGTGTAAAAATGCTCAATAAAAGAATGATTATTCTGTCAGGCTATATATATATATAACTCTTCAAAGTTTTCTTTGTAAAACAAGTCTCCAACAAAAAGAAAAGTGGTTCACAATAACACAAGGGGTGGGGAATGAGTCCTACCCTTTTGGTAGAGGGAAGGTTAAAAGCAGGGCAAGCGCAGATTTAATGCCTCAATTGTTTTCTTACACTGTCTGCATTTTTGTGAGCAGGAGACAATTTGAGGAGCTGAAAGCTTTTCCTGAGGAATACGTTGGCATCATGTCAACAAAACAGACTATGAATAGATTAGAGACAAGCACGGGGATCTTGAAATTTGTCCTGCTTCTAAAAGATGGCCAGAGGACCAATTTTGGAACAACAGTCCTGAATTATCAATGCTTCCGCTACAATGTGCTGTTTTCAGTCTATTTCATTTATAATATTTTCTTTCATTAAAATCACAAGGTGTTTTGAATTATTTAGACTTTTATTACTTGAACCAACTTGAATTAGCTTTACTTCAAAAGGCCAAGTTCATGTAGGTCCTGGGATCAAGTCACCCTTACAATCATTTAGTGATGCCTTTCAATAGATGACAACTATACAGAGGGCAGGACGTACTTTTGACACTCATCAAGGGTCAGCGCATGTGGGTGGTCTTCTTCTGAGAGAGTGACCACAGCCTGTCTGCTGAGAGCACCGACTCGTTCCTGGTCCACAGTTTGTCTGGTGATGGTAGATGTAGTGGAGGTGGTCCAGTACAAGGTATCCCAAGCCCGGTGGTATGCCAGTCCCTCCACAGAGCCCACATCTAAGAGAAAAAACATAAAAACAGCGCCAAACGATAAATAAAACAACTGAAGAAGGGCCAAGAGAATTCTTTATTTTCTAAAGAAGGGGGAATATATTCTGTGGTATCGTCCCTAGCAGGACACTGCTGAGCATTCTCTACCAAAATGAGATCAGGATATGGTGAGAAAACTGCTGTCAATGTAACGAAATTAGATTTTTTCTTGATGACAATCTTGAAAATCTTGATATGTCTTGTTTTTTGACAACATGTGACAGATCGCTGAAGTTTCTCATACACAATGGCATGGTTGAGTTGGTTGCAATCTGCATTTTGGCCACTTGATGTCAGCATAACTTTCTCCCCAAACCTTAAAAAAATTTTCACCAGCTGTTTCAAAGTCAGTTCAACCTTTAATCCATAAAACACAAAAATAAATTTGAACCTGCAATTCTTTAGGCATTAATTATGTACACGCCCAAACTTTTTCATCAAAGGTTTTCAAATACCTGCTGCTGTTACTGCTGCCCCACTAAACCCAAAATGTGCCCGGTGAGTTGATTTAGATGAAATGCATTATCTTACATGCAACAGATGGCGGGGCCCAATTTTGTTCGAACTGCGACTGTTTTTCATTGATGACTGACAGGGAAATTACTTCACGCCTCACTACACTGGAAGGACAGCTATTTGTTGATGCAACAGTCACTCGGGAACGGAGTGTGTTTTCATGGCAAACCAATTTCCTAAACACAGAATAAGATAAGGCCTTCGCAGCCTCCCATAATATTGCCTGAATGTGACTGACACAGGAAACCACCGGAGAGAGACAATGATCACTGACAGATAATTTGTCCACATTTGTGTTTGATTAGTCACTGTGGTTTACTTTTTTTCATAATTACCTATTCAATATGACATTTGCTGATTCTGTTATACACAGTAATGATTCCAAATGATGGGACATTTTGCAAGCCTACGTCTGAATCATTGTTTCTTTATCATTTCCTGGCAATGGATTTTTAGTGGACTTTGGATCATGAAAACATGCTGAAAAATTGACATTTCAGAAAGAAAATAATTGGCCACTACAACACTTTCCGTATACAATAAGAACCCCTTGAAATGTAAAGAGTCTACTGATGATTATGAAAGAAAATACAATTTCCCAAGAGAGCGCTAAACAAAGTTTAGCTTCTTTTCCGAGGCAGCTCTCATATCAAATACAATACAGAACCGCACTAAAGCTAACCCTTGGCTAATAACCATCCAGAAGAACACAGGGATTTCCTTTCATGAGATTAACACACTTTGCATGGCCTTTGCTTAGCTGAATCAGCAACATTGGTAGCATCGACACATTTATTTAACAATTGAAAAGTGAATTCAACAGTGTCTCAACATTCACAAAGGATCTGGGTCTGACATTTGGTAAGTGTGATCCTCTCTGATCCCTGTTAATGCACACATACTCATCCATCTATTCAGTGTCCAATTTGTCTTAATAGTGAACATGTGGCCAGTGTAGGATAATTTGGCTATAACCCCATATCTAAAAACCCATAAACCACACTCTAGAATACTTAAGTCTCTGCCTGAGTCAGCCGACAACTAATTAATAGTTTGCAATAAAAGCCGTCTGGCAGGTTGGAGTTTCTCACAAATTGTTGGCCAGGCAAGGGAGTAATTAATGGGGGACACAGGGTTTAATTAGGGAAATATGGATGATTAACATCTTCACCTTTCCTCAATGACGGGATTCAGGGAAAAAACTTTTAGTAGAAAATGAGAGCACAGCCGTGTTTTTCTAAAACCAACAGTTCAGGGCTGGATAATGAAAAAGAATATGACCCCATCAAAATGACTAAAGGCTGGGTGTTCTGCTTTGAATCAATCCAAAGGTTTTCATGATAAGAAGGTGATGGTTTCCAATAACATTTAATGCGAGATAGGTGCATGTAAACATTGTGACGGCTCTCTATAAAGATGAAATAATGTGTTGTTGACTCAAAATCTTACATTGCAGACATACGAAATGGTTGGACCACTTTCATTTCGCGTTTCATAAGTGTTAAGGCGTGAAGGACACTTACACTCATGACAGATGGTTCTTGATAACGCCTGTTCATTTCTAGAAGATAAATAAATAAGCAGAAAGCTCCCTCAGCAGGAGTGTGGAGGATGGGTGAGAGTGGATCAGTAACATTCTGCCGGTCTTGCAGCGTGAGGAGGGGGTGGGAAGGTGCTGAGCTCTGCTCCCTGTGGAAACTTCACAGAATGGCAGAGGATGCTAGCTGTGCAGAACAGACACTTTTTTGCTGTTCATCTGACTTCAGTCACTCTTATGAAGACAGAACTGACTGAGCTTTGGTAAGTAATAGAGAGGAATTGGGCCTTGTTCAGCTTGTGGCAGCTGGTAAACAGTAAGGTTTCCAATATGGGTACGTGCTATAATTACTTCAAATTAAATGGTCTTTGAGAGGAGTGAAAAGATACTGTATAAAACGGATGGATGGAGGAAGCATCAATCTTGATATTGACCAAGACCGATGTAATTAATGTTTTGTGTACGGCAACAAAACTGGACTTTTAATAAAGCTGAAAATAAAACTTCCGTGTCTATATAACTGCTGTGGGAATAGCAGCGTGTCAGCTCAGAGGGGGGGTGATATTTTAGATCAGTGTCTGTCAGATCTGGTCAGCTACGATGCCACTGTTCATTAGAAAATAAAAATGCTTTCCACGGTGGCCTAGATGCATCAACAAGTACAAAAGCTGCAACACAACAAAAGAAGCCCCAAACCTAAAAACCATTCGCTGCAACACAACAAATTAAGCCACATGTCGACTGTGCACCATTTGTCCAAAGCTAAATACACCTGAAGTGTCAAATATTGATGCTTTATTTCGTTTATTGATTCATTTATATTTGGACTCTTTCGTTCTAAGAAATTTGAGCTTGGAACAGTTACCGGATCATCAGAAATCTGTGTTTGGATGATGGACATCAAACATAGCCGTTACACCCTGACACACGTGTATTGTGCACTGGCAGGATAGTGAATAAATCTCGGAAGTGATTAAAGCAATAAACCTTTGGACATGTTCAACCCAATTCAGTCAATTATGACCTCATGATTGAGGTCATAATTATGAGGACATTCTCCAGTTGCAAACCAAAATACTGAGCTGGAAAGAGGGCATAATTGGAGCCTGGACTCTTCGGACACTTCACAAGTCGGTGAATCTTTCATGTTGACTCAAAAAACAAACCTCATGTTTTACTGATACTCTTCAGAGAAACTATGTTTATTATTACATTTTTTCCAGGCTTTAAGGAAAAAATTCAACAACCACCATTTGGGATAGTGGTATAAACAAAAATGTAAGCAAAGCATATTTTCATGACATAATAATTAAACAGAATAGAAACATGGTGTAATTTTACTACCCCTCACACAACAAATATATGACAGTGCTGTAAAACCAAAGTTGAGTTCTTTTTGAGAGGTGTATGAATTGGGTTAGGGTTGAACAAACAACAGTTTTAACAACACGAAATCTACTTACTCTCTGCAATGATAGCTCTTCCCGTCCAGTCGTCATTAATCATTTGGATATTTCCAAAATGGACGTCGCTGAAGAATATGCGGTTGGTCTCAGCTGTGCTCTGACTATAGTCAAAGGCCAGCGCTATGACATTCTTGAAAAAAGTAGGGTTTTCAAAAGGCTGAATGGGTGAATTGAGGTCATTTTCATCTGAAAGGTGGATGCTTTTCAGTATAGTCCTTTCCGAGTAGAGCAGATAACCTTCGTAGCGCTTGCAGGCAAAGCCGTCGTCTGCCAGGCGGCCGTGGGCGCAGGAGCAGGTCCGGCGCCCGCTGCCCAGGTGAAAGCAAAGCTGCTGGCAGCCTCCATTATTCCTGGCGCAGGGGTTGGTACCTTTAAAACAAAGCACATATTCAGTCCAAGATATATGACAACCAAATAATTCCTGTCGAATATACAGGTTTAAAAAAAAAAAAAAGTTTTTATTTTTTATTTAAAAAAAAAATAAATAAAATAAAATAATAATAATAAAAATAATAATACAAAAATAAAGAAAATAAATAATAATAAAGAAAATAAATAAATACACAAATAATAATTTAAAATAAAATATACATATATATATATCATGTTTAAGAAATCATGTTTAAGAATAAAAATGCTAAATTGTCTTCAACACAATAATTATACCCTCACCAGGAATGGACTCCACTGTAAAGCTGAAACCCACCTTTTTCTCTACCTCTATTAAAGACTGTCACATCCTTTAAATTGACTCCCAGGCCACTTCTCATGGTTGCAGCCTCGCTGGTGTCGGTCTTTAAAGCCCGTCGGATGGAACCATTGGAGTGGGCCCTGAAGTTCCCAAGGGGAAAAAAGGAACATGTCATGGAAGAAAGTTTTGCAGAGGAAAGCTACTGATTTTTGAGTGACACTGACATATTGCACAGAATAAACATTCTACTACCCCAATAGCAAAACTGCTGAACTTTAAATAGGAATTGAAAACAAGCTACTTTCGTGTAAAAATTACAAAGTAGGCTTTGCTGTTGTAATTCAAGATACAGTGTTCAGATGACTCGCCGAAATATGAGGTGTTTTGGACAAACTTTTTGTACATTTCAGCTATGTTAGTGCTTTCCCAGAGGTAAAAAAAGGACCAATTCTATGTGCTAATATATCCACATACCATTAAAGAAATATGCTTTTGATCTGGGGACTTTAAAATGCCTTATGGTTCTTTTCCTCTTTAGACTAGAGGATACTTATGAAATATTTAAGAAAAACAGAGCAGCTTTTCATTTCATGTTAATTTTAAGTTAACCGTGGCTCACAGAAGATGTCAACATATGTCTTCTTTGCATGACAGTGATTTAAACTGCATTTGCTGATGGAGCAGCGATGTTTAGGACAGTCAAGTCTGGTTTTAATTCAGGGCCGCCTTAGGGCCTCAAGATGACAAGCATCGTCATTAGCTTATGGTCATGTCATTTATGTACAGAAACTACATAATTTCAGAATTTTGTAAACTAACTCAATGCTACAGATGAATACTGAAAAAGGTTTGTTTATCAGATTTTCAAAGTATTGGATTCTGTCCTTGTCTTTCAACATCACGAATTGTTTAGAGTTTGGTTTTGTCTTTAATAACACTAAATCAATCTAAGCCTGCAATCATCAGCTGTAACATAATGTGTTACAACTTGAATGAAGCACTTTTCCTCTGTAATTCTGTGGGGGAGTGAAAAAGATAATTGTCACGTCAAACAAGACGAGATATTTGTGAAAACAAAGACGCATGTAATTGAGTGCATAATGACTATTTTCAAGAAAAAGTTAAAGTATTACTTAAAATTCCCCTCAATAAATCAGTTGGATAAAAAAAGAGAAGAAAATAAGGCTTTTTCATTTGGCTCAGAAAGGATTTGCTTTGCTAATAACAAAGAGTTTTGTCTATATTTATGAAATTGATGGTGACTTGCTGAGGAATATAGAAAAATTTTCACATGAAACCATTGGGTGGGAAAGGTAAATGTGTAGTTTTTCTACAGGCTGTGGAGGCAATCGCATGTGTGCACTGAAGAAAATAACAAATTACCTGTCAGACCAGTAGATGTAAGGTCCAAACACAGCCACTGAGAACAGGTCTACGTTGGCCGCTGACAGTACAATCTCCCGGCTCTCACCTGTTTCAAGGTTGATCCTTTCGATCTTATCAGTCCGTGCGTCGCACCAATATAATGTATTTTCCTGGAGGGTAATATTGAAAATAAAAAACAAGCATATCAAAAACTTTGAGGTTTAGTCACATTTCAGCCTTAAAAAAGCAAGATGATGTAAGAAATTCCAAGTAAAAGTAGAATTGGTTAGAGTTGAGGGTTGTGAGTCTTGTTTGCAACTGTACCTCATAGTCTATGGAGATTCCATTCGGCCACACAATGCCCGAGTTAACCAGGGTAACTTGGTCTGATCCATCCAAACGAGAACGGCCAATGCAGGGATTATTCCCCCACTCAGTCCAGAAGAGATATCTATCAAGCACGATAAGACATAAAATAGTGAGAACTCTGCATATAATTTGGTTGGCGCTTAATATCTTTTGAAAAAAAACGATATAAAGCAATAAGCCCATTTTCTTATTTTCACATATTACAGTGTGATATCCTGAAAGTACTTTTCTTTTCTAAAGACTTGTTCTCTGTAATTTCATTCTATAAATACAAGTGTGAGGATGGTAAACTGTGCCCATAAATGGATGCAAATGGTCGGCAGCAAATTTTAGAGAGGCTATTGCATTCAAATAATGACTGACTGTTTGTAATGAGACCAACATTTTCCAAGAACACATCCATCACTGCCACCACGAGAAGGTACTAATGAAAAAAGAATGTTGGTTCCATGGGCTCATGCTGTTTTGGAATGCAAATTTGCATATTTTTTTATCAACCTAAATCGATGAAGGGAATGATTATTACGATTATGCTGTTTTTTGTTTAATATCAGCATAATCTAAAATTTCATCTTCTGAATATCACGACTTGCAGTGTTGCTAGGATTCTAATTCCAATGTTCTTTGTAAAAAATCTGTTAAGTTATTGTTAAACACTAGACACAGACCATTTATATGAGGACACCAAGTGATAGATGTCTTTTTTCCTTTTTTTGTTTTTGATGTGAACTCAAGTTAAAGCTGTATCTATGATTATAAGTGCTGAAAACAGGGACAAGTGAATTAACTAATAATAATGATGATATTAGGTATATTAGCAAATGTTTCTATTGGAGTGTTCCATAAAACGATTGTGTGATAAACATATGTTGAGCACAGATTGCTTTACGTGTTTTTTTTCTTGCCATACGTTGTGTTACAAGTGTTCTGGCTGTGAAATGGATTGAACATGTCTTTTTTTTAAGACAAAGCGATGCCATAGAGGACAGCAAATAGTGCACTAACAGGTTGAAACAAAAACAGGAAAACACAAAGGCATTTCTCACCCCTTTTGTGGATGTACAGCAATGGCTCGAGGCTGATCTAGTCCCTCTGATATGACCACTGAGCGATATGCTCCATCCAGACGAGAGATCTCTATCAGATTGAAACCATGGTCTGTCCAATACAGGTTTCCTGGATAAAGAGAAAAGATAGTAAGCTGTGTAAATACAGTCAAGGTTTATTGATCCTTTAAATAACAAAATACAAATAGTTTCTCACATAAACCTAGTCATACATTGTGTTCAAAAGGCTATTATTTTGCCTGTATGGGTGCTTTTTATGATTTTAAAGTGTGTATAGGACAGTTTAATGTTTATTGGCAGTCCAGATCAAAGCAAGGGCTCTACTCACTGCCATTACTAGAGGCATTGCTCCTAAATTGACAATTTCCAACAATCAATAGCAACTTGACAGCCAATGGAGGTAACTTTAAGGCCTGGGGAGTCACAATACCAACCGGCAATCCAGTCAACAGCTATGCCTTCCACTCGACTGATGCCTGTAGTAATGATGTCTTCCCTCCAGGTCTGATCCCGTTTGGCCCGGGATATCCTGTTCAGCCCCATGTCTGTCCAGTACACTGTGTCATTTCCTGTAAATTGCACCGTACATTAATGACGAGAGAAAAAGGGACGATAAATGATTTGGTCACAGAAGTATTTAGTCTCTCAAATAAGGCAGCTTGTGAAACCACATTTTATTGCAGCACGGTCCATTTCACCAGATGTTATGTGCTTACATAAAGCCCCTGTGTTGAGGAACAACAGTTCGTTTACATACAATACACATACAGGGGAGATGATTCTTGGTTATATTTTACAAGGCAGTTAATTGCTTTATACAAAACATGTTGTTGGTTAAACTGTTATTGACCTGCTGGGATTTTATGACTCCATAACGACAATAAACTGAAGACGTTTTTAAGTGCATTCTTCAAGTGTGTCTTCCTGATTATGAGTATGTCAGTCTACACATTTGCATGCTTGTGTTGATTGATGTATTCTGACAATTGCAGGAATTGCATGCTAAATAAGGATGATTCTAGATATTCTTTTATAAAATAGCTTAACATTTTCCGATGCAGAAGCGCCCCCTGAAACTCTTTTTCATTTTTCATTTGTGCTTCACTTCACAAGCCTTTTATTCAAAGATACGGGACCTCATATAACCTATTGCATCTATTTCGAATACTGAAAAGGAAAGGTTTATCAAGAAATACAATGGGGGAACCAGGCAGAGAGAGATATGGCAGGATATGAAGGATGGCAACGCTGTGTGAAGTTGCACCGTAAAAGCAAAGGGCATTGATGCAAATACTTTCACTGTTTTATGATAATTTTAACATGAAAACAAGCAGAAAAGACAATGAGAGCAGCAAACATGTAGAGGATTATAAAAAAAAGTCAGTTAATATTAGGAAGGATCAGCACTGATCAACCAGTCAAGAGGTAAACATCATATTTCAACAAACACACATGTGTGACACATCAGCTTCAAATTAAATAAAATTATTTAAATTCTCAGTTTTTGTTGAGTGATTATCATGGTATGACAACCCAGTCAGTTAATTTCCTTGTTTCAATGTGTACAAATTTACCCATAATGTTTGTTTACTTGATTAATTTTTCAGCAGTGCAATAACTCTTGAACTTGAACAAATGAACTTTATTAATTTGACCGCATAATGGTAAAAGGTTTATGCTGAAAGCATGTAAGGAAAATCAGGGCATGTTAAACCTTAGGTTAAACAAACAACAATCTCAGCCTTGCATGGCTGGGTTAATATTAGCAACAGCTTTTATTGCTACCCGGTCATGTTCTCTCATTTACAGAAGCCCTTTACGAGTCACCTAACTCTTTGGTTCAATTGCTTGTTGAGTCATTGCCTAATTATTGAATCACCAGGTAAGAATTGACTAAATATTAGAATCTATTCTTGATCTTGTTGCCCTGAAAGGAATAACACTAGCACTTTTTTTCCCAATCATTGCCAATCAGAGTAACTTAAACCCCTTAACATTAAATTCCAAGCCGGATTTGTTTTTAGACTTTTTCATCAGTTGAAAAGGGGATTTATTTTGACAAGAAAAAGCTGTTATTATGGCTTTTGGGGTAAAATTGACCAGTGCACTTATTCAGACAAGAATTGCATCGTGTATGTCAATCATTCATTCTGCTCAGGGAAAATAAGAGAAAGTGGTTTGAGATCATGGTCAGACTAGGTCAAAGTGTATGACTCAAAAGCTTATTTTTAGATGGATTCATACAACTGATCATTTATTTATCGTATCAGTTCTGGGTAAAAAGCAGACGTTACGATCTGAGGCTACTATTCAAACCCTGACAGAATGATACAAACTTTTCCATCTTACCTGCGTGAAAGTCCACCCCCACAGCAAACAGGGTTCCTGTGATGGGCATGAGGGTCTCACTGTTGTCATTTGGGTCAAGAGAAATTCCTCGGATTCCCTCATGGATGGAATATATCAGGAATGAATCAACACCTAGAAGATAGAAAGATCTATTAGAAGGGAAATTTGCGCAATGTGAGATTAAAACTATGAACACCCAGGGACACATGCATATCATTAACACCGTTCACATTCACAAAGGCTCTGTAATGGATGGTTTAAAGGAGGATGGAGTTCCAACCTTCACATGATGTACGATCACTGCGCAGGTTATAGCCAACGGTGCAGGAGCAGCTGCGGGTGCTTTCTGATGTTGGGAGACAGAGCTGTGAACATCCTCCATTGTTTACCTGGCACAGGTTTCTTCCTGAATAGAAGGCAAAACCAGCAAAGGCAACACGGTCAGGTATCCGAGTCTTTCACAACACGTTTCCCCGTTCGTGCGTGGCCGCTTACCTTTCTGACCCTCCCGGTCGTAAACCTTCATATGAACCACCCCGCTTGTCTTGTTTCTCAGAACCAAAAAATTCCTTCCGTCTCTCTTGGTGACCGTTCCTATCTGTGCGGATTCGTCGTCTGCCCACCAGAGTTTGCCGCCTGTGAAATAAAGATGGTGTTGCATTTTCAGGCGTTTCAGCTTTCCCACATTGTTAATAAAGTAACAAAAATTACATCATCAACTCTACAGCCTGCACTGAAATCCTTTATGGCTTGCACTCATGTCTGAAAACCACCCAATAATTGATGCATTCTTTGAGCTGATTTGAGAGGGATGCTCTGTCCTTTGCTCTGCGCACTTGCTGTTGATGATGTGTGCATCTAGCAGCTTTGAATAATACGTTCTTTGATGTTTGGGAGAGGTTTTTTCTCTGCTATAGCTGTTCCACGAGCTTCAACAAAAAAAAACAAACAAGAATTTCAATTATGAAGAGTTAGACTGTGATTTCCAAGCACATGTCTACAAAACAGATGCCCCTGGTCCCAGGGCAAGTGAGAATATGTACTGCAGTTGTTACACGTCATGATGTTTTAATGTCTACTCTCCAACCGTGTGACTCTGCGTGATGGAGATGAGTACCCTTCAGGCTTCTGTAGAGCCGGCACCGTGAACACAAGCGATGAGTGTTTCTCAGCCAAAGTGCACGTACACAACAAGCTCCAGACCCAAGCCCATCAAGCTCACCACCACCGCACTACCCTCAGAGTACCCATGTTTACCTCCAGAGGAAATCGGACATGACAGAAACTTTCAGCATGGAGCAGAAAGTGGAGAAGAGTCAGGAGGCTCCCCTCGAAAGATTATAAATATTACATATGAGACAGTGGAGATCATTTTAGTGCTTCCCGAAAGGAAGAAATTAATATTTGTATAGAGATAACTGTGATAATATGAGATGTAACCAGATAATTCAATCAGACACATAAAAATAATGTGAAAGATTATTCCAATTTTCAACCAAAATTAGATTGTAGGGTTACCTCTGGATGTTTAGACAATGTGTGAGGAGTAACAGAGTGATAACTCTGCTATATGGGTGCAGCAACCACTCAGTATTAGTTCTTTTGATGCAGTGTCATTTACAAGTATATTTCTTTTTATGTTTTGCTTTAATTCAAACGTCCTGAGAAGGAGCTACTTTTTGTGAACACAACCTAGTGCAGTGTAATATATTTGTTTAAAATTGTATGAGCAACCTAATTCAAATGAGGCGGACTTAATTCTGTAGTTCAAGCATTACGGTTTAAAAAAAGGTTCAGCATCATTCTATCCCTGTTTAGATTACACTGTCTTAGCCTGTCACCCTTTTTGATTTATTACACACCAAACCAAACAAACACGCAATTCCTACAAGGATTTCAAAGTTTACGATGAATACCAACCTTAGAGCGACTGCTGAATAGGATTTCCACAAATCAGACACATGCACATGAGTGAGAGTGACAGTCTACATGCAGTTTACAAAACATTATGCCCCAGAGGGCGCGCTAGCTGAGATTAGCTTTGCACCTTGTGTTAATTTGATGCCATGGGGGACCACTGGGTAGATGTGATTGCTCGCTTGTGGCACATCATATTCAATTTCCACTTGAACGGCTAGTTTGATCCAAGACAAGTCAAGGCTGATTGATCTCTCACATCCTCCAAATGGAAACCCTAAAGCCAATGCAATCATTACTGAGCCTTAAGACCTGCATGGCTTGACCTTGTGTCACAAACAGTGCGGTCATTACATTGCTTTAACCACCAAGAACCAAAAGACATTTGTACAAAAATGAAAATACCCCCTCGCCTCCCACCCCAAAAATAAACAACTCAGGCACCCCATCAAGTCCAAAAGTTCGATTAATCTCGATGAGAACCCGATTGCAAATTTTTGTTTCTGGCCGACTGTTACAGATCTATTATGTGTAAACAAGATGTCTTTGTTTAGCTGTTGTGCTCATTTGGAGTAACGTTAACCACTTCAAACAGGTCTCGCAAATCAATTTTTTTCATAGACAAAAGGATACAACATGAAACCACAGATCAATTCAGTGCTGATTGCTTGAGTCACCGAGGACATGGTGGCACTTAATTACCCCTCCCTGTTTGATGATGTTTATTGCTAATCTCTCTGCCCAACAAGAGCATATATACTGATTTATTGTTATCTGAACTGCTCCTAGAATAAATAAAAGCCAAAGAAAGCCAAAGAAAGCCAAAGAAAATAGTTACAAAAAATGAAGTAATTTGTCACCACATTGCTTCTGACTGGAGATAGACTAAATAAAATCTCATATTATAACAGCCACTTTTTCTGTGATGGCCGTCACATAGTTAATAGCACAAAGCAGAAAAATATTTGTCCGCTTGTTGTTTCAACCCCCAAAACTGACCCGTCACAGGTGAATGCCAAGTGGTTTATAGCTGAGGACAAATGTGTGCTCCTTTGAGAAACTCAATGTTAATAAGTATAACCAAACGCAAAGCAATTAACTGTAGTGTTCATCTGGATCACATAAGTTATTACATAAGTCTATTAACACAGAGGGAAATATAGTGCGCAGTGAGGGACCTTCATTTAAAAAGAAAAAAGCTTTATAAGAGTTGTTTCTTTTATTTTCTGAAGTACAAACTGGTAAAAGATTAAACTAAAATACTTGATAGCTTTACGTATACCCTGTCTCAGTGGGATGAGTCATCTCATGCCAAGACCATTTAAAAAGCCATTAGATGTCCTTCAATTAAACAGAAATGCTGAATCTCCCATTCGAAGCTATGCTGCTAATGTTGAAACACAGTGAAATAAAAATAAGGTTCAAATATAAAACAATAAAACACAGCATATCACTGTTCATTCCACTTTTCAGTTTCCCCAAACCTAGGAAAATCTTTTCATTAATCATGAATGATGGAAACCCGCAGACATCATTCCAGTGTTTTGCTGTACCTGCTTCTGTGCAGGAACCAAGCCATTAGTCTATGTCAGCTTCCATTCTAACTCTCATTTGTGAAATGCTATAACGAAGTCTCAAAGGCCTATCTCTCTTAAGTCTTAACTGTAAGGAATTCCAATAAGGATAAGACAAAAGGATTTTTAGCTGTAGCATGTTGCCATCAAACATAATGACGTTCTGTTTTACAAATGGAATTATTGATAAACTCAGTTCAAGCCCTTTGCATATGACAGATTCCAGCAGAAAATGACAGGAAAAACAATGAGATAAGATAAAATAATCAATAACAACTTACAATTTACCAAAGAAAGAAAAGAAAATGACTGCAATAATCTGTGTTTTCACTTCTCAGTTACATAATGATTTACAATTTCAGGCCAAATTTCAGGCCAACATCCATCATCTATACTATACATTACCAAAGTTTGAGAGAATTTGGGGGGCTGAGTCAGTTGATATTTATTTCATGCTAATTGCTGTATCAGCTCAGAAGCACCTTAAAAAAAAAGGTATTTCTCTGAATACAGCATGACCGAGAAAAACTGACATCTTCTTTGACCAAAGCTTTGCGCTACGGCAACTTTATCATTCATAAATAATTCTGTGGTCAGATAATCTGCAATCTGGAATTGTTTTTGGAAATAATGGCTCAAACAAAAAACTAAATTATTTTCCCAAAACAATGTCTACAACTGTTCCTCTCCTCTCAGTGGTCTAAATAACAAGGGTCAGTTTATTAACACACCATTTAAGTTAAACAGAAATAACATTTTACAAGGAATATTAAATCGTGTCTGTGGAAACACAAGTTTGTGTTTAATTTAATTTTCAAGAATTGCATTGACACCAATCAATATGTTCACTTTTTATGCTCTGTTCATTTCTACAATCTCAAATCAAATTTGATACATTTACAACAGCACTTATTATTGTTATCTTGTATATTACCTTGGAGCCAGATACCAAGGATCGTTTCATACTTTTGATCTTACTACCTCCTTAAGATAATGATGGGACCACTGGGTCTAATTGCTGTCCACTCTGCTAATATTTCTTGAGAATATTCTTACAGGTCAGATCATTAAATTAATCTTCAAGCATCTACTTCTTTGGAGTCTCTTTCATTTTGGACGTTAAGGTCATCCTTTACACATGCAATTAAATAGCTCCAACCTAGTCCATATCATGTCTCTTTAGAGCTCCTCCTTATACTTGATCTACATAAATGAAGTCTGTAATAAGCTGTGACTGACTATAAATCATACTGGACATATGCTTTCGAACTTTTTAAATGCAACAGGATGGAGAGTACTCGTGCCCGAGACAGAAACTAGGTCACTTTTAGTTTTCAAAAGGTTGTGACCCACTCTCATTTCCCAATTACATCACATTCTGATAAAATATCTACATATACTAGGTGACATTACTGCGGCCAGTAGGAGTCATTTAATGCCGGACTAAATGTTCACAATACATTTTTTAAATAAAAGCTAAATGTCTAGTATTAGTAGGTATCAGCTTTTTGTAAGTTTAATTTGGGATACATTTGGACAGTGTGAATCAGACCTACAGTAAATGTAGATCTGACAGCTTGAGTAACTTCATGGTGATTTTTGGTTGTTGTGTATCAAATGAAATGAAAGTAGTTATAGAAGCAGACAATATATAGAACACATCTAGAATGGACAACACACTTTTTAATGAACTATGTGTTGATGGATGGTGTGACACATTGGATCTAATGCTGATAGCAAGAATCAACATGTAATTAACATCCTCCATGCTTTTCATTATGAAAGCAAGGAGAAAATCAATCATCAATCATTGCCATGTTGTGCTTTAATTATCTACCGCTCCTGCGACTTCACATAAAATGAAGTACAAGAGTTGCAAGGACTCCTAAGTGATCATTCCGGAGTCATTTTACTGGTTAAAGGTATAATATCCTCACATACTTTGAGTAATCCCCACCGGCTATCTGGTGCACTTGCAACAAACTCCACTCACCCATCACAGCGAGAGCCGTGCCTTTGGCTAGTTCCCTCCTCACAGTTTCCAGCACCTCCATTCCGCTGCCGTCCAGATTGCACCTGTTGATTGTGCCATTGGCTGAGCTTATCCAGTAAAGCTTGTTGGAAGCATAGTCTATACAGAGACCTGACAGGAAGACGAAGTAAAGACAGCACACAAGGTTAGCGCTGCATGTGCAAACATTTAAAGGGATACAGTGCCTGGCATCAAAAGATGGTGGGATTTTAACATCATAGATAATCCCACCATCAAAAAGACAAAGATCAGAGACAAACAAAGCAAATATAATATTCAGTATGAAATTCTAACATGGAAAATGCTGATAACTGAAATAACACAAAAAAAAAAATCAAAACGATTTCAACATTTAGATGCAGTAGTCTAAAAGCATCTGGCTCAGAAAGGACTAATAAAACCATCGATGCTATTACTCATTCATCTTTGAGGGGGATCTCTTTTAAAGAGCTCCAGTTGGAAGGAAAAATGAAAACGAACGAGAACTGGCTGCTTTCGATTCCATTTCCAGGCTGGCACTTTGCTTCTGTTTTTTTCCAAAGCATATTCCTGTTAATGGCTGGAACTGAGAGTCATTTCAATTGTGTACCCCCGGACATCTCACTGTCTCCCGCCATGTGTCGGATTTATGTCTGGCAGATTCACAGTCACAATGCGTCATTAATTTACTCTTGTCCCCAGGTCTAGCCCATAATCATAAATGAAACTGGTGAAATATGATGCACCCTGCTATCTGTGCTGCTGACAGGCGGAAGAGAATAAAGACATGCAGAGAAGACAAAGCTGCTTTGTATGATTAATAGGGAATTTCACCTTGAGCTCCTGTACGTAACAGCAACTGCTCGTGATAAAGAACATCTGATGTTTCTTTTGCCAAATCAAGGTTAAAATGCTTACTTAAGAATGGATCGTGTGAGGGGAGAACTTGCTATCAAAGAGGGGTGTTCACTGGCAAACTGTTCAGGGTGAGTTAGCATGTACTCCCCGTTTACTATGTGCATGGGCTCTTTCGGAATGCTCCAACTTCCTCCCAAATTCCCCAAAACATGCATGTCAGGCTGTTTGGAGACTAAACTGCCTGCAAAAGTAAATACGAGTCAGACCTGAACCCCCCGCCCCCAAGAGGTGAGATATGAAAACAGACAAGAAAAGGGAAAACTTTGCTTTCTCGCTCAAGCTCGCTCATCTCAAGCTCCAAAGAACCAAATTATTCACACGAAATATTGAAAGGGGAGAAAAATGTGCTTTAAAAATGCTCAGGTGTACTGACTAAAAATGAATGGATTATGCAATTTGGGAGCTTTGCCTTCCGCTGTTGCTTTGGTGTCAAGAGAAAAGAAATTGCATAACATTTCATAATAAAAGATTCCTAGCTCCCATTTGCATTCATCACTACAGCTAACAGGCTCTCAATAAACAACACCTCCATGCAGGCAAACACCTTAAAGTATAACCGCACACTGAGTGAGAAAAACTAGAATGGTTAAAGTCAGCAGGGTATGTTGGAGCCTTGCGGCTTAGTTTTAAATCTTCTTAAAGATGAAAAAAGTGAGGGATAATACATGGAGTAAAGAGAGCTGAAGCAATATTCAGTCCAGAGTAAAGCCATTACAATTACACTGAAATTAAAAGAGTACAAGTACAAAACACAGTAACCTATTATTGTGGCATTATGAACCCTATCACATCAAACCAGTGAAAGGGTAAGTTCTATATTCAAACCCATAGAAATGTAAAAATACAATACCAATTATATCTGTTTTAATTTTAATATGTTATACAATACATGATCATTAAGACAACATGTCTAACATGTCTGTCCAGTTTGTCTGTATTTATCAGGGTCATAATGGAATAGATAAGTGTTGTCTTATGATTAAAAACTGTGTCAGTAGGAAGAAACACAGTTCTCCCATTCCAAAGGTTTCAATACTGGAATTACTGGATTTGGAGTGATGTGAATATAAATTAAACAGTGCATTTTACAGCTGTCAGTGCTGTAAAATGTAATCAAGTTAATCTGCAATCATCCTTAACCATTACCAAACAACCCCGTCACTTCTTTGTGGTACTGGCGGTAGTTCCTTCTTTAAAATGGATTGCGTTTGATTCTGACAGACAGAATCGGACACATGATTAAACATATCAAGTCCACTTGAGTTATCGTGTAAAATGAGACACAGCAGCTTATTTAGTGGTCTTAGTAATGATGCTATATAAAAATTATACTGACCTACAGGATCCCTCTGGTTCTGGTGGAGGACTTTGCTGTTACTTCCGTCCATGTTGGCCATGTTTATGGTGTTACCATCAGTCCAATAGATTTTCCTGTGTGGGAAATTGTGAAGACAGTGGTAGTAATTCAATTACATACAAGATATCGGAAAATTATTAATTTATTTGAATGATAATAAAATCATTTTTACTTGAATTGAATAATGAAACTGACAACATTTTTTAAATCTGAACCAATTTTCAAAGCTTGTATTACATTGTTTTTTTTATAACAAGCCTTTGATCCATTTTCTGCGGGTCAAGGTTGCCTAATACTTTAAATGTAAGGTGATGCACTCATGTGGTGAAAAGACTTCTCTAATCTACTTACCCCTTGGCAGGGTGCACTACAAGGCACCTTGGCTTATCAATGCCGTGGATGATGGACGTCTTCAGGGATCCATCAAAGCGAGCAACATTGATTTGTGACTCATCATTTTCAGAACTGAGCCAGTATAAGTTCTTAGAGAGCCAGTCTAAAGCCAGACCCCGACAGTTCACTATGTCTGTAAGGAAGTACAAAAAAAAGCTGTCAGCTGTGCAAAAAAACAACAGAAAATAATAATATTGTATGTGATGTGTGTCAGATTACACTTTCCAGCTTGTTACAATTATGTGTATTTACTTATGAAAAAAAAAACATTTTAAAACTCACCTGAAAAAATAATGGTCTCTATCTGGGTGCCATTGATGAATGCCCGTTTGATAGTTTGAGTTTTGATGTCAGCCCAGTAAATCCGCTCTTCCTGAGAGTCATAATCCACCACGGTGACATCATCAATGTCCGGCACGGTCAGTGCCGTCATTACGTTCATGTATGGGTTCTCAATGTCCACGCCACGGATTTCAGAGCGGCGCACATACAGCAGGAACCTTTTCAATGCTGGAGGAATAATGAAGTAATCAATCATGTAAAAATGAGGCAATTTTGCTGATCTTTTTTTTTGTCAGATCCAGGTGAAGCTGTGATAATAGGAGTCTGATGTAAATGTTGCTGTCAGTGAAAAGTGAAGACAGTCATATGTAAAACAAAACGCCTCTCTCGCGGCTTACATAGTACCTCATGTTTCCACTTTGTTAACATAAGGAGCAGACATGACAAATGAGGAAGGTGTTCTCGCTCACCAAAGCAGGATTGTTTGTTGGTTGAAAGCTTCATGAGGTGTGGACAGGTGCAGGACGCAGTGCGATTGTAATTGATGAGACACAGATGCGAACAGGGACCACGTCCATCATTCATATCGCACGGGTTGGAGGCTGACATAAGAGCAGGAAAGAAAAAGGAGAACACTTAAGAAAATGACAACTTCTAAAATCCTCCTGGAAAATGACGGCACTCGAAGTGGTCTGAAGGTCTTAGCAACGTGATATTTGGAGGCCCTCGCTGACAGTGCTGCATAAAGAGACAAAGCACGGATGAAAACAAATGCAACTCCAATTTCATTCCTGGTTTTAACAGCAAAAAGGTTCGGTAAGGCACACAGGCACGGCCGCTCTCAAAAGAAGCTCAAACTGTTCTTGTCTTCAACCTGTTCTACAGAGGATGAAATATACGAACAAACTACAAAGCAAAAGATAAAATAAAATACATCTATTTTGCCCATGGCTGAAGGGTGACATCATTCCCTCTTAATAATGGAAACTTTAGGCAAGCTCTCCAGCTACTGACATATATAAAAGACAAGTATAGCAAACTCAACCAAGCAGTGCCCTTACATATATTTATTTCAGAGCTAAGGATTATTTCCATTTCCTTCCATTTCTTACAGTACTCTGTTAAGAATAAAACACCCCAGACAGACTATAGAAAGCCATCTACAATTTAATAACTTCACATCATACTGCAGTCAAATTTTCTGCATCAGAAACATTTTCTTCTTTCCCTCTGCAGTGAAGGACTCATGTCAAACAAGCTCATTCAACGTTCATTTTCCAAGCTCCTTCAGTAACAACCTCACTGCATTGCAAATGTAGCTCAATCAAGACAAAAAGAAATAAAGAAATAAATGAAACTGTCTGCAGACTGAAAACAATACCCAGCTGACTTGGTGGACTAATAGGGAGACATCTTAACTGAATTGCTTTCACTTGAATGATGCTCTTTAGGGATGATAGTCAGCAATAACGGAGCCAAGGTGTTTTCTTGCTTTAAACTGTCAGATTTTTCTTTGCAACAAAACAATCAGCCTATCATTACAAGGCCGAGAAAACTGTTGGATAATCACCTCTTCTCATTTTCTAACGACAGTGCTATTCTTATGTTTGCGTAAATTAAAATAAAGTTAGCCGTTCTGCTCCTCTGTGCTAAATGACATGGTTCCAATGGCTATTAAAAACCACATTACACCTTAATGGCTTTTCTTAACCTACAAGAGAAAATGTCTAAGGATACTATCACTAATTAACTATACCCACACGCAATATATATTATATATAAAGATTTTTTGTGGTGTTGCCTGCAAAGTTGGAAACTTAAAAGTTTCTTCTGTGCAAAAATAAATAAATAAGTAACACTCATGAACTGATAATTGATTGGTATGACTAAACATTCCTCTTCATTCAGTGAATTGAGAGGTAATATTCACCTCGCAGTAGATGACACTGAGGCAGTTAATGTCAGATCTCTTCCCTGATTTCTTACTCTTTATGCAAAGCAATGATGAATATTGTTTAACTGTGAACTTTTGAAGTATAACCTGAATGGATGATGTGGTGTGACTTAGGAACTTCTCTTATGAAGCCTCATCAGTTAACGCTAACCAGGAATAATTACTTGAACAGATGTAAATCCGATAATCACTAATGCGCATTCAGGAATGTGATTTATGGATTAGGAGAGCTGAAAGGGGTAATACTAAAACTTTGCAATAAACAGGAGGATGATGGGGACAGAGATACATCAGTCGGGTGCTCTTGGCAAACAAATCCAAAACATCTTTTTTTTTTTATCCATAAAAAAGGCCCCATTTCTGGGAAAAAGATACACATGTTAATTGAAAACAAATTACCTGCTATCCATTTTAAGCTTGGCACTACATCTTCCATGATAATCTGCATATCAAATAAAATTTGGCTAACTCACATAGGCATCTTGTCAGATCGCACATCAGCAATGTATCTTTTGTGGTCAGAGTCTTGGCTTACTGAGCGTGGAATTGGTTACCTATTCCACTGTGACAAGATACATATTCAGGAACTAATATTAATGATGCTTTAGTATTGACTCATATTTTCTGTAATCGCAACATATTCTTTTCATGACTTATCTATTTGCATATTGCACATGCTACAATTATTCACTGTCAGATGAGGTTTCTATTTTACAGTTCTCTTTATTCATATTCATCAAACAAAAGAAAAACCAAAATAGCTTTAAAGCAGTAGCAAGAGAGACTTTGGATATTAATAAAAAGTCTATTCAAAAGGTAGCATTAACTTTAGTAATTCTCTGCACGAGCACCTTTACAAATGCATGCTGGTTGACTGACAGCCGAGATAAAGGCCAGGACTAAAATTAATTGTGTGCTGCTTTATTTTGTCATTTTATTTTGCCAGATGGGCCCGACTTTGGCATTGAAAGACAACACTGTGGTAGAATACTGTTCTCACCCTGTGGTTGCCTGCTTGGATGGAAGATTTGCAAGTCGAAAGGCTGAGCACTCGTCTTCTGGATGACTGTGACGTTTTGCCCCGTCCACTTGTTGGCTCTCGCCAGGGTGTTTGTCCTCCAGTCTGTCCAGTAGACGTTGCCTCCAAAGAGTGACACAGCGAAGGGGTGGGACAGGTATTCGTGGCCCCTGAGAATCTCGATGACCCCGCTACCATCATAGAGTGCGGAGAAAATTGCATCGGAGCTGTTCAAGAGAGAGCAACATCATATCAAAGTTTAAACCACTCTAAGGTGCTGAAAGACAAGACAGAGATCCACTGGTGCAACTATTAAATTCTTCATGGCACACTCAAGAGTAAAGGTTTACTTTTATATATATATATATATGTATCTAAATATTGCATGTGCTGCATTATTCAATGATCACCTGGATAATGGGAAATTCAGCTTTTATTTTGGGACTGGAGACATTTACAGGATTTAATATTAAACATCTGCACAAAATAAAATGAAAGCATGGATGATTTTGAGGCAGACAACATTTCTCACCGTGCATCTGTCCAAACAATCCTTTTCTCTAAATGATCCAACGTGAGGCCATTGGGCCAGGCCCCAATTTCCATATCCTTAAACACAATATGTCTGCCGCCACCACTCATTGAAGCGGCCTCAATTCTTGGGAAAGTAGCATCCCAGTCAGTCCAGAAGAGAATCCTTGAAACGGGGACCAAAGACATAAATTAACATTGATCATTGTCTGTTTTAATTTCAAATGACAGCGTCAGTATAGTCGGCGCAATTAAACCTCGTCAGCACCCTGTCTCTAAAAGGCAGAATGCTGTACTTTGTGTGTCAACACAATCAGCGCTGATGACTGTCCAGGAACCGCACCAGAAATCCAGCGCGGCACTTAACATCTGTGACAGGCCCGGAAATGGGAGGCCATCTGTTTTATGATGACTTTTCATAGCCCACTGATGCCTGAAAACGAACACTGCCGTTGATGTAACCATCAAACACAGGCACCGGTGCAACAAAGCATAAACAGAGCTGTTTTTTAATTAGAGGCAAAAAAAAAAGTTATGGCCTAGCTGCCCTGGTTTTGCCTTCTTGAAAACCATGTCACCTTGTAAAATTCCACAGCGCAGTATGATCCATATTGGAGGGAAATAGATGAATAGTTATTTTAATTCCCTTTAACTCCAATTTTTAGGCGATTTTCTTTCTGTTTAACTCTTCCTGCCCGCCAATCTAAAGTTGGTTAGCTGATTAGATGGGTTTTAGCTTTGTGGAATTTATTTCTGCAGGGGAGCCAATTCAGTTAGCTCATTCATAGAAATATGGTTCTCTGGCTTGTCCAGTCTCATGCCCAGAAGACTCCTGGATTCATGTAGGTCTGCTGTATTTCTACTCGCAGCTTTCTGAATTTTATTTCCAATTTTGAAAAATAACTGCCCCTCTAAAAGCCACAAATGTATGACTCCTACTCCACTAGCATCGTCTTTGTCCAGTCAGTGACAACAATGAAACTGTGTTAGGAAGAAATATCCCTGTCAAGATCAATAACCTTATTCACTTGATAAGGCTTCTCTGATCAATGACCCTCCTTTGAGTGGATTCAAGTAATTAGATTAGAATTATTGCCCTGTAATGGAAATGCGCTTTAGGCACCAAAAGTACCCATTAATCCTACTCTGTAAAGCCATGAAATGTACTGTAGTCATCCTCCCAAATGCAAAGGCGCATTATGGGATAGAGTGCATGTGAAGATTACTCTTCTCTTAAGAGTGTCAAATTGATTTTTTGAATGTCTGGGTTTCGCCAAAGTATTTGACCACCGGCAAGTTCTCAGATACATTAAGCCAAAGTAAGCACCTTATGAAAAATATGAGCAACACATCAACAGGAGAGAAAAATAGTCTTTTTTTGTCTCAACCCCATAGTATCTGTGGCTGTATTAACTTTATAGTTGAATAAGAGCAGCTTCTGGGAGGACTTTGTATTACTTTCCGACAGAATTATTTGCTATTTTGCAATATAAAAGGGTTGTCCAAATAAATCCTTGAGTTTGATAATAAATCTTTGAGTTTGAGGAAATAACCTGGCCTTACTGGGAAGCCACTGGTGAGTCAGTAAAAAGATTTCAATACCAACTGCCTGTCATGTATGACACACACTCAAACACTACAGCGGCTTGCCGAACAAAAGCAGAGACACAAAAATTAAAGACCGAATGAGAGCTTCAGACAGCAACAAATAAAAGAAAAAACACACAAACAGCTTTTTTTCCTCTTATTTATAAGTTGGGGCCTCCAGGAGAACGAGTAAGAGCAGAGATATCTTGGGATTTCTATTTAAAGCTTATAGTATTGTAGTGCAAAGTTACCAAAGAACAAGACAAGACATCATGTGAAACAATTCATAGGAAAGGACTGGAGGTATCAGCTACATCAGCTACTGTTATTCAAGAAGAAAAGAGGAAAGCTTTGTCTCTGATGCATCTTCTAATTAATGTCTCAATGGGGCCTATATGCGAAATCTTTATATGCCAAAAGGTCATGAACGTGTCAGAAATAGGATGTTGGACTATTTTCTGTTATTTTCAGCGTCTAATGGGTAGATCAGCTTCCAGCAGTGACAAACATACCCCTGTCCTGGGTCGAGAGCAATGGCCCGTGGATGTTCCATGCCTCCTGCAATCAGTGTAGTGCGCATGTCTCCATTAAGCTTGGCCACCTCAATTTGGTCCAAATTGCTGTCAATCCAGTACAGTTTGCCCGTTATCCAGTCCACAGCCAGCCCTTCCGGGGTGGCCAGGCCATGCTGCACAACCACTTCAATTCCCGTCACCCCTGAAACAACATTGACAAGACGACAGCATGACTTTCTTGGACTGACACACATTACAGTCAAAAAGTAGTTGGTGTGAACACGTGTCAAGAAACTTTCATGAGGAAAAAGGGAAACAATAAAAAAAAAATAAGTTAAGCAATTTAGCTTGAAATGACTGTTCCATTAAGCATGGTGAATGGGTTTTTTTTCCACTAAACCTATAATCCAAATGTTAACAATTATTCTCAGATATTTATTTTATAAACGTCTAACAAAATCTATGGAATAGATATAGCTATGAGTGGATTTCTACAGCTCCACAGAGGGAAATAAAGGGCAAGGAACTGCCACCCACCAAAACCCAGAGACAATAAGAAGTTCTGATTCATGGTTTCATGAGGAGGAGATACTGAGTTACAACAGGGACTTTCGGTCCTGCTGCAAGTTTCAACTTTTGTTGCCCGAGATAAATTTTCAGGAAGAGACAGTATCGGCCTGCTGAATCAGAGCTGAGTGTGTATAAAGACAGCAGAATAAAACAGAACAGTATCACTACGAGCGTCTTAAACTTCCATTATAGAGGCTGTGGTAAAAATGAGCAAGATATGAAACACCATAGCCAATACATCACATCAGTCCTGACTCTAAGCAAATCTTGATATGCATTGTATCCTGGTGTGTGCTCCTCTGTGCTGCGTACCGCCAGACTCAGAGAGCCGTCCTCTGTAGATCTTATCTTCCACAACGTCGGTCCAGTAAAGGAGACTGTGGTTAAAGTGGAAGTCTAATGCAATGGTGTTCCTGAGTCCTGGCACCAGCAGGTTGTAGTCTCTCTTATGAAGGTCTATTCTTCTTATCTCATGTCGGATGGAGAAAATGATGAAAGCCTCAAAGGGATCTGGTCATGGAGACACGCACACACAAAAAACAAACAAATATATATACATATTTTTTTTCGTTCTAGACCTGGCAATGTGCAAAATAATCTATAGACAAAGAAAGATGATTTTGCATTGGCCAGTAGACCGGCAGTCTTCTTTAACCCATTATGATCTTTATTAGTCAATGCAGGATGTGGATATGATTCCACCACGACTATGGAAATACTATTCGTTTATCTATTTTCAGGAATGAAATATGACATTAATATCAAGAAGGATAAGCATTACATTGTCTGGATCTATAAAAATTGGCTGTAGTCAATGGCAATGCATAACATGGCATTCCATTTGACTAATATCACCCCTAAAAAAATATTGGGTCTGAGCAATTTATGCCGATGACCCTGCTGCTGCTTTACTTTGTTGCTTGCTGCTGGATTGCTGTTATTAAGCACAAACTGCTCAGTACCTGGACCACTTGAATATCTCTAAAATGTTACCATTAAAATAGTCTGTCAATTTGAAGCCTAATAAAAAAAAAAGATCTTCACACTAATAACAGTACAAGTATCAATACACAATAAAAACATTTATTTAGTTTAGCTTTCAGTATCAAGGTCACGCACTGCAAAGATTATCGAGTTAAACGTTGCCATTGAATGTTTATGCTTGTTGAAATAGTTTAAGATATGCACCGGCACAAGCCTTATGAACCAGCAAACAAAGGCACATTGTGTGATCAGATGGGTTGTGGCAGGTAAAGTCACAAGTTCGACAGGGTTGATTTTTCACTCCGTTTTGCGTTGCGCACCACAGAATGACTCTCCTGGAGTACAACGTGCACGGGTGTGCAAGTGTGTGTGTGTTTGGGGACGTGTGTGGGGCTGGGCAAGAATGACTTGACAAAATCTAATGAAACAAAAGTTATCGGTTAAGGAAAAAACAGCAAAGCTTTAGGTTAGGACCTGCATAGTCTGTAAGACGTTACTGTAGTAGTAAGTTAATAAAACAGTTGCCAATAAAACAGTGCCTGCATATTACATCTTTATATTCTCTCTCTTTTGCAACTTAAAATTTCAAGAATTTAAATACAATACACTGCATTCTTCACAGCATTATACTCTAAATCACTCAGTGGGGAACAGAGCTGTTTGCATACAAACGCAATTAAAGTCTTGTCCTTGATTCAATGGCATTCTCCAGTGTTGCCATAGAACTCAGTACGATGCTTTATGTGACAAGATCTGTACCAAAAAATCTTTTATCGCTGAGATGTTAAAGGTAAAATGAGAAGATTTGTGCTTAGGATTTATAAAAACATGCAATAACACCTTTTTTAAGTTTGACTGGGATGTTTGTGAGTGAGAGTTTACGTGTGATGAATCTCTGATATCCCCATCAGCTTGAAGAGAAAAACTGTGCTTTTTTTCCTGTGTTAATGTATGATTAGAGCTGCTACTGCCATCAATTCTGAATGGAAAGATAGAAACGAGTAATCAAAACGAGGTCCATAAATCTGAGTGAGGCGAGCCAACAGCACGCGCTGTTCACTATTGTATTTCAAGCAGCCTCATCAAATGGATTATCCGGCAACTGCAATCACAAAAGTGAAGTTGGAATTGTCAATTTGATACCACTCTCGCAAAACCTCTGCGTTGAGGAATCAGGCTTGACATAAATATCTGCGCAACTACAAAACACACTGAAGCTCATTCTATCCAATGCCAATTGAAACTTGCATTCTTCCTTCACAAAACTGATAGGTCTCATCAATACACATTTTAAAATGATTGAATTTGATCTATGATAAACTAAATGTTTTCATAGTGTGAAGGTGTCTTCTCTACCTTTTCCCCAAAATGACGCAAATGTTTACAGTTTGTCTTTTCCTCTTTTGTAAGAAAATAAATTGTCATTAAGTCCCAACACTGCAGCCACAATAGCAATCCAGAATCAACAACTATCAACACAGCATGCCCAAGGACAGGACCCACTTTTTCCGCAGTAAAAAAAAGCCTGAACCCTCACATAAGTCGGTAGAATTGATAAAATAAACATTAAAAAGCAGGGGGTCTGTTACCGGTACTGTGACAGCTGTCTCCGTCTGAGTCTAGCGTCCATCCTGGATAACAGGAGCACTTCACAGTGGTCTTGTACTGCTCGCACACCTGGCTGCACTTCAGATGACGGCTGCAGTAGTCCACCACCTCACACGTCTTGTTGCTGGAGTCCAAGTGAAGTCCGGGGGGGCAGGAGCATACGACTCCTTTGCCTGGTGCTACAGTGCACTGGTGACTGCAACCACCTCTGGCTACAAGGCACAAGTCTGGTGTGAGGAGAGGGAGGACAGCAGGGACAAGAAGAGGGATTTTTTTGAGAATTGTGAAATCTCATTTATGAGTTAAACATTTAAAATAAAGCCTCCTCATATGCTAAGGTTTTATATACCATAAATGAACAGAAATATTATTCTAAGAGAAAGACTCACAATATTAATACTTATCAATCAATGTGGAAACAGGGTGTACAAAATCAAGTAGGTGCAAACATCACAGTTCAATTACTTGCAGAACACCTTTAATCATTTTTCAAAGCTTCACATGCCAGGATGATGGCCGATTTTGATTTGAGGCGACACTTATCTTAAAGACTTTAGGACTAACTAAATGACTCCAAGGTGCCCATGTCATGTGACTGCAAAACAAGCTGCAATCCCCCTCCCTGAACCAATGTTCTTGATGGTTGTGTAAGTGTGCTTGTGCGTAGATGCTGTGGCTGCAGACATGTTGCTGTGTATTTATGACAGAACGCACTCTCTGGTCTTCTCTATCCAAAGGATATTGCTTCAGCAGTCTTATGGTTTGCTCGGATGCAGTTTTTTTAATCTAAACTCTTCTGGCATCTTCCTTTTTGAAATAAAGGAGATAAAAAGTGAGATGCTGCATTCCCCCCCCCCCCATCGCTGATGTCCACTGTGATTCACGGTCTGACCTGACTATGAACTTCAATAGGAGTCCACCGGTTGACAACTGTCTTAAAGGCTTTCCACTTGCAAAAATCTTTCTCACTGTCTCAACATGTGCTCCAAATTTATTAGAAATGACTGTGAAAACCTTTAAAGATTGATTTGAAATTTTCCAAAATCCAAAAAAAGGAAATAAATCATTACAGTATAATGTGCCACAGAGAAATGATTAGAACATAATTTTCAGCAAGCAAAAACGTTTCATGATTATGTTTTTGAGTTTCTAAGTTGATGAATGACATTTCTGATCCTGCACATCTTAAACCTGTTGCTGCCCAATCAGAGTGGATAACACTTTTTGTAAAAACAAACATCGCCTGCATCTCACTGACGTAGTTTTTGTTTTCTCAATTGCGACCAAGCAGAGAATTGCATTCCTGATAAAACATTGTTTAAAGGGGGTGTGAATCCAGCTGAACTGGTACAAATCAAGCAGACCCTTGAGGTCCCTGCAAACACAAACTAATGGTCTGAGAGGAGCCAGAAGCCCTCTTTTAAGTCATGATTCCACTTCAGGGTCCCTCAGGACCCCACTGAGGCTTAGTTAGTGATGCTCTAGAAAATGAGCCTCGATGTTTACACTGCTCACTTTAACAGATTAAATGGCTAAAGCAAGTCACATGAGAGCCTTTTCTTCCCTCTGAAGGGCTTTAGACAAACAGTCCCATATTTTCCATTTATGGGAGGAATTTTTCTTTTCTTTATGCTCAGTCTCTTTGGTCTGTGAGACTTCAGATACCGGTTACATCCCATCGTCTGAGCTGCTTTTGGTGAGGGAGAAGATGGAGATGGACTCCCCTGGGTCTTTTTCATCCTGTGATGGTGGATGAAGTATTTAAGTGAGTTCATACAGGTGATGAGAGCTTTTTCGGGTATTAACTGGCTAACCATTTGAAAAATGGAAGTATATTTCAGCATTTTCATTGATTTTTTTCACCATCCACAGTAGCAAACCTGGCATTTTATTCCATCCTGTGAGTCTGAGTGCCTTGTGGGTGTAATCATTGCAAATTTGTGGTCTTAAAAATGTTTAACAAAGCATGAGCTGGCATAGTCATAGGTGTTAAGAGTATATATCAATGTGTGGCAAGATTTTCATTGCATCTTAACATATTTATCATAAAACAATGAGTGCGTTTTCAGAAAAATATGTATACTGACAGACATTGTAGCTAGTGTGATCCCAACACCCACATTCCAATTTCAGTCATTTTCTTTCTCTTTCCCCACTTTTTTCCCCACCTGATCTCACATGAAACACGCTGCTGAGATCTTTAAAGATTCTCAAAATTCCCCTGAATGAAAAGTCGAGTTAAGGGTCACTTAAATTGTTGACAAGTTTTGTTTCAGGGCAATTCAGTCGTGTGTGACAAAGCTAGTGACCCCAAAACAATATTTTTCAAAACTAAAAACGGCAGTCAAGAGTCCTTATTATGCGTAAATAAATTAAACACACTCAATGAATGAGGGAAAGCACATGCTCAGCTGTATCCAAGACTGCAAACCCCTCATCTTTGTCACTCTGCTGTCCACTATCGTCCACTACTCTGATCGGAGGGGTCTGTACTCTTCAGATCAGAGCATTGTGAAATACGTTAGAAGTTATCTGTCTTACACACAGCTTGTTAGGCGGAATTGAATGAGACTTCCGATGAGAGGAAAAAGGTCTTCAAGAACAAGAGGTTAAAACCGGCTCTTCTATAAGCTTGAAAAGAAGACAATCTTAAGTTCATCTGTTTCAGCTGACATTATTTTCTGCTTAAGCTTTAGACTTCTCTGTTCTACATGTCTCACCTTGGACAATATTCTGCAGACCAGATTCTCTGTTCTGACATTTAGGAAAGTTTTGAAAATGTCACAAAAAGCATAGAAATCTAATCTGTGAAGCCACATGAATCACTGGAATTTGGTCCAAGGATCTTTCTTCGGAAGAGTGTCTGATAGAGCCCAGCTAAAGAAAACTACAGAACAGCAACAGTAACTTGCTTGGCCTGCTGATTTGCTCAATTTGGGAGAGATTAACACAGTCTGTAAGCCTCCCTCAGCAGCCAAGAGTGAAAACTTTGTCAGAAGCTTTCTCAAAACACTGACAGCTATTTGCAGCCATCACACCCATAGTGCTGCACTAAGACTGTTACCTATCTGTCTGGAATGTTCTCTGGCTTCTACTCCTTTGAGTGAAAATGTTTAGGAATATGTTGTGTCATAAAAAGGACATTTATTACAAAGGAAAAAGATAGGGCGGGCATTACCACAGATGGGTCCTTCGTCGGAGCGGTCAGCACAGTCCACTTTGCCATTGCAGATCTTATCGGGCGTGAGGCAGACAGACGTGTCGTTGGCACAGGGGTATTTCGGCGGCTTGCAGACAGCAGACTCACATGACTCTTCATCTGATCGGTCCTCACAGTCAATGTCTCCGTCACAAACCCAACTTTTTGTGATACACTTGCCTGTGGAGGATATGAAGCGCAAGTGGATTACGTGATGATGGTCATATGATTCTGAATCCCAAAAAAGTAAGAAAAGAAAAAAAAAGAAAAAGTTATCTTTAACTCAATTAGTTTAAGAGCTGTGCCGGTGCATCTCCTAAAAACACAATCTTACTGAATGATCGGGAGGTTAATTAACATAACCATTTGTCACTTTTTCGGTACAAATTCCGCTTTAATGGTATTTACAAACATCGAAAATGTTCCTTAAATATCCAAAAGTTCATTTCTAATTTATCAAGCCTGAAGTGTATCCCCTGATGGCTTTCCAACGGTGCAAGTTAGAGCATTTTACTTAAGCCATTAACCCTCTCCAAGCATGGATAATGACTTCACTTTGAATAAAACATGTAAACACAATTACTGCTTAAGGTTTAAGAGGGATCCTCACATTTGTTGCCATCATCAACTTGATATTTTTTTCCATTCCAAAAGGAGTGTGGGGTAATCATTTTAGCCCAATATGGAATATTTGAGCTATCAAATATATAATAAAGTCATTTCACTTCGATTTGATATTGATTTAATAGTTTCTGAATTCAGTGAAAGCATGTTCACCTCTCAATTCAGAGCCAACAAAAGGAGGGTACATTTTTTGTTTTATTTATTGCCTCTTGTTTGAATCAGAAATCCCTCTCTGTGACCTTATTTCACACAAAATATAAACTCTAATTCTACATATATGATTGAAACATTAAATTTTGTGCATGTACTTTGTTAAAAATTTAATTTCGATCATGGAGGAACATATCCCAGGAGGGAATCTCAAACATCCCTCTCACCAGCAAGACTTTCTCACTGAGATGTACAATCCCTCCTGCTAGTTCTGGATCTGTCCTCCCTGTTTGACATGCTCAAAAAGCCCAAACAAGGAGGCTACCAAGAGACAACTGTCTTAATCATAGGCACAACACCACTTCAACTCTATTGCCAACACAACACAAATGGCGCTCTGGTTCTCAAGTGCAACAGACAATCTGAACAAGCTCCTTCATGTGAAGTAAGTTTTCATCAAGTGTTTTTTGAAGGCCTGACAGGTCTTCCCACCAGACATTACTAGTTAATGATCAGGGGCTTCATCCATTTGTTCAAGTACAGCAAAAGGTCTGATGCCAACATAACACAATCGACCATCAATCACTATTAAAGTTTGGCCATAAATAAACACACTGACAGTAATTGTTAAATACGATAACTAAAACAATCAATTCCCAGATTTTAGAGGCTGTAACATCTAGAAAATTAAAATGTCTGAAACATTACATGATCAGCCTAGAAATGTCTTCGTCCACACACATCCATCACCACTGCAGAAGTGACCACTTTCTGATACAGTTTTTTTAGGGATTGCCATAGAGGGACTAGGCTCGTCTGGAAGAGAACACACCAGTGCAGAGGAGTGTGACACTGCAGAATTATAGTAATTAATAACTGTGTAGTCTAATCAACTTTTCACCATGGATGGCCTCCGTTCTTGATAAAACTGTCAAGGGATCAGCAGAAAAGCTGAAGAGCATAATGCTGAGAGCAAGTCAGTCTTTCTTTCTGACTCTCCAGTCGGCTGTATGTAGATGAGGGATTCAAAGCTGTCTTTTTTTTCCTATTTAAAAAAAAAAGGTATGTCCCCTTTGGTTCAATAGCACGGGACTGCTCTACAGTGTGAAGTAGTTAAGGCTTTATATGACAGGAAGGAAAATGTGTTGGCACTTTAAATGAGTTATACAATACAATCTGAATGAAACTGAAGAGAAAAGCTAAAGAGTGTAGAGAGAAATTATCCATGGATAGCTGAGAATATTTTCTTTCAATTTCATTGTGATGGTTAAATCTTTACAGTGTTTAATGCAATTTATTAAAATAAGGAATTTTTTTTTTTTATTTGTTAATCAGATTAAATCCGAAGGTGGAGATCACCATTTCAAATTCAAAATGTGAAACTCCTGACAGTGTTATGTGACAACTTTTCATATGTAGAGAGCTACCCAGAGTAGCAGAATTATGATCAAATTTGACACATTTGAATATTTTTGCTTCGCTGCTTTGTGACTGCTAATGAGCTGTAGCATTTTCCATGATTTTGTAATGCTCTTTTAACTACTGCTCTTTTTGTCAAACACAGAACCACCATAACATTGTGACCAAGTGCCTATTAATGAGCTGCTCCTCCTCATTATGCCAAAAAGATATGTAAACTGTCAGTGATCAGAAAGGCCCAGTGTCAAATCTGCGGGGTGTAGGACATCATAAAGCTTCAAATCAAATCTTTGTTGACCAAAATACCTCAACAATGTCACCAAATAAAAAAAAAACGACACCTGACAACCATTGTTAGTGTTCTTTTCACATGAAACCCGCTTCTTTTTTGATAGTCGTTACCCGTATCTTTGCAGGTAAATTTGGCTTTGGGATCACACATCCTTCTGGTGCCCTGACAGTCCTTCTCATCACTTCCATCCTCACAGTCTTTGTCTCCATCACATCTCCAGCGTTCTGGTATGCAGGTGCCATCTGTGACACAGTGGAATTCTTCACCGCTGCACTCAATCTCAGATGGCAGCACTAAAACAAACAAGCAAATAAATAGATATATAAATAAACAAATAAACAATAAGAAGAAAAAAAGAGAGGCTTTAGAGTTGCTACTAAAATGGTAGAACATATAACTGTAGTCACTACTTTTACACAACATCTTCTACAGCTTACAAACTGATTTAATCATTCATGGTGCAATGCCTTCAGTATATCAATAATACACTATTTTAGATATCTACAGAAGATTATTTTTTATTTTCTTTACGTGAAAATACAAACTGGAATCTTTTTCCCCCAACCAAAAGAAAGAACGCTAGGTCGAATTCAACACACCGAATCAAACAGGGGAAGTAGAGAGGCACTCAATCCCCATCAGTGAATAGTTTGATGAATTATCCACACACTAGTGACAAGCAAGTGATCCATGAGCTTTTTTTTTAAGGATTATTACACACCTGTGATAACAGTTTAAATGGTGGAAACCCTGATGGCTAAATTCTTAAGCATAAAGACCACAAACTAGGCAATTTTTATCAGAAGAGCCAGAGAACAAAGACATTGGTTAAACTACAGCATCTACAGTTGCAAACTCTACTTTCAAATGCTCATTTGACTTGTAAATAATGTTATCTGCATACTAAAACTGATTTATGAACATCTGTGCACTTAGAAAGGTGCCACTAGACAGGTATTCTGTTACAGATTACTGTTTAAGAGTGTGACTGAAGTCGAGACACAGCAGGTAACAATAGTTTTTACATTCAATCAACTGGGCAATGTGAGGACTTGGGGTTATTTTGCTTCATTAACTGTTTTTCTTTAAGGAGTTTGTGAAGGTTTATTTTAAATTTGACAACACTACACTGTGTGCATCTAAATTATCCCAAAACAGTCGCTACAAAGTGTTCTCTTAAGTCTAAAGTAGTTTACAGCACCAAAAATACCAGTTATCATGGTACAAAGTAAGATTTAATACTTCTATTAAAATCTTTTTAATCATTAGGTGTTGATCTAAAGTGTTCCAAAAGACAACTTTAATCTTTTGGAAGACACAGAAGAAAACGGGGGGAAAAAATGTGTTGATGAAACATAATAAGTCTGTAAAAGTGTATTTTGTGAATAATAACACACAAGTGATGATAAAAGTATGTTCTCAGTTAACTTGTGAATAACGCTATTTCCCAAAATCGAGAATACTAGATTGTGCCACAGTGTTGCATACTGGGACAGTATGTAGTGTAGTGTAGTGTAGTGCACTTTAAGGGTTGGGCAACACTGTCTTAGGCTATATAAAACCTAAACGGCATATGGAAACCCAATAGCTTTGGAAACTTACAGATCAAAAATATATTGTCTCAAATTAAGCATTAATCTGAGAAGGTGTTGCATAAATGTGTGTTGATCTTCAGCATATTCAGGTTTAGTGTGCAAGCAAATTAAGGAATAGTTTAAAACATAACAAAAGCGTCTTTACAAACAGATCCGCCTCGGCAGGTTGTGTTCTCATCACTGAAATCGCCGCAGTCATTGTCCCCATCACAGGCCCAGTGGTCTGGGATGCAACGCCCACTGCTACACTGGAACTGATTGTTGGAACAGGTCTGGACGCAGCCCACTTCATCACTGCCATCGCCACAGTCGTCGTCTGCACACACGGGGAAACAATAATAAAAGGTGTGACCACATAAATCTACCCAGCTACACATACAACATAGCAGTTTCCCAACCCCGGTCCTCGAGGCACACCTCCCTGCATGTTTTCCAGGTTTTTCCTGCTCCATCACGCCTGATTCAAATACTAGTTTATGAAGCACTGCAGAAGGATGATGAAGACCCATTCATTTGAATCAGATGTGCCTTTAGGACCAGAGTCAGGAAAAAAATGGAGAAGGGTACACTCTCTTGAGCTGCCCCTTATCGCTTTACATTTAGCTTTCAATGAGTCTTTCCTCTGATCTCTTAAAGAGCAACAGTTCTTTTGTGGGTTTTTCAATTGACACAAGCTGTTTTATCAGTCCTTTTCAGTCCATTTCCAGTTCTTTTCTTTTCTTTTTTTGTGACCCACAGACCTATGAAGAACTGAGGCACTAAAAAGTGCTTAACTTATGGAGTGAGCTAGTGCTACGTCTAGTTATAACAGCCAAATTAGCAAAGAACACATTTCTAATTGTATATATAAATGGAATATATATCTATGGAATGATATAAATAACCCCGGTCCTGCATGTTTTAAAAGCGTCCCTGCTTCGACACACCTGATTCTGATTAAACGGATCAATTCAAAAGCCCTGCCCAAGCCTGCCAATGGTGCATTGATGTGAATCAGTTCTGTTAAAGCAGGGAAAGCGCTTAAGCTTGCAGATCACTGGCCCCTGAAGATGATAGTTGGACACCACTGGCATAATGGCATCCAACGTTTTAGTCTCTCTATTCCAAAAAGCATGTCATGGAAAACTAGTCATATCTAAACAAAGTGCAGTGTGTCCTTTAAATAAAAGTGAGAAATTGGACAATGGGAGGGTTAGAAAAGAAATCTAGAGTAACAAAATGAGTAATGAGTAAATAGTGTAAAATAGTTTTCTAAATTAGTTTGAAAAAATCCAGAAAAGGCCAAACACAGGACTAGAAAGATGCATCTGGTCAGTGAATGGTGACAAAAGTCATTGCTGAAAAAAGTGAAGCTGAAAATAAAAGGCTGACGTATGCCAAATGACCCTTTATTACTGCTGTGATAAAAAGTCCTCACCTGAATCGCAATGCCATTTGATGCTGATGCATCGTCCACTGGAGCAGCTGAACTGGGTGAGTGGCTCACAGGTAGGAAAGGCTGAAAAGACCGGTAAACTTTAAATAACACACCTTCAAAACATAAAAGTTAAAAATATGTGTTTGCAGCAGGAAAGTAAGTCATTGAAAGAAAATGTAATTAGTTTAATTTCATTTTCATTTTAATTCAATAAAGTCGTGTTAAAGGTGCACACATGAATTAGCAAATAAATAACTTAAATGTGACTGAAACATTTTTCAAAAATGTAAAAGAAAAAAAAATCTCTTCTTGACTGTTGATAGTGGATTTAATTCATCATATTGTTGGAAGGTTTGTCCATAGCTGTTAAGATGAATTAAATCAGCCAATGCACTTTTTGTGAATGATTTAAAGAGATCAAAGGCTCCTTTATCCAGCTAACAATGTGTATTTAGGGTAAGGAAAAAAAGTATAACAGAATGGACTATTTCCCATTATACTTGGAAGGGCATCTGTCTTCACTGCAATACATTAAATTTGTGTTAAGATATATTGTATTCTGAAATGGGTTTAAACTATGGTTGTGCTTTCTATTCTAAATCTAAAATACACTTTTGAATATTAAAAAATACTTCCTACATTCTTTGTTATAGATGACCTCGGCTGCAAGTTTTAAATGAGAAATTCCTCTTTTGATTAATCTTTATAGTCAGAGGAACCTTGAGATGGAGTGCTCTATTCACCACAAGTTCTTCCATCACATTTCTTCTTGTGATCAACACCTGAAATCGCAAAACTTGATGTGAAAACATTCTTGACCCTGAGATGGAAAGAAATCTCCACACAAACAACTTCTACATAAAGTCTCTCATTACTTTCACTTCAGCCCATATCCAGCGCAATCTCTCAGTTTTCCACATTCCTTTCTGCTTCAGTTTCATCTTATCTTTACATACATTTCTAAATTAAAATGTTCTATGGGTGGTGGGGGGTCTGTCCTCTGCAATATTTGATTGAACATCCAACTAGACAAAGACCCCTTAAGAGGTATTGCAGTAGGTCTGCTAGGATTGATGCTTTTTACAGATGAACAAAACAGATTTTTGTCAGCTGATGACATTGTCAGGATTGACATTTGTATTCCCATCATAAAAATAGCCTTTTTTTCAGTATACTGTACTGGATGCCAGAAGCTTTATTGACTTGTGTATGAAATGCAAGTCTCCATTTGAATTGATTTGTTGGCATCTGCTGCAGCTGTCTGGAAAACCTTAGGCGCTTCAGAGGAAATATATTGTATCTTTGTCATAGAAGTGGTGTCTACAGTTGGCTATATTTCCCCTCAAATGTGTTGGGCCCATGACTGCTTGGAATTTAACATTTGCTGAGAATGAAGCATGAGCATGCATAAATAATGAGGATTTCAAGTACACAGTGAGCCCTGCTAAAAATGAAACGCCGGCATCCATAAATAATGATAGCTTCAAGAGAACAGAGAGCCCAACAGAAGACATGTGTGACAACTACTAAACTACTGACAAACAAAATCCAAATTAGCATCAATCTCTAAGGCAGCCACCACTGAGCTTCAGGTGTTTCAAAACCCACAGTAGCTCCACTGAAGCTAAGTAAGCCGCCGGAGCTCCACAGAGGAGTGCCTGCAGAGAAGTAATGCCTGAGGAAGCTCAGACAACGCTATGGAGGAGAATATGTTTTGCTGCACAGCTTGATTATGATTGAATGAAGCCGACCATGAACTTTAATTACTGCTTACACCCTGGCTGTTTGTGACTGTGTATTGAAGCAGCTTAAGACACACAAAGGGAGACTGAGGAGATACAGCACAGAGCAGCATTCGGCAAACATCAATCACATCGCTGTTTAAGGCTGATTTAATACAAATGGTGATTAAAAAGAATCTTAAAACCTTTTTCTCCCTGCATTCTTTAAATGTATGCTGCTTCTTCATCTTCTTCAGCCTCACTGCGGAAAACATCAAATGCACCAGCCCACACGGCAATAATAAAAGGTTAAACACAACTTAAAAGAACTCCAAAGAGCTTGAGAAATTCTGGCTTGTGAGGCTTTTTTCATCCATGTTTTCCACAGCTAAGACTGATGGACGGATTTTCTAAAACCATTGAGGCAGTACTTCAGAACAGTGAACTACAGTACGAAAATGATTCAGTTTGCTCAGTATCGCCCCTTAAAGCTATTGACTGCAGTGAGGACATGTCTAGCACTTGATCCAAAGGGCACAGAGTCAATAATTTATAGCTAAAATTCATTCAGCCGAGTACAGTCAATGTGAAAATACATTATATTAAAAAAAGGACATGCAACTGACAGTGGGACTCCTTAAAAAAAATAGGGCATATGGCAAATAGTGTACAGTTATAAACAAAATGTTGATGGAAATTCTCCTCTGAATGCACTGTGTACATGTCAACTCGTGGCCATCTTAAAGCAAACTGATGCATGTCGACAAATTTTACTCTTGACTTCTGTAAACTACATGCTTTCCCCATATTGCAGTGAATAAAGCTAGAATTTACATTTTTGGTCCACTGACAGCGTCAACTGTAATGTTTAGTATGCCTACATTTGAAAATTGGTGCTAAGTACACTTGGGACCTGTGAACGTTATTAAGACAGTGCTATAAATAAAGATGAGGCACAGCAAATTTATAATAAATCACTCTCTGGGAGGCTATTAATGTCTTGTACTAGCTTTCATGATATTCCATCTAATAGTTGGCAAAATGTCAAACTATTGGTGGCATCATTATAAATCTCTGTACAGAAAGTTGATATAAATTTGTTGGAAATTTCATATCGGAAAAAAAAAAACATAGAAAAGCAAGAATATGAAAGCTTTTCCATCATCGTGAGTATCTGACCCAAATGTCTTGGCAATCAATCCAAAAATGTGAAAATTCAATGGGAACATAAATTACTATCTTTATGCCTCACAAGAAGATGACTTAAATTAACTACTTTCTTTCTTTTATTTGTCTTATGTAATGACCAGATGGAGGGCGTGTCTCAACTCAGCCTTTACTTGCAAAAACTCAACAGAAAACATTAAGTATTACAAATTATTACAACTTTTTTAAAAAGTAACATTTGATAAGGTTCGGGTGGAAAGAAATGAAAAAAAAGCATATTCATATATAAATGCATGCAATAAAATTAGGTGATAAAAACTTTTGCTTTGTCCTCCATATCAAAGAAAGAAAGGGGAATCCAGAATGTTGCCAGCGGCAAGTCTAAAACACAGGCTTTGAAATGGTATAGGGCAATATCAATGTCCTTTACAATGCTAAATAGTTTCTCTGAATGCACCACAAATGCAGAACATTTTGCTGACTGAGATTCGTGTTTTCAAGGGGGACACAAATTTTGGTATTTTCAAAATGAGGAACACCACCTTCTGCATTCTTAAAAGAAGAACGACTACGGATGAAGAAAGCCTGACTCCAGTCTGCACCCATCCCCAGTAAAGCATGTGCAAAGAATGTTTAAATGAAAAATGCAACAACACTCTGCTGCAGCACACCTGCATATACTGTACATTTGCCTGAAGCATGTGAACAAGTTAAATGTTTCATCACCAGAATGTTATTTCTGTGTCTTGAAGAAGATCAACCACATCACGAAGAGGTAAAGATCTCAGAAAGTATGGATGTCTGAGTTTTTTGTTTTTCTTTTTTTGGGGGGAGGGGCTACAACTTTGCAGAACAAAAGGATAAAAGTAATGATAAGTGAATATCTCTATAATAATGTAATTTTTTTGTTTTCATGGTGTGCTTTTATGGTCATTTGGTGAAAAAAAAACAAGTCTGTATGAAACTCTGAGTGTTCCACAGCACATTTTCAATTAATCAGAGAAGAAACTTGACACAGATGCTGCAAGACTGTTTACGATTTTCTGGAGGGTTCCTAAATCATAGAGTTACGTATTGAGTTTAAAGCACGAATTTCACATATCCAGCTGATGAAAACATCAATTTATATGAAGTGTAAATCTTGAGCTCAATCACCTCTCAAAGCTTTGATTTAGGCACAGTGAATGATATCTGAAGTTTAAATAGAATCCAAATGAACACGAAATGGTAAAAAGTGAGGAGTAAGCATTTATGTAAACCATAAATAACTTGGTTTCCACGTAGTGGATATATCTAGGTGTGACTTACTGCATGACATTTCATCAGACGTATCCCCGCAGTCATCCTCGCGGTCACAGTGCCAGCCTCGGGGTATGCACCGTCCATTCTGGCACGAGAACTGCTCTGCTTGACAGGGCCGAGCTGAGAAAGGAAGACGAAGCCACTTAATTCAATCACACCTGCATACGTCAATGTAAGGCTGCACAACAACCTCTAATGCTCAGTAGATCACCGGGGATGTCAATGTCCGGCCAGTGCAAACTCTTTATCACTCCATCACGCGGCGGGCCTGACGGCTGCGTGAAATGTGCACGGCTTGATAGGCCGTCAGTCACATGCTGGTAGTCACGCGCACGACAGCGCACACGCGATGTATTGCTGGTGTGGGATATGCATGTCAATCTGCCTACGAGGGGGCGTTCGTCATCGCCTGTCTAATGCTCATTGATTGATCCTCTAAGGATAAAAAAGCTCCTGAGAGGCACCACGGCAGCGGATGTGGAGGAAATGTGATACGCTGAGTGTTCCTGACAGAGAGGTGCCTCTCATGGGTGCCACAACTCTTTAATGTTCCAGAGTGCTCCGTCACAATGAGACTGATTGCGCGGCGGCAAAGCCTCAAATTATAACAATGATGACTGCCCTCGCATCACCTGACACGTCGGCTCACGACTTAGATGAATAAGGTGTAGCTGAGGTGACAACATTTTCAGCAAAACACGGAAGAGGAAAAGGGATTTACACCCAAGAGAACGTCTTCATGTCTAATTTTTTACATTCTACATTTATCTTCTTAAATCAATTAAAAAAGCACATCAGTAATCTGAGTAACAAACCATTAAGCACATGAAAATCTTGACATCCATTCCAAGAATAACATGCTGCTTTATCTGAAAAATAAAGTGTACCTGAGCATGTGGCGTTGGACTCATCGTCATTGCTGCCACAATCATTTGCTCCATCACAAAGCCATCTTTTGGGAATGCAGCGATTGTTGCTACATTTGAAATGATCAGCCGGACAGGTGTGGTTGTCTGAAAGCAGTTTGAACAAACTCTCGGTGATCTTATATATTACATTTTTACAAAACAATAGCAGCCTTCATAGAAGACATGTTTCAGTTATGCCCACTTAAGGCCACATATTCTTTAAACCTAATTACTGGTCAGGCTCGCTAATCGTCAAGTGATAGATGCATCACGAGGAAAGACAGTGTCATATTATCACATAATTTCAAGAACTGTCACAACAATTAACAGGTGGAGCAAATATAACACCATTAAGAAAAACACCAGATCTACAAATCAAGTTAATTAAACAGCTTAGCCATTATTTCCTGCCTCATTGCAAGAGCAGACACTCGTGCAATGAAATGCTTTCAGTGTATTGCCTAAATGTCTTGAAGGAGAGAAAGAACAGCTACACTAATAGTCAGAGGTGGACGAAATACATCAGCATTCAGCGAAGTAAGCAATACAGTTTAATTAGCTTTACTTTAGGTGATAATTAAAGTATGTATCCATCCATTTTATCCATTGGGATACATCAAGATCTAGTGTCTGATATTGCAAGTGAAATCCAAGCTGAGAGCAGTGTTCCGGACACATTAGTTTTTTAATCATCTTGTTCTTCGTCACAGACTTCGCCTCCATCATGTCAAATTAATTTTGATATTACAGGTTGTAAGGAAGCACATTCGCTGGCCCAAAAGCACAGATACCATCAAGCATGTGGTGCTACTACCACTGATCTGTTTGCAAATAGCATTCCTCATGTGCTCTGACAATTTCTCACCAGCACCTGCTGCACATTAAGTTAGATTCACGTATATTCTATTACAGTGCAGACTATTGGCAAACCCAATTTTTAAGATCTTGGCAGATGGTTAAGTTATGGCGACTTGCTGCTTTTGTTTTCATGCAACACCAACCTATTCCAATCTATCTGAAAGCATGTTTACCCAAGTAATTTGCTCCAAAAGCAAATCCACTTCAGCAGGAGCAAAAAGGCGAGACAGCAGTAGGGTTTTCATTTCTACCTTAGTGACATTTAGGAACACAGAAAATGACAGCAGGAGGGAATTAACTGCAAAAAGCCTGGTTTTCTTCCCCTCATCACAGGGTCGTTCGCATAGGTGCAACAACCACTATGCTGTCTACACAAGGAGTGGGTTCTTATTCCAGCGTGGTGTGGTGACAGACTAATCAAGATCCTCACAGCAGCTGTGGCTCTCCTCATCGCTCCCATCCAGACAATCATCGTCTCCGTCACACTTCCACAAGGCCCGTATGCAGCGATGATTATGGCACTGGAACTCATCACTTTTGCATCGAGGTGCCTCTGAACTCCCTGTGGAACCTTCCATTGGAAAAAAGTACAAAGGGACTTCATATCTATCACTATGTGTCAATGACTAAGTATTGGCATATCTATAATAACGGGAAAATCGAGTAAATAATGTCTCACAACCCCACTCAATTGTGAAGCAGTGGTAATTTAGTTGATATTTATGGGGGTTCATGGGGATAATCTTTAAACAGAATGCATTTGGTTATAAGCAAATATGCATGCAAAATTTTTAAAGACTACCATTTGATCTTTATCATTCTGGATGAACGCATGATCGCATCAAAAGCAGGTTGGATTACACTGAAGATTGTGACGTCTGATTCATTATGTTGTCTTACCTGAACAGGTGACATTGTTCTTCTCCAAAACCTGGTCGTCAGCACAGGCACATATTCTGCCTCCAGGGATGGCGAGACAGAGGGTTTCACAGCCTCCATAGTTCACGCTACACGCATTCTCTCCTGGAAAAAAATTGATTGTTAATACAGTAAGGTGCCTTAATAATTTCAATTCAGCCAATTCAATGTTGAGTTTAATAACTGCATGATTGTTTTGTTAATCTGTTATGGAACCTTCTGCCACCATTAATCCTATAAAAGAATCCTCTCTCTGATACAAGACTAATTCCCTGCCTTAAAGAGATACACCAGGTGTGCTCTAAAGCCATATGTCAACATAGTTCTTGGAAACATTGCTGGTGAGAGACATTTGACATTTTTATCGTTACTGGAGGAATAATTTGTCATTCCGGAATAAATTTGACATTCCCCATTAGAAAAATTCACATATAGAGTAAAAAGGCATGAGACACTTTTGTCACTTTTAATTTAACTCGGTGCCCAAATCCAGCACCTGAACCAATGAGATAAAGCTTTGGTTTTTGTGAGAGCAAATCAGGAGTACTCAAAGTCCTGGACAGCCAATTAATTAATTTAGTGACATGAACAATGGAAAAATGTCCAGTGAACTCTTTTTATGGGTTTACCTAGTCTGTGCATGCAGCAGTTAGCTACTTACTTGTAGCTTAGTGGGGTACTTTCCTACTAAAAATACACAACTCTGATGATGCTGTGTGAAAATCATTGCAGTATTTCAGGATGCACTATGATCCTACAAACCTGTCATTTGACTGCATGATTTCTCTAAATTTAGATAAACACTTTTGAGTTAAAAAGCTAATTATAATAAGGGAATAATGCCCTTCCTATCAAAGCTACTGAGGTTCTTTACAAACATCAATATCTGATTTGTTTCCTACCGGCTCCCTCAGCAGTATAACCGCAGGAATCCATCATAATTTGTTAAACAATTGAAAGAAAAATGTAAGCAGGTTCTCACTCCTACCGCCATTAATATTGTCATTCTGTCAAAGCCTGCTGTTGCAGCATTTGATTTCAGTGGCAAAAATGTATTATTAATGATCAACAAAGTCCTGATAATCCTGTAGGATTTTTTCGAATAATGACTACAAAGTAAAAACAGCACATCACACAAATTGCAGCCAATTTGTACGGCATTGATTAATAAAATGACAAAAAGGTTATATTCGTTCTGAACCTCTACAATTACTTTCGCCCCATAGCACATTTCAGATACTAACCCATTTTCCTCCATGTTCTAGGTCACATTCTCAATTTCATCTCACTCGCATTTATAGTAATAATTGCAATAACTAGATCATCTTAAACCCATCTATCCATCCATTTTATGTACCGCTTATTCCCAACGGGGTCACTAGGGGGTTGGGGCCTATCCCAGCTGACGATGAGCAAGAAGTGCGGTACACAGAGACAAACAACCACACACACTTATAATTACTTGTAGGGGCACTGATATTATGAATGGATTAAACCCATAAATTTGATTAGGCCAGTAATGGGTACTGGACACATTCAAATCCGATGTTCCTGAAAAAGTGGAATAAATACTACATATCAAAGCCACCATTAGTGCTGAACAGTGAACACCAAGAACTCCGACACTGACAGGCAGCTTTATATTCTGTTTGTATTTCCGTTTAAGGCAATAGATTTAGGGGAGATATACAGAGCACAGAAAAGTCCTATTTACTGTGTAAAACAGCCAATATCTTTGGTAAGTCAGTGATTCACGATTCAGCCGCCCCGTATGAGGACTAAATAATGGGACAGCAGCCAACCTTGCTGACTCTGTGCATCATAGACACGCAGGCCAAATAGCGGTGGTCTCTCGCTCCGCAGCAGAGTGACATCGCCCGTGGACAGGTCCAGCTGGAATACCGAGGCATTCATGTATTCCGTCCAAAAGATGAAATTATGATAATGAGAGATTCCAAAAGGATGGTTCAGCTCTTTTCCTCTGTACACCACCTGCAACAGAAAGGGGGAATGCAGTGTAAACAAAGGATTAGGAGTGCCACAGCACCGTCAGCAGCAAAATCACTCATCTCAAAAAGGACTTTAACTGTTTGACTACGAGCTTAGATGTTATTGAGGGTGTAATGGATGATACTCAGTTTTTTTTCTGCAAATCTATCATTACAGAGCTGCGCTTAGAGTCATGTTTGTGAGATACTTGGGATTTATGAAAGAAGATTTGCAAATAATTAATGAAGTTTAATAGGCAAGCTCTACAGTAATAAAGAATGGCTTTGGAAGAAGATATGTCTAATCGACTGTTAAGTGAAGAGAAACAATGGCTGTAGAGATTTGAAGAATACCATGAGCACAAAAATCGGGGAAAAAAAGTCCATTTGGACATGTTTTTAACAGTTCATGCATGTTGAAAATGAAAATGAATAGTGCCGTGCCTTTCATTCAGACAGTGACAAAAACAAAGTTAAAAGCACATATCATGATTCATGCAATCAAACTGTCACAGTTATGCAGCTGCAACATTAGCAATACCATTCTTCCTGTTCCATTCAGATGGATCCTCTCGATGTGATCGTAGTAGGCATCGCACCAGTACATCGTGCCGGTGCTGTGGTCCAGCGTCAGACCATTCGGCCACAGCATATTGGAGGTGACAAAAATGCGACGGTTGGATCCATCCATCCAGGCCTTCTCTATCCGGCCTATGCTGTCATTGACCTCATCCTCCTCCCAGTCTGTCCAGTACATCCAGCTATCATACAGAGAAAAATGATTGCACTGGTAAACAAAAATGAATCATTGCCTCTTTAATGGGGCACATTGTGTAGCAGCAGATCATACCATGAGCACCATGAGTGTCTTCCATTCAAAGAAGTTTTCTGCTCCCTACTCATTTCTGTCCTAACCCCCTGACACGATAAAATGAACTGAAGCCTGCTAATACCTGTGAAAATCAAACCACCAAATTGACTTTCTTTCTATCTTTCTGTACAATTATTTTTGACTTTTGTTATGAATGCTTGTAAGAGTATTCTGCAGTGCTGAATTTTTATCCTTTTTTTTTTACTCGGTATATAGTATGAGGAATTGCTGTACATTTACTGTGAATCCATAAACCTATCTCACTGTATTTACTGTACCGTTTAATCCATGTCTCTTCAATAAGTAAACGATTAATACCATAGCTTTAAATCTTATCGAGCAGCTGAGTGCCGTTGCTATTTCTTGCTCTTTTGACAGGAAAAATCCCCACAGGAAAATACAGGCCTGTCCTGATTGGTCAGCTCCACTGACCCAAACAAGCACCAGCCAACATGAAGAATCAGTTTGGCTTTAATTCAAAACCTGCCCGAGACATCATTACTATACATTAATAAAACATGTTCAAGCATGTTTTAGATTATGCTGAATAACATACCATTACTAATTTGAAATAACAGGGAGACTAACTTACTCCATAAAGCACTCTCTGACAATCTCCACTTGTGGAGTAGTTGTGGGGTTACTGACAATCACAGTTGTCAGAAAGAAGTGACTTGTAGTTTTGATATTTAAGAATTTTGGGATAAAAAAAAATTAAATGTCACCCTCTTGTACTTTGGTCTGATCAGACTTTTTACTGACAGCATCAGACAAAGCAAGGCTTACACAAAGTATCTGCGTCGAGTTTGTTCATGCTAATAATCATTGTGCTATTTGACCTCTCCGATCTGCGCTGTTACATAAGAAGATGGACATGCAGGTGAATTCCTCGTCAACCACCTGGGTTATTGGCTACTGCATAAATAGACCGCTGTGTGTGTGACTGACAGATTATATTTGAGAAGATGGTCAGCAACACAAAAGGACTACAGAGGACTGTACTGTCATTCATCCCCAGAATCACTTTCAACTAAATGCACTTCCTGAGAAGTCTTAAGTTCCACTATGTTTACAACAAGATGCTGAATATCCTCTATAGGTTTATACTGGCGAGTGCAATTTCCTTCGGAGCCATCCGCAGCATCAGAGCCAGACTCAAAGAAACCTAAAATGATACAGAAAGCTGTTTTTGTGTTGGGGACGGCTGAGCCATTGGGCCTGTGGGCTGACTGTACAAAGAAGAACGTGGCATGAGTTGATTACAGCAAAATGTCGATTCCCTTTTGAATAAATGAAAGGAATTAATTTAATGAAATTTGATTTAACATAACACAGTCCAAATTATACACAATTCTAATGAATCAAAGTGAATACATGTTCAAATCGAGTATCGAGGCCCAGTGTTTTTCTTTAAAGTATTTTCATTAAAATTCTTAATGGCAATTATATTATAAATTCAAGTTGAAATTGCCAGTTTTGTCATTACAAAAATTAAACAGGTTTTGCTAATGTAAAATTAGATACATTTACATTCATAACTAAACACAGAAGGTGCTTAACAGCTAATGAATCTGAGTGCTTCTTGTCAGTGCATCAGTTTAAAGTCAGATCTCTCATTTTCTGCATGACAAATAAATAAATAATAGGTATCACTGTATCGGTGTATGGTGAGACTATAGCTTTCATTGGAGGTATCTGAAACAGGGTTGGGGCAACAGTTTGACATGATCTCATATGTAGTAACCACGCACAGGGGATTTGCTCTATTTGAGTGCTGCTGATTGAGCCATGTGCCCCATGCTTCCCATCAATGGTCGAAGGCTGGCTCGGGAAAGATGAAACAGAATGGGATAGAGAGATGAATGAAGACTTATTCCGTCTAGAAGTCATCTTTTTGACCTCATAAATTATTCACACCCTGTTTCACCATGCACAAATGCACATTCATATAAATATATATCTGCACACAGACAGATACATAGAGACACCATATCAAATGGACACCATTGATGGAGGAATACTGTTACAACTTACAATCATATGAGTATGGAAAAGTTATAAATGGAAACAAACCCTCCAAGTTCACTTTTTTTTAAAGCTTCAATGACTCCAGAAATTAATCAATGAGTCAGTGAAATAAAGTTAAAGTAAAAAATTGTTTTTTTTTCAATTTTAAAAAACCTACTCGTCAACAAAGTTTTCATAAAGTGTTACGTTTTTATTATATATTTTTAGATGTTGTGATTAAATATTGAAACATAAACATTTACTGTTTTACCTACGCTGTGTCAAATGTGACCCATTAACAAGAGCTAATCAAATAAACAAAAAAAAGAATAAAAAACTTCTGGATTTGTACATGCTAACTACTACAAATACTAATTTTTGAACTGTCAAAATTTGATGAAGAATATAATATGACATGGGAATGCATTACAAAATTAGAACTAGATCTCAATAAATCTGTATAATGTCACAAGCCTGACCTATATTTGGACATTATTTTCACGGCCATAGCAATTATAAGTAAAGGACCTCCATCCATGTTTTGAAATACCTTGTCATTGCTATTTTTTAAACCTTGTTTAAGATTTTTGAAGAGACAAAAAATAACTTATCTAATTACTCTTGAGTTAATTAAGCATTTTTATCACCTGCTGTTAGTAAAAGCTGATACCCAACAATTACTTAACGATTGGCTAAATTTGTATCCCTTCTAAAACTCTGTTTTAGCCTGAAAAAAATGCAATATTTGAGCGTTGTGAATATGCATGATATACCTAATGAAGCAAAAGAGTGTGAATGCATTAACGTGAAACTGCTTGTCCTTATCATGTCAACACAGACTTTAGGAAGCAAGCAGAGCAGAAAATAAAGTCTTGAGAATGCATTCAAGAAAGCCGTTGGAGAGCTGCATCCATTTCACCTGAAAGGAGCCTTCCAGCAGAGTAGATAGAGATCAAAGAACTGCCGGGCTCCAGCTGAATACTTTCTTAGAAGCCAAAAACATGCTCCTCTAATCATCTCTGCTATCAGTGGGAGGGATTCGAATAAAACTTATTAATCCTCAAACAAAAAAGTGGCATGATACTTTGCCACCTCCAGTGATGCTGCTGCAGAATAATGCTGTCAAGGTGAAACCTTGTAGAAGTTTATTGCAATGTTTCACGAGTCTAAAAGTTCATGGTGTAACATTTATATTTGTTTTCAATGTGCAACACACAGCACACAACTCGACGATTCCTTTCCACCTTTCACTGAGAAGGTTACATGTTATTCAGAACGTTAAACTACCACCGTGTAAACTGCAATAAGATTCAACATTAAAAAACAGTGTTTTGTCAGTATACTGATTGATGTTATAACAACTTGAGCATAGTAAGAAATATTAGAAACAAAAGAAAAGGAAAAGAGCTCAAACCTCAGAATAACCTATGATTTGGTTTTGGCGCATTTGCCTACAGTCAAGAAAATGCTGTTTTTTGCAAAATCTTAAGAACAATCCTTTAAGTGTTGAAAACTAATCTCTCTCTGACAGCTATCGATTAGGTGAGTGTTAATACGAAGCCTTAAATTTCCAAACCTTAAGACCCTAAAGACACTCATTGATTTTGAGTTTTACAGCATGAGGTTCATATGTTAATTATTGTCTTTGCCGGCATACACAAACACATGTTTGTTTTTTTTTAATGATATTAAGGAGTGATGAAACGAAGCTTCAAATACTAAAATATTAATATCATTATTAGCATTTTCCTTACTATATCAATGTCATTTTAATTAAATTAAGAGATAATGTAACAACTATATGAACAAAAAAAAACTATGTAGTGCAAAATACACAATTTCCTTTAAATAATAAATAACATTTGAAAAGAATATACAATTGTTATCTTTCTTTTTTGATGGTTTTAGGACAATCTGTCTTGTCAGCATGGACCTAAGTGATGTGATCTAACTGTCTAACATGTCATGTTTGCCAGTTATGTTTTTTTTTCCTTTTTTAATGAATTAATTAATTCATGGGTTTATTTTACCTGTTGAGAGGATCAACCACAATGGCACGGGGATGAGACATATTTCCTTCCAGTAGGGTCTTCCTTGTTTGAGAGGCTGTTTCCAGCCTGGCAACACTGATAGTCTTCCTGTATCCATCATTGGTCCAATATAAATTATTCCCAATCCAGTCCACTGAGATTCCTTCCACATTGTCAAGCTCTAAAACAGGATAAGCAACACAAAATCACACATTAAATGTAATCACAGCCTCATGTGGATTGTGTAAAAAGAAAAAAAAAACATATTCATCATTGTTTGGGTTAAGAAAATAATAAAGATACTCAATGACAAAAAATATATATATGTGTGTTTTGCTTGATTTAAACTATTTAGACTTACCATCGTTGAGTACTGTCTCTCGGCCACTGCCATCTATATTTTGACGTCCAATAAGGAAACTGGTGGTGTCAGCAAAGTAGATGTGTCCTAATTCGGAGTGGTAGTCAATGGCTCGTGGGTTGACCAGGTCCTCAATGGGCACCATGTGCTCATCACTGGACTTAATGTTCATATCCAGGCCTCGGATGACCCCTGGACGCCCCTTACCGTAGAACAGGAACAAATTGTTTTTGGGCCCTACAGAGCAGGAGAAAACGTATCACGTTTAACCGTTATTGTCAATTAATTGGTCTAATTCATCAGTCCTGATCCCTGCATTAAACCCTCTTACCGACCACATTGTTTTTATACGTTTTCCAGGGCTTTGGTCATTTATTTGCCTTAATGGAGGCAGTAATCAGTGCCAATGACTATACTATCTACCCTCAATCACACCATTGCGACAAAACTGCCAAGAGAGCGCAGGTGGGAATACACTTGAGCAAACAGACAATTGCAATACTTACCTTGGCCGTGAATACGGTTTCTGATCTAAAATAATAGGATGTCTGCTTAGGAAGGCAAACAGAAAGGCCTAGAAAGCTGAGGTAGCTCCTCGGCAGCCTGCCAGTGGCACAAGGGACTGTATGTTCTCGAGCCCTTTGGGATCCTCCGGAGAGGCAAGAGGAGGAATGAAGGAGGGCTTCCACTGAGGAAAGCAGACCTCACCCTGCTCCCAGCCCCTACCCAAGAGACTAGGATCCTGGAAGTGAGGGGACCACACAAGCCTCGCTTCAATTTATCATTTTGTGAGGGAGAAACCAACTACCCAGGAGACAATTAAGCATGGTGAGAGACCCAGATATCAAATTCCACTGTGACTGCTATATGAAAAAAAAAAAAAAAAGACTATCATTTAACACCAAATTTCATTATGCTTAGGGAGATGGAAGGGAAGAGCAAGAGAGAGATAGCTGGTGTCATCAGAACATCTATGAGGAGGGAATAAATCAAATGTGTCATGCAAAGGCTCCCACAGCTCCATTACCCTGATCGAAATGCGGTAGGCTCTCAGATTGTGTCATCAATTTGATCTTCGGCTTTTATTGTCAACTACACAATGTCCAGCCATTGATCAGGCCAAGCAACGAACGCGGACAAACTTAAAACCTCATTATGTTAATAATCAATCAGCGGTACAACAGATCAATAGCAGAACGTCACTTTCACGTGGAGCTGTATTCATCAGCCTTGTATTTCTCACAGTCAGTATGAGGCCATACATGTGCTGCACTATTTCAGCTCAATTAAATCTATGAACTTCATTGGTGCTATATTGAAAAGAACAAAAACAATATTTTGGATCTTCTTGTTGATAAGGAACTGTAAAAAGATTATGGATTAAAACATTCTAGGTGTTATGTAAAAGATTTAGCTCATTAAAAAAATATACTTACCATTTCATGGAGGAAAAAAAAGTTTTAATCATCACTTTACTGACTTATTTAACAAGAATTTTGGATGCAAAAAAAACGTGGTCATCCATTAAAAGAAAATATATATTACATTAAAACAATAAAAAAGCAAAGTGAAAGAGAATGACACCATTGTTATTATATCCTATATCAAAATAATAAAAAAAAAACATACACACTAGAAATGTATGGGGTGAAAAAATTATAATACAGCAATAATATTCCCACCCGCTGTTCACTATATCTTGAATTTTTAAGGTCTGCATATCCAGCAATTTTTTTGCAACAGAACTTAAGTGTAAGAAAGATTTTTAGCATTATTGCAATTTACATTTGGTGACATTGAGAAAAAGATATTTACTAACTTTTACAGGACTTTCTGTCAAAGCCGAGACTATAGCCGGAACGACAGCGGCAGGATCTGGACTTGTAACTGCCACTCAGAAGGCAAATGTGGGAACATCCTCCTGGCTTTCCATATGAATCCATTTCACATGCATGGTTCCTGACTGTGGACAAAATCACAAAGGACCACAAATCAGCACAGTCGAATGAAACATACTTCAACACATCTATTCAAAAGCACAGCTTGCGATTGAAATGGGGATAGATTGTAAGGCGTACTTGCAAATGTTTACCTTATGGAAAATATCCTTTACCTTTTGGCTGAGCAAGTTTGTGGTAAACACGTAGTGATTTAGAATTTTCCAGGGTGGCCAGTGCCCTGCTCTCCGCTGTGATGTTGAACCTGTGCACTTGGAGCAGCTCCACAGTGGAACTCCCTTTGGAAGGGTCAGAGTGGATAGCATAGAGGTAGTCCTCAAACAGAGCTAATGCATATATGTACGACACCTGCAACAAAAAACACAACAAAAAACAAAAAGATCCATGGTGCCTTTTTTCTCTCTCTTTTCTTTCTAATAACCTTGCTCAAAGCCAAATACAAGTCAAACTAAAAGAGGAACAGGAGCACACGAACAAATGAGGGCTTTTCCCTTTTAACATGAACCAGCCATTATGGGGGAAGGGAAATGATGGTGTCGTTTTCTGGTACATTTGGCAGCTCATACAGGGTCAAAAGCTAGACTCCGCTGGGAAACCATTGGCCCAGACACAACAGCCACCATGCTACATCTAGTGGGACTGACACACACACAGAGCGACATGGCTGGATGAGTCATGTTCACAAGGAGCAGATCCAAGTTCAGTGGCACACCTGAACTTCATGGGAACCCAAAAACATCTTTAAGAATAAATAAATAAATAATGAACCATGTGAATGTCATTCTCTGTGGAATTCTTATTCAATTCACTATCCAAGTGTTTTTAAAGAATTCAGATACATGCTAGCTCAAATGATGCAGATATACACGTAATGGTCTGGCGTATTTTGTAATATTGATGCATATCTATTTTTGCAATATTTATACATGGAATCAAATATTCTCTACACTATATGCATTATTGAATAAAACTAACAGGTCATGCAAAGGGTCATAATAACATTGGCATTAAGAAATCTTATACATGGTATGTTTAATTGAACTGAACAAGAATTGTAGAATAAAAAAAAGCTTCTGTTTAAAACCCTAACATACACACACACTTATATATGTATATATATATATATATATAATGACAAATATTTAGGGTAGAGACAAATAGCATGCAGATGCATTAACTTTAACTCCTCACCTCCTCACACTTATGCTGGAACAAGCCAATGAGAAAAGCAATATCATGCATGGAACACCTGCATACATAATTATATGATTGATATGTACGTTCTTTCTTTCATAAAGGCTGGATATCTAGTTGAAGCTGGTTGAAAGGATATTTTAATGAATAATAATAATTGGGATGAAAGACCTTAAAGGTGCACTGGAGGAGAGTGGCTATTGATATGCTCATTTTGAAGACAGCTCCCTAATGTGACTCGATTCCTTTTATTTAATGAGCATCAAGGTTTTTAAAGACCTTTTTCCATGAATATGAAGAGTGAATTATGTCAGTAGGCAGTGAATGTGCCACCTGTCTTGCAGCATGCTGCACTAATTGAGAGAATAAACACACCCCATCCCACTTGCACACAAAACCCATGCCACACCAACCCTCTGTCATAATTTGAGTTTCTGACATTAAGAAGGCAGCGCCGATTGGGGGAGCCACCAACGTTTGTTCACAGTGGTTTCTAGCAATGTCATGGAAGACAAAAACTGCCTGAAGTGAAACATGACACTCACTTGGCTCCCATGGATAATGGTGTGCCTGTTCCTCCCATGGTAATCCACCACATCGATGTAATCCAGATAGGCATCCGCCCAATACACCATCTTCTTGACCACATCCAATGCCACAGCTGTGGGCTGCTCGATTTTATAATCCACCAGTCGGGTCCGGTTGCTGCCATCCATGTTGCAACGCTCAACTTTGGCCATATTCCCATAGTCGGTGAAGAACAGCATTCTGCAGAGGGTGGAGGTTTGAAAATTATTACATTCCATGAATTGTGTTGTCTATTATCCTATAGTAGCAGCATTTTCTTTACTGGGATGGCTTTAAGACATATAGACAGATAGAATAAGATCTGCCATCCGAATTTCATCGGTTCTTTGATACCCAGCTCATCAAAAGGATCACTTAAAGCTGACTCAGTGTAGACATGGCAGAACACAGGACTTGCACACACAGCGAAATTATGTGGAGGATAGTTTGCTGAGGCAATGAATGACCCCTCTTGACTTGCTGTTTTTGAAAACTCCTAAAAGACAACAACAGATTTAAGGATAGATACATATAAAAATGAATTCTTAGGGAAGACATTTCTTTCATCATCATGAACCTGAAGATACAGTCTATTTGATCTGAGCCAGAAAATGCACCATAAGTATTTTAGATCAGATTCATGCTCATAAATCTTATGTAACAAGACACGCGCTGTACACAAGTTGTTAGTGAACCGCAGGCACTTATTATCAAAGAGCTCTGCTTGTTTACAATTATGAGCTAATTCGCTTTGCCCCTGACAGTCAACTGTGAACATTAATGAAATTAGCTTGTTTAGTATGTGTTAGTAAATCAGTAATATTTCCAGATGCCATTGACTGAACTGGACACTCAACAGGAGAAGGACAAAATGAGATCTGCCTGTTCTAAAAATGAACTACAACACTTGACTGAGAGTACCTGAAAGTGACATACTCATGGAGCCTTCTTAAGGAAGGGAAACGGGAAGAAGAGGTTGAGGCGTACTGGATGACACAAGAAGTGGACTGAAAATGACTTGCAATGGCACTCATGGAGACATTAATTCTCCCCAAAACCTCAACCTGCACATAATGTTACCATCTTGGAACAATCTTGTCAGATAATTGAACAAAAGACAGCCATGATCCAAAGAAAAAAAATGGAGTGTCCTTCAAAGAGTGTGAAAAACTATTACTAAGACTAATTAAAGACTGTAACTGAACGTTATTCAAATTAGGCTTTGATTGTGCCCATACCAAATACTGACTGTGCAGCTCGTCAGCTTTATGTATAACCATTTATGTTCAAATGACTCGATAAATTGCAGTATGTGTCTCCAGTTGTCCAGACAATACAGAGTGAGATGAGAGGCAGCTCAATGCACTTGCACAGTAATAAATGTATTTACAGTTCATGCTTAAAATAATGATACAACTCAAAATATGACAAAAATAGATATGTAGAGAAACACATGAAAATAAAAGGAAACTTTCTGCTAAATAAATTCAAACAATATTGAAGATGGGACTGGTATAAACAGTAAATATAAAACAGATTAAAAAAACAAACAGCATATGAGATCTTTAAATACATCTTTAAATGCCTTTGTTGAGATATTCATTCGTACTGGCTCTATGATAGATCTTCCCTGCCTCAGGGGAAATGTAATAAAACCAGCATTTTCCATTTTCTTCTGTGGTAATTTTAGGAATGTCAGAGGGCATGTTGCACAGAATCTTGCTTTGTAAGTAGTCACAAAATGATTGACAATGTGTGATGCACTGAGGAAACAAGGCACTTAGTACCTCAAAACCATAAGAACTGTTGGAAAATCAATTTGCAAAAGACACAGGGAGCACGAAAAGCAAAAAAAAAAAAAACTGTTCTGATTTTCTTGTCCTAAACACCATTTCATTCTAATTGTTAATATTAAATAACCTCAGACAATAGGATGAATATGGATCCTCACAAAAGTAAAGATCTTGTGCACAGTCGGTATTCAAAACTGCACTGGTCTGCACATTCAGTCATTAACAGTAAGGGCTTGTCGTTCTGTCCTGATAGGTTCCTGTAGGGATGGAGCTCCAAAAGATCCTGTGGATAACAAGCTACAGCCAGAGAATGACGGGAAGCTGGCTTAATCTGCACCGGTCAAGTCAGGGGAGAGATGGGCTGCCCCCTGAACTCTCAACCTGACTCTGCTCTGAAAAACTCTGCGTCAGCTAAGAGCTCAGCTCCCCAAACAGGTGAACCTCCACGTGGCATATCAATGATTCCTTTCTGGGATTAAGATGGTGCTGATGCTGTTCTTTTGGATTCTTTATCTTTAAGAAAGTGCATTTTACATTCTAGAAATTGGCCCCTATGATGAAAATAAAGGTTGCGATAAAGTAAAAAACATCAAATTGCACATCCTTAATGTTAAAATATTGCTTGGATAGAGTTAAAATTGACAATAAATGTACATTATACATTTACCATTTAAGGTATTCAATGTATAGTGCCCTCTTTTCACTGGTTAGGGCTGGTAAAGTGACTAAAATATAAGTCAGTCTACCAATAGCTTAAAGAGATTCATATTGTTAACTTTAAGGTGGCAAATGGATTTGATGATCATCATCACTGACAACAACTGAATGGACTGGAAAAAAAAACTTTTGCATTGGTACTCATATTCATTACAAAAAAAATCAACACAAATTTAGTAATTCCCTGAATTTTCATCTAGAGCCAGAATCAGGTTAGAACTGCAATTAGTTCAAATTTAGTTTTCTGATCAGACATCTGTCAGCATTTCTCCTTTGTAATCAGTAAAATAAATAAAGTTGAAAAACTGTTAACAAGAGTTATTATTCTGGCACCTGTGATATTTTTCCAAAATCATATTAGTCGCAGTTCAAATCATTTTTTCTGCAAATTGATTCAGACCCAAAACTCTAACACATACCGAATCATCAAATCTTCTGTTTTCCAAACATAGTCTTGCAAGTTAAACAATGAAAATGATTGGAATATTCAATTTTATGTCTATGAGGTCCAAACCACACCATCAATCAAAGATTTTCTCTTTCATGGAACGCAGGAAAGGTTTTCCATCAAAAGGTTTTTGCATGTTGCAAAGTTAAAATGCCGGATCCAAAAGTAAGAGAGGCAGGGAGCCGTGATGAAGGGTCAAACAAGAATGAAAATGGAGTGCCAAAGCACTATAAACAAAGTTCCTCAAGCTGTGCTTCCATGTTGCACCTTCCTCATTTCTTTTGTTTTTACTCCATTGCTTCAAGCTGACAGGCCCCCTAAGACCTAGAAACAGCTGTAGCTATTTCTCCCCGATTCATGAGGAGGATTGCTCAGAAAACTACTGTTTTATAGTCTGTCCATCCTGTAGCCTGCAAATCCATCTCATTGATATATTCTAACATTGATGTATCTCAAAAATCTTTCCCTAATAATGAACTTTGAGTCCTGTTGCTTATCCTTTTGCCCTTGCAAAATCAATTGACTTGTGCATGTGGTGTGTGCAGTTTTTTCAGAGGATATAATATTTCAATGCACAGTGAAAAGGGAAGCTGCGAGGAAACCTACAAAACAAAATTGTGGTCTCAAAAACTGTCAGACACATATTGTTAGTTAGGCTGAGTTAAAAAGCAGGAAACCATTCAAATTTCTCTATTGTAACATGTATTCCTCCCATTAACTAATTTTCTATGTGTTGTCTCCATTCATCCACTTATTCCAAGTATAGGGTGGGAGGCTGGAGCCAGCTACCATTGGGTAAGAGGTGGGGTACAACCTCTCACAGGTCATCGGCCCATCATGGGGCCACACAAACGAAAGAGAAAGACAACCAGGGACTCACAATTAGTCCATTTCGAGGCACCGATTAACCTAACGTGCATGTTTTTTTAAATGTTGGAAGGAAGCTGGAGTACACAGAGAAAACCCACACATGAAAAGGGAGAAATATAGAAACTCCAACCGGAAAAGCCCCCAGCCAGGATTCAAACCAGTTTCCCTGTAGCTGTTAGCCAGCAGTGTTAACCGTCACACCACCGATCAACCCTGTATTGTTTACAATTAAAACATATAATAACAATAAAAAAACTTTAAAAAACATGCAGAAGTCAAGCAATGAAGTTACCCCATGAGAGGATCCACGGCTATTCCTTTAGGATTCACCAGGTCGAGTTGTACGATGGTAACACATGTGGTCCCATCACTGTTGCAAGCAAAAATTTTGTCGGTGACACGGTCAACAAAATAAATGTTTCCCGTCAGCCAGTCGATAGCCATCTGCTCCACATCTGCGAGGATGAAAAAAAGATTAATCTTTTATATATATATATAAAAAAAAAAAGAATAAACATTCAAATACCTGAATTACATTTCAATTAAACCCAAAGGACAAAAAGAACATGGTAAAACGGAAGCATTTCGGAGCCTAAACACCTTAAATCATATTCCTCAATAAAGCTCCAAAAGCGTGCGTGCTAATGATTTTGTCATTATAATAGATCTTGTTATTTTATCCTTAGAAAAACCCACTTCCCTGAAAATCAATTATTCTAATTAGGAATGCAGGACTTTAGTCTTCAAGGCCCATCTGAGGAAATACTTGTCATAATTTCAAAACACTTCCTTAAGACACACAATCATTAAAAACAACTATTTTTCAGAGTAAAAATGAGACAGTATCACAGAAATTCCATGGTAAAATATGTCTATATTTGTAATAATTAATACCAGGAATAGGAAAAAGTAAAACATTTTTAAAGAAACAAAGCTCATGTTGCCTGCGAGTATGAGTGACAGCTGTAGGATAAAGGTGGCTGCCAAAACTGCTGAGGCTAACTTGTCTTAAACTGCTTAGATAATGAGGAGATGGAAACCGTTTTCAGGGAGGAGAGAGAGGGCAAAATAACAATGAGCCAGTTTGTGTGCGGGAGACTGTGGCTGATGTGATGTCTCCGCTGAAATATACACTGTTGTCCTATTTTTCATATAAGTGAGAGTGTTCATCACATGAGAGCAAACAGTCAAACTTCTCAAAAAGCAAGGACAGGAGAGGACAATATCAGGGAGGGGGTCTTATGAGCTGGAATGAACCTACGTTGTAAACTCTGTTGTGTTCTTATTTCCTGCTCCCGGGTGAATCCACGCAGATTCCTCGTTACAGCACAGCGGAGTTGCCCAGAGGACTGCGTGGAAAGGACCCAACATACACTTTCCTGGCTGTGCTGGAAATCCAAAGCCAGTGTTCCATTTACACTTAGAGACCTCAGGGGCTGAAGGCCTGTCCCATTTAGGTGGGTGATGACAATACGGTCCGGCCCACCGATGAGAAGGACTGGACGGACGTCACCAGGATCTACAATGACAAGAAAAATTATAACAGCGTTTTGTTTCTCTATGTCACCATTTTCACTTAAAACACGGAGACAAAAGCTGTGGTCATTTCTAAATCACAATAGGGTTTTTTTTTCCAGTGTCCAGATGGAGTCTGAGTGGCCCGAGGACAAAAACAAACCTTCATCATACTTCAACCAAATTTTCTCTGCAAGTGCCATCAATAAGTATTGTTGCGAGTACGTTTCAGTATAACTGCTCAGCTTTTCACAACTCAAGTTAAATGCACATACAGTATGTTTGTGCTAATGTGCAAGTTAGGAATGAAACGTCTTAAGACTTGAGAAATTATTTTTAAAGGTGAATCACTTTGCTTTTCATAGCAGTGGGTGGACAACACATGATAAAGGCAGTTTAACATTTTTTCTGGAAGGGTTTGTTTGAGCTAACAGAACAAATATCAGGATCAGCTCAGTCGGCAGACTGGACTTTCTCCCAGACTCATCTTCTAACACAACAGAGGTAAAACCCCTAAAATATAAAGAATTAAAAGTACCTTTAAGGTTTAATTGACCGTGCACATTCACTGACATCTGGCTCACCCTTTTAAAAGGGCTATTATTTATCCCGATGTTCCACACAAGTTAAAATCAGGAGCTGCTCTTCTAATATGGGCTATGAATCAGAAAGTCTGGTCACAAAACTGATGGTGTATGACTCACAGACGGAGTTTTCTCTCACAGCGTTGGGCAGACATGCTTTTCCCAAGACAATTTGATGGTGGGTTGCTCAAATTCTGCATGAGGTTAGCCAAGTCATGCATTTTTCACATGTTCAAATGTGCCTTGCTTTAAATATCAGACACATGGTAAATTGATAATATTAACAACCTGGGACTGTCAAGTATCAAAATCATACTGTACATTTTTGTATAATGGTTCCTTAGTATTTGCAGGCTTTTTAAAAATGAAATACAACGCTGCACACTGATTGCTAACATTGAATTCAAGATGAGATTGTGTTTCCAAATGAACACTGCAATCTCTCTTAAAATTTGATGTATTTTTTTAGCTTCTATTGTAAGTGAAGTGTCTGTTCACTGAGTTTGCAAAAGGTTGTGCTCAGCAATTTGCAAATTACCAACTTGGGGATCATCTTAGGGCTATGTTTCCGACTTAATCTGTGTATCAGCCAGCAAAAGAAAACAATAACTATAATAATTAATAATAATAATAGTTTCACTTATTGCATGGTGCTTCAATAAAATAAAAAAACGGCGCTGTAATGAATTTATATACTGAATGTACATATGTATATATAAAATGACAACAAAAAGAAAAGAAAAAAACTGTGTGTTGCAGAGTTTTACCTTAAGTCCTCCTCCCAGCCCATTAATATGTTTTCCATACCCTGCTGCTGCTCCTCATCTTCTGGCCTCTCACACTCTATCACAAATTTATATTCATGAGCTTTTTCAGCTAATGGTAACCCCGTAGTTATACTCCTACCACTATCACTCTCTGCTAAATTAATATTAATGCATGTGAGTATTGGGTTCAGTTAAGTTTATGGGTAATCATATTTAGTTTATTCCTGGTAGGAAACGAGTCAACGTGATTAAAAGCTGCAACAGTAATGTTCTCCCCAACAAGGTGTACTGGGCCTCCAGCTATTTTCAACCTACATACATACTAAAGTAGTGACAAGATCCTAAAAAAATCCTGCATGACTTGATGGTTTCATGTTTGACAGTAAATACAATGCACAATACAATACTGTTGTTTATTTACAAATTGCTCGACTTCAAAATTCAAGTAGAATGTTTTACCCAAGGAAGCAAATTTGAAACAGAACCAACATCGGGCGTTAACATAAATCAGAGTGATGTGCGGCATTGTGTTCTCACAAAATACTCCAGACTGCACGCACTTAAAATCTCATGCTCATTAATTTTATCATTATCCTAGCCTGACCACATCTACCCATTCCCATGTGGGTGATGGATGTGGTCATTTCTAAACCACATTAATCTTGCCCTACCGTTTCTGGTGAAGGCTGAGGCCTTGATAAGCTGGAAATCCTCTCCGGTTAAGCAAAACTGCCCTGTTTATTATTAGAAATGAAACATACATACTATGCAGATTGTGTTGTCTTCCGAAGGAAATATGCTGCTCACCTTGTTTGGCTTTGCAAGAGCTCCTGTCAGGCTGCAGGATGTATCCTTCTGTGCAGCTGCATCTGTATGACCCATAGGTGTTCGTGCAGGTTTGGCTGCATGCACCATACATGGCACATTCATCATGATCTTATGGAGAAAGAAAAAAGAGTCATTTGTAACAAATTAGGTGTGCTCAAACATGACCCAAATACATAAAGTATTCTTAATGTGGCCTCACTCCGGAACCTCAGGCATGATTACTTTTACAACCAATGAGACTTTTTTGAGGATGCAGTACCCTATGAACTGCTCTTCCCTCTTGAACCAAATTCAGAAAGTTGCTACATTATTGAACTTCTCCCAGCAGAGTAAGCGGGAAATTGTGTGCCATAGTTTTGGTATTAGGCATGTTCCTTGGTGGTTGTTAGAAACCTGACCTGTGACAAGTGTTAAGAGCATCAGAAGAAAAAGACACACTGAGATGATATATGTTATATAAATAATCTGGGACTCCATGGTGGAGATAATCACAGTACACGAGGCCCTGACTGCAGACAGATGGTTTCTCATAGTCCCTGAAACTCCTGCCTACTCATCTGAAAGAAATCTGGTTAGGGGCAAAAGGCAAGCTCGGTGTCGGTGGGATATGGAGAGCATTCCATAGAAGGAGGCATCCTTCTATGGTGCTGTGGAGCCTCACCTCTGCAGCTCGTTCCGTCATCGCCGACCTCAAAGCCGTCGGCGCAAAAGCAGAAAGTGCCGTTTCTTGTCATGACGCAGCCGTAGCGGCACCGGAGCTCGTGGCAGGCTGACAGCAGTTCTGAGAACGGAGAGAGAGACAGAGGAGAGCAAAATGTTTTTAAATGTCACCTTTTTTTGTTTCAGCCAAATCATTGTTGCCGGGCAGCCTGAGACCGTGACAGAAGAGTAAAGAATAACACGAGCCATCTGAGGAGTTAAAGCCTTTAACCAAAACTGTAAAGTCAAGTCCTCAACTGACAAGCTGACATAACAATGAAGAAGCCTTCAGGAAGTCCCAACGTTATCATTTCCTATCTATTCCCAGAATACTGAATTGGGGAGCAACAACATCTAATTATGGTGAGATGAATATTCAGCAGATTAAATGACTGAATGGAAAAAGTGAAAGAACAGCCTGCACAACAATACTCCAACAGTTCAAAGATTGATATGTCACTGGTAAACTTTAATTAATGTCAAAAAAGATAAAAACCAAAAGATAAAGCCGAGATCTGATTTTCCCGGGGCTTTCCTGTTCTAACCTTCTCAATACATTAATAAAATAACACCAGATCGTTTCCTGACACGCATTTATATTCAGCGGCATCACTGGAAACGGGCTAAAGGCCTCAATTTCCATTATTTTCATTTTTAATAAACTCTTTTCTTTCTTTATGTAATTTTCTGGAGTTTAAATTATAAGTAATTTATAGTTTTTTTTTTTCTATCATACTGCCTTTTTTATTTACAAAGTTGTTACATGGAGATGTTGGATTGTTTGAAGTGTAATCCATACAGGAAATGAGTGATGAACTGCTGATGATAAAAATTATTTGACAGACTGAGGTGGGAATAACTAACCTCTGATCAAACTGTAGCTGGGTCAGCTAAAGCTTGGGTTAGGACCCCGCACAGTGCACTGTTTGATAATGAGGGCAGTGAATTACAATTCAAAAACTGAATAACAACTGGGTCATGAACATGGAAAATGACATAACTTTGTTTCATACCTTTGTATCAAGATGTCAAACTAACATTTAAATCCCCAGTGAAGTAGACAAAAACACTGGTACTGACATTAACATATGCATTCTGTAACAAAATATCACTTAAAAATTCCTTCCTGGGAAAACGGAGCCGTTTTCCCCCTCTGTTCCCGAACCGTAGCCGCCGTCTATCACACACAGCGTCACTACATTTCCCAGCATGCACCACAGATCAGCCGTCGTCGCGGTGGCAGTTACAAACAATTCACCCGGTAGTTTACGCTAGTTCAAATATTACAACAACACCTTCCATTTAACACTTTATTTACCAAACAGCTTCATCATACATTCCGTAGTCGACAATAAAACGTCCCAGCCAAACATACACCTTCTCGTTCCTGGTCCGTCAATAAACGGGTCCGTGTGGAAACACGTGCCGCATCGGAGCCAGCTTTTTATTCATTTTCCCACGGCAGTGGACCAGACTATGTGGGGACAGGGGTGTAAATGTTGGGAATAACTATTGTAATTGTATTTATTAGGAGAATTGGGACTGTTAGCATGGTTCAACTGTCTTCATAATTGTGGATGTTTTTGTGAGTGATGCTATAGGCTGTATGGTATTTATTACAATGTTAATCGTGCATTATTGGGGATTTGCTTCCTGTTGAGTTGGGCTTCCCCAATTGGCTGTGTATTGGTGGGCCTATTTAATGGGCACACTCACAATGGTAGTGAGGCTGCTGGTGGTTGGCTTTGTGAGAGTGCTCTGAAAAACTCTAGTTGATGTCTGCTTGCGGCCGGTTTTGTTTTCTTTGTTTGAGAGTATTTTGTTTGTTTTGTTTTGTTTTGTCTTTACCATCACACCTGTAAATAAACCGCTAGACGTTTTTCACTGTAACTTTGTCGTCCGCTGGTTCTTACCACCTTTTTGCAAATCCTCTGCTTACTCCTCCTCTGACGTGAGACGGGGGCTGGCGAGCCGCTTTCTCACACTTCCAAAGGACTTAGATGGCACAACATGGAAAAACGTTGTGCATTTGGTCTTCAAAGCCCCTTTAGGTTCTGACGGATGGCCATTAGAATAGAGAATGAAACAGCTTTCCTTCTTCAGCAAACCATTTTTCAAGGGCTGAGGGCAAGTAAGTACATTACTGATATGGTAAATGTCTAGTAGCCTTCACACCACAATGGCCAGAAAGCCTACCTTGAAATTCATTTATTCTTCTCACTGACTGTTTTTTTATACATATATGTTGTTTTTTATTTCACAGCAAAGATTCAAAGCTTGATGTACATGAAAGGGAATCTCAGAGCAAACTGTTCCTAAGATGCATGATTTGGCTTTCTGCAAAGGGGACCGGTTGTTGATGTTAATCTTGCCATGGCTACACTCCATTACTTTGGAAGAGTGTCAGGTAAATGTATTGCTGATTTATCACACATTGACAAGTAATATGCTGAATACACTGATTTACAATTACTCTGTGTTACAACAGTTCTGGTAAAGAAGTAAATAATAATTTATTTGGTGAAATAAATTAATTGTTTATTTGCATACTGGATTTTTTAGGGTCCCCTGTTTGGAAAGATTTTTGTTTCCCATTGCAATTGCTTGCATTATGTAATAATTGATGGGCTACATTCGATAAGTTTCCAAAGGTAGGAGCAAATAGCATTTGACTATGAAACTATGAAACAATTCAGTTGGTATCGGGATGTCTAAAATAAAGATAACCCCACATTTTCAGCCTCCAAATTCATGGTAAACTGAAGTTATTGTCTCTGGACATATCCATACTTACTATCAATCCTACACTGAGATACTCTATGGTTGAACTGCATAGAGTCTATGCAGCTCAGCTTAACTTGATCAAAATCACACTGTGGCCCATAACGTTGGAACAAAATATGTTTTACACTTTACTTCTTCTCATGGAATGACTGTGACAATGTGATTTATTGTTGTAATAGAAAACGCATATATTATCAAAATTGTTAGATTAAACACTTCAAAGGTGATTACTTCCATGCATGAAAAATATGAATGCGTCTCAAAACAAAGTTATTCCAACTTTATGGCCAAGTGTGTATAATCAATAGTACTGTACTTTACACTCTGCCTTAGCCATACTAACTTTGACCCCGCCATCAACAATTTTATCAATGCATTGATGAACTCTTCAGAAATTCAGAGCTGCAGCCAGCTATGGCAACTGCATCAACTCTGAAAAAGCCACATTACATTTTCTAAACAGGAAAGCTGGATTTTATAGGACATTTGAGAGAGAGAGAGCTGAATTTCAGCAATCATAAAATATTAAAAAAAAAATGTTATGCAGTCCATTCCAATTCGTTTTAGCCATCTGGGGGTGTATGCGAGTAAAAAAAAAAAAGTCAATATATATGGATGTACTATTACACAGCACATCTAGCAAGTGGAACAACGTGAAGCTCTATAAGTAAGTTCAATGTAAGAGTTCTAAAAAGAAAAACCAAGGTGTAAGTAGCTGGAGTTACATTAACCCTGTAAAGCCAGGCCAGTGCATTTGTCTGCTTGAGTAGCTACGTTGTTTACTGGCTGTCTTTTTTGTTCTCTGCATTAGCATTTGAATGGCAGGGTATAAATGCACTTTGCCTGTTTCTTTTGACTACATTAAACATTTAATACAGTGTGTATTAATGGAAAAGAAATAGCAAGAGTCCTCTAATTGTGTCTCCCTTTCCTACCGCTACTTTCTGATTAACTCGATGTATACCGTATCTTCAGACTAATTAACGCCACAAATAATCTGCAAAATAATGATATACTTTACAAATCAGATTGATTTTATAGCAAAAGCATTGTTTAAATTAAATTAGCGTATTATATTACTGCTGAAATTTGTGTGATAGAGAAACACAATCTACCTTAATCAAACTGACCTGCTTAAAATGTTGCTTATTGTAGTCTTTTTCTAACAGTGGGTGATTTGTTAGCTGTCAGGCCCAGACACAGGGTTCAAAATGAATGTTTCACCCATTCATATCGTTTACTCATTCTCAAGCTTGAGTATGGAGGCCATGTGACCCATACATTATTATTCATCAAGAGGTATGGTAAGTAGCTTCCCTGTTGTGCTGCGGTAATCAAATGACAACATACATGGCTGAGGATATTCTGAACTAATCCTCATATCTGCTCAAAGACACCTGATGGTGTGCTTTCCCTCTTGGCAAACACAGCGTGCTGAGAGGATCGTATATCTGGAACTGAGCCTGCTTTTCACACAGCGAGAGCTATACAATGCCACCTGGGCGAACATGAATCAGTGGGGAAGTGTACAATGTAGCCATGATACTGTAGACGGAAAGTATGCTGAATGTGGGAGACAGTCATTGAGTCCTTTATGAGAGATTATTTTCTATAAACTCTCACCATTTGCGGCACGTCCCTAAATCTATCTGTAAGGACAGGCCAATGGGTGGAGGAAGCACATATAGAGATAGGAGTAGGTTTTATTAATTATAAATGATGGAAATATGTATTCATTTGCAGATTTTTAATCTTAACTAAATTGGACAGTTAAAAAAGGACACCTGAGGTGAAAATCTGACAATTTATGATTGAAAACATAATTTGATTTGAAGCATTCATTCAAGACTTGTACTGTTCTCCCAAAAATCACAACAGAGAAAAAAAAAAACTTTAGCTCCCATACAGATTTGCAATCTGTTCACAAATTTCAGCGAGTATTCATTTCCGAGAACAAAAAAAATCAATCTATCCAATTTCTTTACTCGCTTATTCCAAGGTTAGGTTAAATGGTTGTAAAGTTTTGTCACACAAGAAGTCGTCAAAGTTACCTAAAGGACAGCAGACAGCTTAACTGAGTTTGACTTCATGATCCTAGATTTTAATGCACTCTTAATGTGTTTGAATCAAATGCTGAAATAATCACCCATTTAAATAAATCATCATGCTTTATCTGATTAAGACAGTTTTTTGGGGGGGGGTATTTTTCAGGCCATAAAAAATGTTTGAAGTAAATTATTTTCTCTGTGGCACATATGCATGACCCAACTATTCCTGAGGTGAAGGGAATGCTGGGCTTAGAGGTGGTTCTTCCAATTGGAACATCTAATATTCTTGAAATTAGTCTATGAGTTAACAAGTGTTCTAATGTTTCGATCTTTGTTAATGCTGCACCCCCGTTCCAAAACTTATTCTACTTGAACGAGTAGTGATACTCTCTTTCTTTACCAAAATTGACAAGGAATCTTAAAATGGCTAAAAAAAACTGTGGTCAGAATTCCCCACCTGGTCCAGGTCAAGCGTCTCCTTGGAGAAAGTTTGATCTTGGTTTTCCAAAATTATTTTTGTATTCAAGGTCTGCATTTCATATGGGACCAAAGCAAAATGCAAAGCTAACATAGAAAATGCACCTACTACTGGCCAAAGAACCATTCAATGTAAAAGCATAAATAAAAACTCCCACTAATCCCTACATCTGTAGGTTTTGTTGTTTTTTTCTGGGTGGTGTTGGTGACAGGACTCTTTCCCCAGCCTGAAAAATGGGTCAGGCATTATTTTTGTGGCTTCAATCTTACAATTTATTGACAGATCAGACCATTGATCAGACACTACTAAGTTCCCCAGTAAGTAATAAGTAAATGCAAAAATACATGTGTTACTCCAAACTAGAAAGAAAGGATTCCCACAGCTCAAACTCAGGCTCAAATGTGACAGTAAATGTTGTTACTTCTTCAAAGCACAATTTGCCCAGAGATTTGAAATCTGGTGCACAGCCAGGCGTCTGACATTCCCTTAAATATTGGAAGAAACACTATGTGAGTGTCAAAATGTTCCTGCAAACAATGAAATTTTAAGTCTAACCACCCCTGAGAAAGCAAATCTGCTCTAATAGGATTTTATGACACCCGATGGTTCCCTCATATTAGACTGAGTAATGATGTGAGTGACAATATCTTGCCAGAGTGTGGAACAACAAAGCAAGATGCATAAACTATTGATTGCCAGCGCCTACTGCTGTTGATATAGTCTACACCAAAAGACTTGGAACCTCTGAAACACAAAACTGAATATAGAATTAGATGAGTTTACTTGTAATGATTCTTTGATAACATTCTTAAAAATGGTCACAAAAGTAACAAATCCATCTCTGTGTAATAGAGACATTGAAAGGAAAACACAATGGGAGTTATAGCCCCGTTTTATCTGCCACTGACTGCAGTGCAGTGGAGTAACAAAGTATAAAATAATACACATTGCAGTGTAGAAAAAAAGGGGAGAAACTGTCACTTTGACTACTTACTGCAAATGTTCCATCCATTAGAGGGGCAAAAATTTAATAAATATGCTAATATGTTACTTTCAATAGGCTGCATGACAGCACACTTCTCCCAACCGACTGAGAAATAAGAAAAAAAAAATATTAAGCTATATTCACAGCCGACTATTTTGAGCAAAGGCATCACTTATCTTAGGCTCCTTCACCCAGGAGAAAAGTGTTTGCTTGTCTGAGTTGTCGTAATGAAAAGTTAATCAAGTGAGATAATTGAATGTTGTTCAGGAACAGAGGGTGGGAGGGAGAATGCATGTTTGACAATCCTTATTTTTCAAAGGGTTCATTATAAAAAGGGGAAAATTATATGGATAGATCAGGAATTATAGACTGACAGAAAAGACAATTTTACAAATTTAACAAAAAAATAAACTCAAGGGATTATCTCTTCTTTTTTCCTTTTTTTTCCTTTTTAATAAGTATTTCAGATCCTTTACCAACTTAAATCTGCTGTTATCCTATAAAGTACAAATGAAATCCTTTTGACTAGATATGCTGTGGCAGAGAAATCAGTGCTGCATGAAAATCCTTATAACCCATTCATGAAGCACATTCATATTTTTGGCATCAAACGCATTAGAGACTGTTGACGTCAAATGCTGAGAGGGACAACCACACCTCATCTGGGATTCATTTTACTGGCGATTCTTTTATATGGAGTGTGTTGACACATGTTCATAATGAATGTCCACAGAGCTGTAAAATTTCAACCAACTTTGTAAAATATATGCGTCTATTATTGACCTAGATCATCTGAAGACATTTTCTCCAAACGTATTCTTTAACAGGCTTACACATCTGGCCACATAAACAGAAATTACATCAAAATTACAGGTGATTTATGTTCAGTTTTTGTAATTAGCTGTGTGATGCTTTATATGTGTATTCCAAAAACATTAAATGCTGCTAGAAAAGTAAAGCACTATTGTTAAAACTGTTCTGAATTATTTGTTTATGCATTGCATATCTTCTATTGACTTTCTTAGCTTATTTTCCTGCAGTGCAGTGAGGTCATGGTTTCAGCAGTGGTGCCTCACTGATTAATGTGATAACTGTACTGAGAGAAGTATACTGTAAATACAGTTCTGAACAATTCTGATGTGTGTTGCTATGATGTAATTATCAGCTTTATAAGTCAGGTTCGGAACAAAGCCACTGAAGACTTGTCACGGTTTTCTAATTCAGACAACATCAAGATTTGTGTTTATTTGGTTATATATTTTCTATGTTGGCACCTCACATAACTTTGAAACAATGTGTGATATTTTCTTTCTTTTGCTGCACAAAGTCCACAGTGTTTAAAGCAGCTGTAGCTGGTTCAACCGAGGGTTAAGATATTTAAGCTATAAAAGAAAATTGCATATGTATTTCGGAGATGATACAGAACATTGATCCTCTGCACCAGCAAAAAGAAACAAAAACAACAAAAAAACTAATTTCTACTGGGTCACAAAACCCAATGAATCAGAGCCCATGGAGGGATATAATGGAATTGCAAGCAGCAGCAATAACTGCGGCGGCCACAGTTGTTTTTCGGAGCCGCGAAGCAGGTCGTTTGTTGGCAAAAAGCATGTCAGCATATGCATGACGGATTAACTGAACTTAATATTAGCATAAGGGGTCTGGATTTGGTTCAGTATGTGAATCAAGTGTAGTGTGGAATTCTATATAGCAACTTCTGCTTTCCGAACTACTGAAGCTTAACAGGTCTCACTCTTCAGATACTGAAATGCTAATAAAGCATGTATTATATCCATTGTGTGCCACTTCTCATATTCAAATTGACCTGTTTGTGATGTGTGTGTACTTTTTTTTCTGTGTGCCACGCTTCGCTGTCAACAAATGGGCTGATTCTGCAGTAAATGTCAAGTACTCATGAGCTATTACCAAATAAGGTTGTTAATGATTAATGTAATGGTGCGGGTCGCGCTTAGTCTGAGATAAATGCACCAGAGCACTTATTAATATGTTTTCTAAATGTCACCAGATGTGAAAGATGTTGTGAACTACATGTCATTCAACACCTTTTCCATGTACACTGTAACCGCTCACCCAATCATTTACGATGGTCTGATACTGATATACTCAGAACAGCTATGGCCCAAAAATAGATGGCAAATTCATATCTATAGATACAGAGTTAGCTGTCAGAACAGAGCCCACCTCAGACCCAAAATCCAGACTCCTAAGCAGATATGGACATTTTTGGTGGTCAACAAGCTCCAGAAAAAGGAGCTGGTGGTAAATATAGCAGTTCCAGGCGATGGCAACATAAAGAACAAACCTGAAAAACTCAAAAATACCACACCTCCACCTGATCCCAGAGATAATATCAGAGATCTCTGTCCAGAAACAGCTTGAACAAGCTGGAACGGCCCACGTTTTTGTGCATGTGTGAAATATACAGCATATCCTTTTGTTTTGCTTTTAATTTCATCACCTGTAACATGCTTTAACTTGGAGCCTGTTGTGCAGCAAATTACATGAAAACACACCGCGAAGAAAACAATCTCATACAGGCACAGGCTTGTAACCACAAAGCCATGAAGACTGAGCCCTGGCTACGATTATTTCACATCTTGTGTTTTTGACACATAAAAACCTAATGCTGATGATTTGTCAGGGCATCAAACAAAAATGTGTTTTTCCATGATGTGCAATGACAAAATATTAATGGAAAATGGAAGTGATGGTAAACTAATATAAAATATACATAATCAGTCCAATCGGACACACTTAATATGCCACATCAGGAGAGTGATCATGCTGAGAAAAAAAGCAATTATTAAAAATTGAGGACATAATCTAATTCCAAATACCGTTAAACCATTTTAAGAGTAAACTCCAGAACTTGGTGCTCTTAAATATTCATATTGATATATAATTACTTTGCCATCATAGTTTTATCCTATAACAGAATTTGGCACTTCTGAAAAAGATTAGACAACTATTAAAGAAATACAAGGCAGCATTATCTCAGATTACAGCATTAAATTCTGGATTACAAACAGTATAACATGATAATATGAAACTCAGATGCAAAATTACATACTCTCACTTTAGTTTTAACCAAGCCTTGGCTAAATATTTTCTGCTCGGTATGTCATGGTTCCAGTTTGCATTTTGCAACCAGCACGAACTTGTTGCAGAATACATACATGCGACATTATGTAATCTTTCGGTGTGATCCTAAAAACAGGATAAATTATTTTTTTTACTGCAATAAACCTTGAGGTTCAACATAATAGCAAAAGTTCTAGCATTAGTACATAATGACTTCAGGTATTCCATACTGTATCCTGACAAATGTTAGAGCAGGATATCAAAAGTTTGAAGTTTATGACCAAGCCTGTGTAACCCATTTGAACTTTTTTTGTCTTATTTCACCACAGTCTTTTGAAATAAATATATTTGTGTTCACTTTCTGGGACTCCCCTGAAGATATTATATGAAGCCTGAAGTTGTATTTATATAGAACTGACATTTGTCTTCTTCCGTGCAAGCAGAGACTTCAGAGCTCCCACAGCGCTGCCATGAGCATGTGATTAAGAATGAGTTTCCTGAAGGTGAACAAAAAGAGTTTGGTGGTTTTCCATCTGGGCACCTTCATATCAAAGCCTCTTGGGATGCTCAGCATGTATATTCATAAGAGGTGGGCAGAACAGGGAGGAAAAGAAACTTTTAAGAAAGCCAGCTGGTTGCCTAAAACTTCTCTTTGGTGACCTCAATTTTCCATGCCCCAATGAGTTTGGTGTGTCCATAGGAGATTAAGTATATGTGCTCGTCCCTAAGTGAACTAACAAAAAGTCTGGCCTTTAAAAGACTCAGGCATGCTATAATACAGTGTAGACAAAAGTAAATGAATAATAAAAAATAGAAAAAAAACAAAAATTATATATATAATATGAACATGTGAATTATAAATGCATATTTAAGTGGGAGAAATGTATTTACTTTACCACCATTTTCTGCTTTAAGCAAGGAAGCTTTTAAAGCAGCTGACGTCAATGTTGCATTTAGAGGTGGATGTTTAGTATTCAGGTCATACATTGTTACACAGAACAACAGACAGAGCTGGTGAAAAGTATGAAAAGTATTAAGTGCAGAGATGCCAGTCATCAACAGATGACTTGCACGGCATGACATCAGAGAAGAAGAACAAATGTTTGTTTTGAAAGGTAAAGACGTAAGGAAGCCTTACCACAAAAATCACTCAAGAGTGGGAAGAGGAAATGTAAAAAAAAAACAAAACAAAGGCATTAACTATTTTTCCAAACTCCCAAAGCAGTTGTGCCTATGTGCAATGAACCAAAAGTAGAGGTCACGCTGCAATCTGAAAGACCCAAAGGGTATGTTTCGAATGTCAGGTGCAAGACAATGTATAACACCTTCAGAAGTTCAACGTCCATCTCCTTAAAGGTCCGATCCACTGTGTCAGCATTACTGTGACCTCCAAAATCTAGATTATTTAACAAAGTCCTCACTGTTTTTTCTTTTTTACGACTTTTTATGGAATTTATTCAGACTACAGTCTGAGTAGCTTTGTCATTATACTTTATTTATGGAAAATCATTTTTAGTCATCAATGGAAAATCTGCATCATCAGTAGCCTCGTGGAGATTTTGTTCCAGAAATAATACACACTACTTCTCAGTTTGAGCTTGTTGGCTGCAATCGGGATAACACCAATCAGTGAGTCATACGTACTGTGTTCCGGATGTGTTGCATTGACTATGTCCTGAATCTTGGCCAATGTCCAAACCTAATAAACTATCAATTTTAGATTGAAGAGGGAAAAGAGGCTGCCTAAGAAGGAATTTTAAGCCAAGTCACTTCCAAACGTATATTTCTTATATGAGCGGTTATATCTTTGATACATTTGTATGAGAGAATTTGTGCACGATTAGGGGTTGCTTGAGAAAGGGCTAAAATCATTATAAATGGTTCAGCTGCTTCTTTTAATGCATATTTCAGTGATTCCCTGGCATTAGAGAGGAAATAAATAATAGACGTTTTGTGTCAGCATTTGGGCACCAGCCAAATTATAGTCTTTAACATCTGTATTGGCACCAGCCCTGAATTTTACTACCCATGCACCCTTAGTTCCACACTACTGCACATAACTGTAATCCAGGAGCTGCCCAGTGATGTTCTGAAAGCTGTGGAAAACAAGTTTCTTCATCTTGGTTCATACATTTATCCACACCGGTCATGATTTTACTACAAATGTACACATGTGGCATGTGTGTGATTCACCATACATGTTAAAGTACAGCTAAATTTAAGAATTTACAATTTTGATATCATTGCTATGAAAAATGTTAATTGTTCTCTTAACAATTTCTGAGGTTTTCAGAAACAGTCGTTTCTTAACGGATAGCTACAGTTAAGGTTAGAAAAATATCATACGTAGCACTATTAACTGGATATCTGGTTTTGTGGGCTTTGGAATATGTAACATTCTGACCCTGATACTGTCCAAAAAAAATAAAAGCAAAAAATTTAACCAATTCAGAGTGCTTTAAGGAACAGACATTCATATTTGATGGCTTTATCCTTAATTTACCCTGAAGTTTAAATTAGCAAGAAACAAAGCAAATACTATTATGTGGAAATCTTGTAACTTTGATCAATAAAACTACTTCAAGCTGTTTGAGTGTTTGGCAAAAGGGAGGTAAAATACATAAGGTTTAATGTTATGAATTTAGGAAAAGCACTGACACATATGAAGCATAACAGAACAAAAAACTAAATTAAAAAAACATTATAAAAACAATGACATTTAATAAGTTTCACCTTTGGCTTCTTTTTCCTTTGTCTCTAATTATTCAGATTTGTTGAAAATGTTGCATTTTTATTATGAACAACTTGCATCAGCAGAGATCATCTGACTGCAGCTATACATTTGTGGTTGTAAAGATGATTTTATAAAGCTCAAGACTCTATGTGGTCCTTAGAAAGCTTGTGATTATTCATCCCAACATTATATTATATATCTAAAGTTCTTTGAGTTTCTGAGGAAATACTGTATAAACTATAAAGTGTGGGATTTTCCGCTCAGAGCTGCCACTGCCCTCCACCTCGGACTCACACAGAGACAAATCCCAGCATGACTTTTAACTGTCTTACAGGTCAGAGAAGGTTGTGATATCTGCCTGACGGGTGTTGTTGTCGTGCCAAGACTGCAGCAGTCACAAAGAACAAACTTGCCTTATCACCAAAGCCAGGTGCCCATAGCGGGCTGATATATATTTGCTAGGAAAGTGAACAACAACCAAAACTTGTGTACAGGACAACACCTGGTGCGAGGGTCCCGCTGTGCTTCTCTCTATTCTGACAGCAAAGATGATGAGGAGTCACCTTCACAAACGTTAAAAAGTGCTGAACCACATCAGCAAAACATGAATCGAGCTTTTTAGTATAAAAAATCATGTGGTTGAAATGAAGTCTTGCAAAAACCCAAGTTAAACAGTAATTATCTATAAAACCTATCTATAAATACAATTCTGAAGAATAATGCAAAGCAGATTAAAAAACACAGTTAAATATTTTCCTTTGCTACATATTTCAACAATGTAATGCTTATTTAATGGGTAAAATAAATTATACAGTCTTAGAAATCCAAATAAGAGAAGTGTGCTCTGATTAATTACAGTGACAATGAGAATTCTTCTCATCAATTTATGCATTTTAAACCCAAGGCAAAAAGAAACAGCATATGAAAGCATCATTAAGTCATACCTCGACAGTGAACTCCTTCATCATATCCATCCGCACAGTCTCTCGCCCCATTGCAGAGCTTGTTGAAATGTATACATTTTTTTGTCCCGATGCACTGTATGTGGTTCAAAGGACATCTGATGACCAGCTCCCGAGCACCTAAAGCAGAAGAAGGAGAGCATTGAACATTGCAATATTAATAGATAATGTCAACAAATCAGTTTATTGCATTCAGATTAAACTCACAGTTGGAAACATTAAGGAAAAATAAATCCTGTGTTCGTATTGTTTGTGTGCTTTGCATTTTTCCTCCTTGTTATCATTCCACTGTGCAGGTACTTCAAGAAATCTTTTATGGGAGGAAAATCCATTGCATAAGGAAATATAGTTCTGTTTCATAACTTTTTTCTTTAGACATCGATGACAACCACGCTGAGTACAACTGTCGGCCACGCGGTGGATGGCAGCTGTTTAAGGAATCATGAGGCACATAAGCGACCCTCATTCATGTCAAAGCCCCAGTAGCGATAAAACAAAGCTGACCAGTGCGCGAGCACTGTAAATGTGTCATATTTCCAGCTTAACTGCATTGACATCAATTACCATTGTGCCATTGCAGCCACTTAATGGGAAGATTTATCATCCATGTGACGAGATCTATGACAAATCCCAGAGTTCTCCCTCGGACTGAAGCTTACTGGACATCCCAGCCCTCCTGGATCATCTTGACTGGAGAATTGCTCATTTTTAGTATCCATTTTAGGCGATGCTACAGTTAAAGTGGCTGTTATTGAAAAGTGCTGTCATTTCATAGGCATTTACAGGAATAATATACAGGAATATTTAAGTTTTTTCAGGCACAATAATGAGTACCATCACCATCTTCCCTAAGGATTCTACTGACTGGAGGATTTTCTCAAAAAGCATGCTTCTATATTTAAGCATCTTTTTAATAACACAATCAGGTGTGTCTGCTCACACCAAACTTGTCCCTGATAGTTAATGTTTCATACATGGGTAAACTGACATTCCCAATTGTTGGGACTGCTGGTTTTATGATGGACTTTGATATTTACACTTCAAAAAGAATCTGAATTCATAATATCACTAAGAAATCCAATAATGACAGAGGCAAATTTCTTGTCAAAATGATGGATGATCTCATTCGAGTGAATGCGATATCGGCATTTCATCTAATGTTTTAAGATTTTCAAGTACGACTGATCTTAAAGGTCTGTTTTCAAACACACACACACACACACACACAAGTCCAAACACAGAAACCCTCATTGGAACTAAAAAGAAAATCACAACTTACACTTTAAAGTTTTTGCTTTTAGTGGATATGTAACATTTTCATTATTTATGTTACAGTTTTTTTAATTATATGCAAAAATTTTACACAGCCAAAGTACATATCCAAACTAGATTCTAATGTGATTTTCGTGTTTTTTAAATGCAAGGAGCTGAGTGAAAATAGATTGTTTATGGCAAAGGTTAAAGGCATACGCTTCAAAATACACCAGGCAAATTTCAAACATTTCTGAAAAAGGGAAACTTGTCTCAGAACATCCGACTCAGCGCCCTAGTGTCCACTCGGCAAATGTGCCATTTAACACACAGCTATAAGGGTATGTGACAACGTAACAGTGCTGTCAACCTCTCCCTTTGGTTACCCGCCACATGGGTTCTAATCTAATGTGATAAGGAGAGGAATGGGGCATGAATATTCAGTGGCACTGATCTGTTATGCAGGGGTACACAGATGGTCTCTTAACAGCTGAGGTGCTCAAAATTCCTATGTAATGTCCCAAACTACTATGCTACACAGGGTGATTGCTCAAAGTCAAAGGCACAGGATAGTTTCTCTGTCCTTTGTTTCCCATTTCAAGGGGGTAATGACACTTAAATCATGCTCTCTGCAATCCTAATGCACTGAGTTATAAAACAGCAATTTTAAGCTACTTGAAAGAAAAGAAAAAGGGTCGATAAATACAATTATTCAAGTAGTCATTTCATCCTGGAAGCCATTAATCGCTTGAAATATGTTTAGTAAAGTAAGTTTACTAGAACAAAAAGTAGCTTGTTCATGTTCTGAGAACATAAACTTAAACAGAACAGAAAAATACTGGGAATATATATATTTTTTTCTTTTTGTTAGCTCTCTATGATTCAACAAAAACAGATTTAAAAGTGTATGTAAAGTAAGGGAAGGCGTTATTATCAACCAGCAGCTAAGATATCACTGTAAGTCCTGTTCCTGCTGCTTTCTGAAATACAGACCTTCTAACAGGCAACCTCCCACATGTTTTAACCTCAGCCCTTACAAGCATTCTATATAAAATCAGATTTCATTGTAAAGCTTCAACAAAGTACCAAGGAAAACATATGAGATGTATCGTCACATGAGCTACACTTAGTTAATAACACAATCCCCTCTACAAAAAGGCATCGCTCACTTTCTAGTTGAGTTAAAGCTGTAACCGAGTAGGTATGCATAATATATTAGTTGGTGTGGGGCCAAAGTCTGCGGATAGATGTTAACACAATTTTCATAGCATAGAAGTAGTTACTTAAAAAAAAAAAACAGACACAGAGTGCTTTGGCCTTGATGAACAATTGAGTTGTTTTGTACCATTGAGTAATCATAAGCAGAAAAAAGAAGATACAAAATGAAATAATAGACTGAAAAAAATCTAGCTTCCCCTTGCTTTAATTACATAGAGTAAAAAGAAAAAAAGAAAAAAAAGAATAGATGACAAATTACAAGTTATTTTGATAAATGAATAGAAATATTCAGTTTTTCTTTTATGTAGCCTCACTAAGAAAAATTCAAAAGTATAATTTAAAAAAAAATTAGAAATAGCACCGTTAAGTTTAGTCTTAACAGTGCACATTCATCACAAGTGCTGCTGCAAGAACCCACGTGTTTGTGTTGCAACATAGCTTATTCATGGCAGACATTTTGACTTGTCGCAGCACAAGTGGAATTAATAACATTAATGATGATCCATTTGACAGTGAGCCAGTTTGCAAAACAGCATGACCACCCCCAAGTAGTGGCAGTTATCATTAATACACCTGCTACTTTCCTGCCATGACGAGTCAAAACATCTGGAGAGAAGTTATTATGCTGACTAGCAGGATCATGGTAGAAGCATCCTTTACAATGAGAGAAACAAAGATACATGAAACGATACATTCATAAATGTCACAAATACCATTTATTTAGTCTCTAACAATTTAGGGGTAAAACCTTAGGTGGACCTAGGTCATTTATGGTTAGAGTGAAATGGTCACAATGATTATAGTAAAAAAAATGGTTTTGCTCTCTATGGATTCAGTAAGTTGTGCACTTTATAAGTCTCAAAAGTAAACTGTTTCTCTTTAGAATATCTTAAAAATTTGCTTCTATTAGCTTAGTTTGGGGGTAATGAGGAGGAACCAGTTGGGCCAAACATATACCTCTATTTCTTATTATGTGAAAGACTTCAAGGAGGGAATTTCAGCAACTATGTTCATTATGATAATCACATTAATCTGTGCCAATTCCGGTTTGTGCGGGATAATGAATTCCTAAAAGTAAGAAAACCTATGAGACAGAAGCTTCTTAGACCTGTAAGTAGAGGATTTATAATATCCCCAGAGTTAATCATTTTATTCTCTTGAATTACGGTAAAAGTTGATGATCAAAGTAACCCCCCACCCCGCACGCCTGACCTAAAGCAACAGCAGGGCTTGCTCCACAATAGCTTTATAACAGTACGAAGCCCCATTATGATGAATCCTACAGTTAAAAGGAAATTTGTTACTCTGTATACTACACTGCCCTGGCGTTTTTTTTGTTTGTTTGTTTTGTTTTGTTTCCATGCGCCCAGCAACGTGTTTGATTAATCTCAACCCAAGCAAAAACTGTCAGAAAAAGCAGATAAAGAAATAAGCTTTGCTGCTCTGTGCTATGGTGGTGCTACTTTGCCTGCAGGACATCAATGACTTTCTTTTTGACTTTCTTATTCACTGCACAAATTGTAACCGCTGAGAAATGTTATTATATATATATATATATATATATATATACATACATATATATTCAGTCTTAATTTGTTAAAGGTGTAACTTTATTTCATCTCTATGGGAGATGTTCAGAAAAGACAAGCAGAACTGAAAAAAAAAGATTAAAGATTGCTTTGGTGACCCCGACTGAAAAGGAACTCCAAAAAAGCTGTAAGAGATGGGAAGGCAACAAGGAAAGCTCAAAATCCTGTTATTTGTGGAACTGGTCAATAAAAAGCTTTGAGCTGATTTGAGCAAATGCTTTAAATTCAGACACTGTCATTGACTTATTTATTTTCTGAGTTCACCCAAATATTTTGAATTTCTAAGCCAACCAAGAAGTGAAAGCATTACAAAAAGAAAAATTGTCACTATTGGCTATATTGCCTAAAGCATTAAAGAGCTACAAGGGAAAAATAAGCATGCAAATACAAACATGATAAAAGCCCACATGTTTTATTTACAAAAAAAAAACAATTTGACACTGGTACAAAATGTTTTCACAAGTTGAAATTGTGCCATGTGCCATTTCGTATTTATTTCAAAACCGTGGTCGAGAAAATGTCGACGTTTCTAAGTGTATCCCTCCAGCTGGAGGCTAAAACGTGTGGAACTTTTCTGACAGTGCTCAACACAGAATGTATCTCGTAGTATCACTAAAGCACACCAGACTGACATCTGGGGAGCATTTATATTTCAGAATCCAGTGCTCTGGATTAAACTCTTAACTTTGGCTCTGCTCATTTTTTTCCCTTGATTATAGCATAAGTAGCTTTGGTTTCTAAACTCAGCCTTGTTTTTAAGGTGTACATTTGATCACAAACAGGTAAAAACGCGAGTTTGAAATGAGTGAAATTGGATGGAAACAGTGGAAAATCAAGGAAACAACAATTCTTAAAAGAAAGTTTTGATGAGGTTGCTTTCATTTGTTCACAAATCAAGATTTTACAGTGTTCTTTGCGGTCCTGAAATATTCCTACAACCAGTGTGTCAGGGCAATTTGCTCAGTATGCTTCTCTTCACATTAGACTGGGGCTTTGGCAAAAAGTCCTCATTTGATAGGGATGAGAAAAGGGCTCCTGCCTTACCATCCGTTTTGAAAGATTAAAAATTTATGCAGAGCCATGATCTTTGTGTTACCCAAAGAAAATGGTTTTGGGTCAGACTACTGAAAGAAAGAAAGAATCCACTTGGGTGTTGAGCAGGAGTCAGATCTTAATGTTTGAGTGATGACTGATTAAGAAGACACGTTTGTTAGATTTTCTGTGGTTTCTAGCAGATGTAAAATGACAATGTATTGCACTCAGGACTGGGGTGCATGGATCATTATCGCTGGACAGACTTGCAGAAACTGAAAAGAATATGATATATCATGTTAGCTTCACGTAGAATTTTGATCTATATTTGACGCAGATCTGAGTTGCCTCACTTTGCCTGACAGAAATAATCAGGAAAAGTCTGAAATGTAAATTAATGTGTGTAATTACTGTACTATAACTCCATTAAAACAAGCCCTTACTCTTCTGTCATTTGTTTATGCTTTCCTCATTTCTGCCATTTCTGATTTATTTCTCTCCTTTAAGCTATTTTTTTTTTAATGTTAGCGAATAAGGTTTGAATGTTTAAATCACTTTTTATTTCTATTTCATATATACAGCAAAAGTAGGTCACCGAAGCCAGAAAACGTCTGGAAACCCTGCCTGGAAGTAGGGCGAAAAAGAAAGTTCCCTGACACTGGCTAACCCACACAAATGGACCACAGACAGGTCATAGTTATGATAGGTGATTAGATCAGAAGCCATTCACACCATTTCAAATTTGAAAACTTTATCCATTTAGTCCAAAAAGCAGCTTCACAGACCTGACACCCCATCCGTGGGATTTATACGAGTGTGAAAAAGACGAGAACTGTTTTCATATCGTTGTCTAAATAACAAGTATCCACACGCTGCTCTGCCAGAAGAGATACAATGTTGTTAAAATCAATATTGTTACTTATATGCTGTGTCGCTGGTGAGAAGGAAACACAATATTCAGCTCCATGTGTTGTTTTGCGTTTTGTCACAACTTAAGTCACCCTCAAAGCTTCAAATCATTTTAATCATATACAGACTGGGTTTGGACTTTGGTTTGGTTTTACACATTCTTCCAAACTTCAGCGGCCCGACTACTTTAAAAGGCACACTATCAGAAGGTGATTTTGGATACCTGTTGCCACTAATTGTTACTTAAAAAAGTGAATTATCAAAAAGGGTGCTGTTGAGCCTTTCAACAGTTACCTGGCAAAAAACTGCATGACTTGATCATAGTCTGAAAAAGTACAGTGGAATACACAAGAATGGACTTTATAGCCAGCATAGTCACATATAACTAAAGATAAAAAACTACTCTCACCAGCTGTTTTTAATATGTAGTATCCCCATAAAGCCCCATATTCGTAACAGCAAGGGCTCTTTAAAAGAATTATTATTTATCTCGTGTGACCTTTACACACTTGCCATTTGAAATACTGTGCTCAGCTAAAAGATTTCTCTTTATTTTTTTTATTTTGTTGTTGCTGAATTTCTCCCAAAGTACATAACTCCTACACAGATGGCACGCATGCTACACTTCCCTCCCAAACAGTGGCATTAAATGCTTGGGTCTCTTTACCGTTGGAGAAACATTCAAAAGTCATTACGGATTTGTCTAAAAGTGAGTCAAAACAATGGCAGGCAGGTCATACGCACAAGGAAACAGGAATCACGGTCCTAACGTTGAGGACGTGAGGTTCACGTGAATTCCATTCTAAATGTATCCTGGACGTAGCCGAAGAGCAACAAAACAGCTCGCCGTGTTACAAATGTGACAGCGTTGGAGTTGATGGAACTTCCTCTTTTCTTGGGTGCCAGCCCTCCTCCTCCATCTAGACATATCTTTTTGCACATCTAAACACGTCTTTCTCGAAGAGCAAATAAAGTAAAATGCTATGTGGAGCCTTCCCTCAGTATCCAAAATTATAATATCAAAGGCTTTTGAAAAATACTTGTCAATAATAGATACCACAGTCGTGTACCATGTTTTAATATATCAATCACTGACTTAAAAAAACATATAATTTGTCATAATTAAAAAAGTTAGGATACGACAGAAACAAGCCAGAAGTTAACTCTGGAAATGGGAAAGGCATCACAAGAAAAGTAATTATACAGTTAGCCGTAAAACAACCATTTTTATAGTAATTATAGCTGCAGACAGCAGCATGTTGAGGTTAAAGATGTATTGAATGTGGGTGTACCGTATTAAATGCAATACGTAGAATATGCATGGAAAACATGTGGAGGCAGTTTAATGGACGTGTTTTGCATCGCTTTAAGTAACACCTCAAGAGCTACGAGAATGACTGGATAGCATTTCAGTAAGCAGCATTGACTCCAAACGATGGTGCAAAAGCTTCACAGAAAATGAAGCACTGATCAAGTGAAATACAGTTTCTACTTTAAAGATACATCTAATTAATGGAAAACACATCCAAACACATTTTTTTAAATATTAAAAAATAAATTCTGAATCAGAATATATATACATATAAATATTAAGTATATATATATAGTCATTGTTGGATCCTAAATTAACTATCTTATTATCTAAAGATAGTCAAGCTTGTTTTGTAGTGATAACAAGCTAATTAAGTCTTTATCTCAAGACAACGTTGCTCGTTTTGTCGCGATAATAGAGTTATTGATGCTTTAATCGCAAGATAACAAGGCTTGCTTTCTCAAGATAACAGGGGAAAATATTTTGATATATGATACAGTTAGATGGGCTGAAGGGCAGCTATTGGCTACTGCTGTCTATGCCGCCTCATCTCTGTGCATGCTCAAATGCAAACAAAGTTACACAGGCGTGCCATCAAATGAAAACACAGGTTCTCATAACAAATTATCTTAATAACTGTGTGATCTTGAGTGACCAAACTTGGTTTCTTTATTCTTTTAATATAACTATATGTCATTTTCAAAATTTAGAACAATAGCAACATCTTTTGAAGATAATATCAGGGAGGTAGATAATCGCAGGATCATTTGAACTACATTTGATCATGTGAAAATTGAGCTTTAATAACCGCAGATCAAGTGGTAAGAGTTGTGTTTCACCCAGAAGGTTAGTTGCTCGATCTATTTATTAACGTGGTGTCCACATTTCCCTTTGTGTTTCTTAATATGTGATAGTTTAAGTAAACTGCAGCCTACTGTGAGCTGAGTGCATATAAAGATTGCCTTTCTGAACAGGTGAATGAGAAAAACGAATGCTAAGTACTTTATGGGACATACACAATGTTAAAAATACGTCATGAGTATGCAGGATTTTCCTTTTACACGAAAAAGATAAACCTGTTTTTGTTCTTGAATGAGTGTGTACACAGGGATAACACAAAGCCATACACACTTATAGCTATTTTAAAATCAGCCATTAATCCACACACACAACTCACTTTGATAGATTGAGTGGAAAGTAGAATATCCTGAGAGAGAACTATGTAAGTAACAAGAAAACTTGCAAACCTTTGACTTAAGATACCCCATCCAAAATTCAGGCCAAGAGTCACCATTCATCCTGAGAACTCCTAAATTCACTATACTGCATTCTATGAATACACAAAATGAGTATTTCCCTTGTGCATAACACATGGCATCAGTCAAAATCAACTTAATAAATGCAGATCAATATTTGTTACACATCTTATGCACTGGCTGAATTCAGTACGAGTGAAAATCATAGAGTATGATGTGGAAATAGGCTGTGGAAGTCATTTCCTGTGTGCAGTAACTTATTATTTGTTGTGAATTATGCTGAACGATATGTCAAACCTTTTTTTCCAAAAAAATATCTGTCTCATTCCACTGAGCAGTGGAGTAAAGTCAGGTGTTGGCATCCATAACAAGCTGGCTGCGCTGTATAGCAAGAATCAATACACAGGTCTGCAGAGAGAAATGAGCACCTTAGGGACAATGCGGCGAAGCTGAACATTAGAAAAAACGACACCAAAAGAAAATAGATAGAAAAAAGACCAATTCATCACTAATTGACAAACAGCTACATAATTAGTCAGCGGAGATAGTTTTGCGACCAACTATTATGCAAATGTTATAATCAAAGGGTTTCAGGGCCAACATCAAATGAATAATACATACAGTACATTGTAGTTGGAGAGGCTAAAACCAATATCAACTGAGAACAATGATCTCATTAAGGATATAATAACCAAAGTCATATTTACTGCTCGTTTTTTCGCACAAAAGAAATTAATAGACAATGGTTTATTGGGTTGCCTGAACTGATTGGTTACCATAATAATTTCAATGTAAATTTACACTTAATATATGGCAAATGACATTCCATGCACTATGTTTGACGTGGTCAGCTGATAACTTGACAGTGCAATTATGTATAATCAAATTACAAAATATAACAATTTTATCGTCTTTTTATTGTAACAAAAAAATAACATGATTTAAAATAAATGTATCCTATTCAGTATGTAGCCAATAAGTGTGGCTACTGCTACAAAAATTAACAGAGGAAGATTCTGACTGAGCATACCACTTTGTTTAATATCGTTGCATTGTGTCAAAAGTAGGCAATATTGGTTGTTGTTTTGAACTTGTTCAGCCTTCCTTTTTGTACAATCAGCTGAAGAGCGGTCCTCAGCATGGAGCCAGCCTCCTTTATCTGATTGATAAAGTCGGTTTCTGGCTCTGGTGAAGCTGCTCCAGCAGATGGCTACATGACAGATAGTGCTCTCACAGACTTCAGGAAGAGATTGTGGTGCCCAAACTAAAGATTCCCTTAGAAGTACCAGTCCTCCTAGTTTATTCTTTGTCAACTGCCGAAACATGCAATGGAGTCGCTTGGAGACCTCCCTATTGATGAATGTGATCATAGTACATTATAAACAGTTTTTGAAAGGACATTCCGTTCCTCTAAATCTGCTAGTATTGATGCCCTCCCCACACATAATTAACTGTGATCATGTTTATAGTGGAAGGTTTAGCTAAATCATATTACTATCAGCTACTCATTACTCATAACGAATTAGTGAAAAAAATCAATAAATATTCTCTAGCATTACTGCATATTCAAATTCACATCAAGTCACGTATTGATTACTGGATGATTTTCTCATTGGGTGTCATGGCAAGTCTGTGCAATATTTTGTTTAATCCAAGTCAAGCATTGTTTCATAGAGGCAATTTAACCCCCCCCCCCAATTGTACCAGCAGGGAAAAAGTGTAGATTTAGCACTTAAATGTCACATTCATGCATTGACAGCCAGCATGTTCAGTTCATGAAATATGCTTTTTTTTT